>VZTJ01005621.1:789081-877792 GCA_013397795.1 Orthonyx spaldingii | reverse complement strand
AAAAAAAAAAAAAAAGGGGTAAAAAACACAATAGAGACTATTTAAAGTAGGATGACATGCAGGAGGGCTCAGGGCAGGATTTTATTCCCCTACAAGGATCAGACAAACATGCAAACATACTTTTGCAACTGGAATTATTTGAACAAGTGTCGTTTGCATTGACCTCCTCCCTCTGCCCCCACCGCTCTCATCCCCTATGTCTACACCTTGTTCATTAACCAATATCAAAACCCTCCTAGTAAATTAATTCTTTGCTCTGTAGAGTATAAGAAATTCATTAATCAATACCAAATATATAATTAAAGGTAAAATGTCATTACTGGAGTAGCAGTTCTGTTCAACTATATAATAAACTCTGTCTGACAGCATCTTTGCCCTGCATGCACCTAGCAAGGATGGGTGCCTGAAGGCAGCATTGAACTATATTCTCTGAAATGCCTTGTGTTTTGCTAGCAATTTCAAACTCCTCTGTTCTTCCACATTCAGTCACTAAACTATGCTGTTTAAATTATTAAATCCTTTTAATTTAAATTTTCATAAGCTACCAGAGGAAAAATGTGCTTCCTTAAAGTAAGAGGTCTGGCTTCTTGCAAGGAAAACTACGGTATCATTACTGCCTTTATGCAGTATTAACATCCTTTAAGAAAACAGCAAAATAAATTATTTCATTAAGGAGTAAAATGTGGAAGGCAGATGGTTTAAAAAAACAAATCCTTTTGAAACTGTCCTGGTTTAGGACCACCCAAAACTGGAAGAGAAATGGGGAAAACTATCTACTACCTTAATCCCTAGAAGACTGAGACATCAGACAAGAATTATGAATTAAAAAATAGGAAATCTCATTATATCGAAATTATTGACAAAGAAGAAAAATAAATCTCCAAGATTTATTCTACTGGTCCACAAACAATATATTACTTTGAAAAAATTGGAATATGTTTTTATTTTAATATATTTTTACTGGAAAAGATGCTGCAACTTCTATAGATTTGTGTCGTAGTGATGCTTTAATCTTATCTAGAATACTGCAGTTCTGTTGCAGACAGTGCTGTAGGGGTGGGACAGTGGAAGGAATGCAATATTTAATTTAGTGTGAATTCATATAGGGAGAAAAGCATTCATCTATTTTCTCTGTGAAGAGAGAGATGATTTATTCCAGGGAATAATAGATTCAATAAAAAATATTCAAAATTAGTCCATGTAGGATTTTTTCAATGAAAAGACTTCTAAATTTGAAACATGAACTGCTAAATACTATCATTCTTCACCAAATACTGGATTGCACAAAATTTGAGAAGTTTTAGGTTTGAAACCAATCTTGCTTTGCAAGGAAATTAAAATACCCAGTGCCAGTTGCAGACACCTATAAGGAAATGACAGTTTGATGAATCATTTATAAAATAGATATGTTTATATATGACTATGGGTTAATTGGGGATGAAAGAACTTGTATCTGAAACCAGAAAAAGCTGCATAATCCTGTAAGAGTAGTCTGAGGGAAAAAAGTCCTGTTATGGTCACCAAGTCTGACTGTCCCTATAATGCCTGCATTTTTTAGGGTGAAAACTGAATCAGCTGAGTATCAGGCAAGAGTCTTTTAGGGGAAATTATTTATTTGTACTGAAAGGACTTAAGAGAACAAGTGATTAAAGAAAAGGGACAAAGTGAAAAAATTTTAAAAAATTAAGGAAATTACCTGTGAAAGAAAAAAAAAAAAAAACCTTAAAAAAAATGTCCAGACTTTCTGGAATACACAGATGTGATANATAAAAAAAATTCCCGGGAAAAAAAAAAAAAAAAAAAAAAAAAAACCACTTAAAAAAAATGTCCAGACTTTCTGGAATACACAGATGTGATATAGAAACTGCTTAACTAACTTTCATTTTGAGACTTATCTGATCAAAAGCATGGTTGGTTCTAGCTTTATTGATCAAATCTTTCTGGGTAGCCCAATTCTATGGTGATCTAATTGCAGCCAAGCCTTAAAAGACTCATGTCACTCAATTCTATCTGAGGTATACTGCAGTTACCAACCCACAGTTTAAATATAATTTCGTTTGATCTAGAAATTTTCTCTTACAAATACAGTTGTAAACAAATTATTTTCATTTTCACTTGAATAAATTTGTAAAAATTTTGAGATTGATTGGCTAAAAATCCTGGATTTTTTTCTTATTGCATTAAGTTCACCTGAATGAGTTGTTGATGAGATCTGAATTCCTCACTAACAGTCCTGTAACCAAAATCAGGTTTATAAATACACAACAAGTATGAGCTCAAGGTATGCATGAATTCCAGTACAGAGATCAAGAACCTACTGCATCTGGGGGGTTTTTGGTAGTGGTAAATTACAGCCATATCATCTAAGCTACCCACCAAAAGTTGTCCCTAAAGTAGACAGAAGACCTGCAGAGGAAAGAGAAGTAAGTTCTTCTGACTTTCACTAGTAAGGGGATACCAGCTTCCTCTCTGACTGCTGAAAATCTTCCCAGTATCTCATGTGGTTTCATTCACTTCTTCTACATAAATAGTCAGAGCAGACCGAGGAATAAGACTCAGTTGGAAAAAAACCAAAAGCAAAACATACATGCCCCAAAAGCCCCACAGAATCCGTTATGATATTAACAGCTAAACTCATGATTTTATTTTGTGTAAAGGGTAGTGCAGCCTGGCCAGCTGGGTCACATACAGCAGAGATAATTTGTTCAGACAACATTTCAGCTATTTCCACCCCTCCTGGTGCAAGAGATGAGAACAAACCTTCATTCACACCCCTCTTGTACCAGACACATTTGAGAAACCCCTCGTGTTAGCTTGGGGCTGTTGGTAACCGGCGCACACAACCATTCCCAGAACATGTGCACACACTGCATGTGCACAGTTCCAGGCTCTGGTAATTCCTCTTCATGAAATGGCTTTTGGGTGCCCTTCATCCACTTGCTCTCCCTGAACAATTTTCAATGACTTTGCTTCTTCTCTGCCTTTTTCTGGCTTCTCCAGTATCTCCTGGGATATTGACTGATTTCTTCTTTGCTTATGCACTACCAACCTCAAGGGATTTTACTAGCAGTGACTAATATAAGCTTGAAACTTTAGCAAATACCACCTACTGCTGAATTATAAAAAGCAAAGGTGTATAGAACATCAAAAATTCTCTGGTAAAGTTGTAAGCAAATACACAATCTATAAGGTTCAATTAATTTCCACTGAAAGAAAAATGGAAAGGCTTAAAAATGCTGGGCAACATGAAATCTGCATCATACACATGATAGGACTGTATTTGATTGGCTAAAGGAACAGTTAAAATATTTATTTTCAGAAGTATCCATGCAATAGCTCAATATGCAAACTGCAGTAGTGCCTTTATTCTAAGTATTTCTGAAATAAATTTATCTCAATTTTTAATTTTTGTCTTTCTAAATGTTGCATGCCTTACTAAGAAGAAGCCAAGGGGCAAATTTGCTCCTCCTCCCAAGTAGTCATTGAGCTTATGTTTCCACATGAAAAACAATTAATATTTGTTTTTAAAAGTTATTTGGGAATGTACCCTTGGAAGGCATTCAAGGCCATCTTACTTTTCCTCACCCTCACACCAGCCATACACAAATACTTCCAAAGAATGAAAATGCTGCTTTAGTAACTATAATTTCTTACATCAGTAATTTCTTTTCTTTCCTAGAGTTCCTAGCCAGGGAACCTTGAAAATTCTTAGGAACAGGATTCTCTATTAGACAGGAGTAAGCTTCTCTACCAGTCTTCACTAGATCAGGGGAAAAAGCTGCAACACCAAAACCCCCTAACCCAAATCCAGAAATGGAGATCTGTGGTGTCAATGGATGGGGTCACAGAGCAGTAACAGGAGGAGCTCCAGACTCTGACAGCCCAGTTCATCCAGCAACATCTTATCTCATGCGTTAAACATCATGACAATGAGAGAATTTGCAAAGTAACCTTATTTTCCATACTGTGATAATTTCATGATGCTCTTATTCTTTGTCTCTTACAGTTATGAATTTGTCTTTAGTAACAACAGTGGTGAAAGAGGCAGTTTATTATTCAAGGAGAGTGAATATGATATAGCCTAAATATTCATTTTGTTTTCTTTCCAATGGACATGATCCGGAGAATAAAATGTCCATTTACATACACAAATACATATAAAGATGCACTTCTCTCTCTAGAGGCAACAGTGATGTAAAGTATTAATTTGGTCTCCAAAATACTGTGAGTCACAAAAATGTCTGCTTGTACCATCTAAGTAAGTCTCTGATTCATGGCTCAAGAAATGCAGGTAAATAATCATTGCTCCAGAGTCCCTAGATTTTCCTGAAATCCACTCTTGAGTTGTTTGAGGAAAGAGCTAAACAATAATAAATGAACTCAGATGTTTATTCCCTCTCTTTAAACAGCTTTTCAGCATTTTAAAATCAGAAACTGACATTCATGAAAAAGATGTATTTAAGACAAGACCATGTATTGGTCTGAAAACCAAAGGGTTTACTGCTCTCTAGAGTAAGGCCTCTTTTATTAGTATTTCTTCCCTCTTTAATTGAATTAAGCAACAACAACAAAAAAAAGCAACCAAAATTGTGAAGACCACCAACACAGCGAAAAAAAGAAAATGTCTCCCAGGGTTTTCAGTTCTCTTCCCTCAGTGTTCTGGAGTCCAGATGTGGAAAGCCTAGTGGAGTTGCAAACGTTTTTGGAGGGTGGAGAGAAAGTTTTGATGCTACTGCTGTAGCCGTATTTTATCCAAACCAGACAATTATCTTTCTTCATGAAGATTAAAAAGCCAAACAACAACAGCCACCAAACCACACCTTTTTTATATTCTTACTAAACAGTATTTTTAAGTGAGCCTGCTGAAAAAAAACCCCCACTCAGCATCTTCTTAGCATTTAGAAGCAAAGAAGGTCTTTACAAGGCCTTCGTCACTCAGAGTAGAATATTTACTGTCTTCATCTTCTTCGAAACCCTGTTTGTCAGGTGTGTCAGTTTGTTTTTAAGAGATGTGTTTTTCCTGCTCACATATCAAGCAAACACATATTGATTTGCTGCAGCCATACCAGGTCACAGGATATGGAGGAATGCTCCCATATCTGACGCAGCTACACCTGGAATATGGTGTTCAGCTAAGTGATGACAAGGGTGGTCAGTGAGGTGATGATAAAAGCCTATAAATAGCTTAACAGGGTGAACTCTGAAGAGGAAGAAGCATTGGTTTAAGGTGGACTGAACAAACTTGACTGGTAGAAACAAAAAGATGCCCTGACAGCCAGAGCCAGGCATAAGCTGCTAAATAGGATCTCGTACACCGTACCAGTGCCAGCAGAGCAGGCTGGGCTTGGCCTTGCATACACCACAGACATATAATGAATTTACTATTTCAGATTAATTATTCTGGGAAATTTCCAAGCATATTTAAGCACTTCAACTGCTAAATTAGGCCCCAAGTTCAACAGTCCACCAACAGGAGTCACACGCTGGGTGTATTTAGAACTACACTGGACACAGCCCTGGAAATGTATAAGAGGAAATAAATCTGCCCAGAAAGGAAGATGGACACAAACCTTGCAAACCTGTCATGTCTCTGTTTTCTGTAGTTCCAGGAAAACATGCATGTGGGATTTGGGAAAGGTCTTTTTAATAAGGGTTAATTGGAGAAGTATGTCACACATGACTGAGTACCGTTTCAAATTACTGCTCACGCTGGCATAACTAAATCAGACAAATGACAGAATACCAAAATAGGGAATAGTCAATCTTCTTCCCTCCTACTTAATTTTTACAGCTTCATTATTCTCAAATATCAGCAATTATAGATTTTCTGGAATTTGTTGCTTCTTTTAAAATATTACTAAGACTGTATCATAATATTCCCCCGAGATCCAAGAGTTCTGTAAAATCTTTCTTCTGTTGTCAAATTATTAGTCTGGACTTTCAAACTGCTGGATTCATTTATCTGACTTATGTGATGCAAAAGTTCAGGATAAATAATCCTGTTATATCCCTCTCTGAGTTAAAAACAAAAAAAAACTGAAAAGAGGAAAACAACCATGGTTTAGTAAACCAGATTACTTATTCCCATGAAAGCCATTGCACTGTCTGTAACACTGTGTCACTCAAAGTCAGGTCCCTAACCCCGAACCTGAAAAAGTCACTTCAGTTTCTCTCTGCTGCCCAAGTTAACTGCAAGCATTTCCTGACACTGAGAATGCAGGCAGAAAAAGGAAAAACGTCGACTCGAGAAAAGCACAGCTTCCAATCCCCACCCACCAGCTTCAGTCAAAGGGATGACTTCAGTCCCTTTCTTAACTAATCCTGTCACTGTAAAATCCTACAGTCATTCTTCCAACATAAAGGGAAAACGGACTCACTAGGAGGACCTAGACTCTTTCAGCTTGAACTGTTAACCAATGGTGGAAATGCAAGAATGCTGAAGTTGTGCCTTCAGAGCCAATAGAGTGGATTTGTGTGTCCCACATGACTGTGTTTCCCCTGTCTTTCACATGGGCAGTATTTAGTTCAATTCAGAACTGCAGATAGTATAGCGTGCAGAGCAGCAATGGGATGTCTGAGCACAAGTGGCTGACTTCCAGGCGACTTCAGGAAGCACATTTGTACGTTTCTCCTGAATTAAACTGGGATTCTGCATCCGTGACATTCTCCAACCCTCCTTGTCTCTGCAGAAGGAGACAGCGACCTGCACAGCACAACAAAACTGTGAGTACGGGCTCTATTTATTTTTATTTTCACCCAGAAAAGCAAATCTCTTAAAAATGTCAAAATGCTACATGCACTAAATCAATGACTACTTTTCTTATAAGATGAACAAGTATCTAAAGTGTTAGTGAAATTCAGAAACATTTCTTGCATGCTTCAATAAAAGAAAGAGGGAAAAAAAAAAAAAGAAAAAGCGAGTTATCCTCCAGGGCAGTGCCTGCATGCACGCTGCATGACACACTGCTTCCTGACATAGCCAGCGTGCTGCTTTGTTCATAAAGAAAAACAAAGACAAAAAGCCCTACACACGTATGTTGTTCACTTTTATTTGTACTCTGTGTCTAATCAGGCCTGATCTGTCCCCAAGGGGAAAACATAAAGGCAAACTTTAACTCCGCCAGCAAGGGCAGCCCAGACTTTCCAGACATCTGACAGTTATTATAATTAGCTATGAAAGACAGCGAAGACACTTTGGGGCAAATAGCTCTTACATTTGGAACAATGAAGTCGAGCAAGGTTCCCATCCCACCCCTTCCACGGGGGGAGGGGGAGAGGCAAGGCAACGGGGGGAGTGTTAGGAAAGGGTTATGGCTGGATTGAAAACACACAACTAGTATAATATCTGGACTCGCTCAGCACAAGGAGAGGCTTTTTGATAAGCAACTTTACCTCTAGATTGAGGCTTGCATTCACTCGGATTCCTGGTGGGGTGGGAAAGGGTGTGGGGCTCTTCACGGTATAACGTCAGAAGGTCGGGTGGAGGGGGCAGCGGGGACTAAGGGGGCAGAAAGAAGAGAATATCCATAGCAAGAGACACTGAAATTGTTTTCCAGAGCTTTACTGGCCAGATCTCCTTAAGCCCAAGTTGTTTTCTGGGCAAGATTTATGAGAGTTCTCAAACAGAAGCAACAGACAAAGCAGTGCTTTTTTTCTTCTTCTTCCTCGGAAAAGAAATTGAACCCAAATGAATAACCGTATCATAAACAGCACTGATTTGTATTTTTGCTCCTTTTTTTCCACCCCACATGCTTATAAGACCCTTAATAAGGTCTTTCTCCCCTGCTTGCACGATCCTTCCCACCCCCCCTTCCCTACCAAAAGTTAAATTCTGAAAACTACGATCAGAAGGGAAAAAGCAAAGACAATAGAAATCTGACTTGGTCCTGGCTGGGCTGGATCTCTAATAACGCATGAAGTGAAAACAGTTTCTAAGTGAAAGATGAGCAGACTTTTCTTTAGGAAAAAAAAAAAATTAAGTGCAATAAGGAGAAATTGTTGAAAGACTCCAGACGCTACTAATTATGGCTTAAATAAATCTTCCTGGACAGATGTTTGCTTGCTCCCACTGCAGGGAAAGGAACGTTAAAAGAAGCATTTTTTTAAAAAAGGATCTGACATGAATCTCCTACATATGATTTTTTTTCTTTTTTGTAAATACACCATTTTATTCTTTGTCTGCCCTCCTGTTATCTCCCCCTCCCCCAACCGCCGCCCACTGTGAGCTGAGACACCTGAAGGCTAGACACAATGATCAACAGAGCACTGCGCTCGCCTGTCTGGATTCCAGCCAGATTTTTTTTTTCCCTTCCACAATCAAGGAGCCTGCACGCAATGCACGGCAAGCCCCTTGCTCTGCTATGTGCAGATCAGACAGAAGTCTGAACCGTGCTGAAGGAAAGATTAAAGACAAACACAAGCCTTTCCTCCTTATGTTGGCCAGGCTCAGTTTCAACTTTGTTATGATTCACAAAAAAAAAAAAAAATACAAAATAAGAAACTTTGTAAACATATATACACATTATTGTACAAAAACATATGCATGCACACTTTTCAACACAGTGTAACTAGGGACATCCAGTGTTTCGCATTTTACTGTGATTTCTACTCTAGGTTTACAGTCAATGCAGTATTTTATGTTAAGTTCATGCATCACTTACATAATTGCTGTGTAGCTCTCAAATACTATGTAAAGATTTTGTATGCGCATATGATATATTACATAAAGGCAAACAGCTACTGTACAGATACCCATACCTGAACACCCGTCAAACTGAAATATTTGAAAATATTTGGGTTTGGAGAGATTAGCAAGCGCTCCGAGACAGTTTTATGATAGTTTTAAACGAGGCAGTAGCGAAATGCTTTGTAAGTAGGTTGTCTTCAAACCGAAGGAGGGGAGTATGGCAGGGATCTGAGCTGGCCCTGCAAGCCTTGGCCTTCCTGCTGCCACAGCCCAGAGAAAAGCCGAGTGGCCCAGTGCCACAAAGTTGGGCTTGGGAATGCAGTACTCCCCAAAATAGTTGCTCTCCGTTTGGTGTGGCTATGGGTGGGGTTAGCAGAGACATACAGGGAAAAGGCAGATTCAAAGCATGTATTCTATCTAATTTTTAAACATATGCTGTGCCAGCCTATTTTCTAAATTCTTTGGAATTTCATTGTCTTGTGGTACAAATTATGGCGTGATAAACATGATGATTAATATTTGCTTTTCACTATGAACTTTGTATGAAAGACCTAAAAGAAAATACATCTTTTAAACACACAACCACATACACATATGTACAGTGCTTTTAATTTACTCCCTGAAAAGGCTTAAACTGCATTTTAGTCACTCTAACAGGTATCTTAATGGAAAGATAAGAATTTTTTTAGCTTTTTTTCGCTAATATTGCTTATAAACACTATGAGAAAAGGAACCCAGCATAAGTATCCCATAAATTTAATCTTAGAAAAAAACTTGCTTTCCAAATAGCAGCGGAGACATGCAAACAAAAGGTTGCATGTAGTGGCAGCAATAGCCACAGCAAAGTACAAATTCTTGAACAGAGACTTCAGAAAAAATAAGTGAATAAATCAAGAGCTATGGTCAAATTTGTATTCCTGCATATTATTTTTTTATAAATAAGGGATTTAATGCTTTTCTAAAGGAACATTTTACAACCTTGTAGGAAATATACACAATGGTCATA
Source organism: Orthonyx spaldingii (assembly GCA_013397795.1). NCBI lineage: Eukaryota > Metazoa > Chordata > Aves > Passeriformes > Orthonychidae > Orthonyx > Orthonyx spaldingii. Next base: position 868,100 of record VZTJ01005621.1, on the reverse strand, counting down.
GATGAGAAGTGTATTTGTAAATTACATGTATGCACACATGTTCAATAGTATTAAGGTGATCATTTCCTTTCTACTTTTCCTGGCATATTATGTTTTAAAACAAAATTTGTCACTTGTTTCAAAAAATGTGCTTTGAAATAATGCCTGCAGCTAAATTATGAAGTGCTCACTTTCATTTTCTTAAGGTAATGACAAGGCAATCATATTTTTATCCTTTCCTAAAGGCTGAAATGCTATGCAAATCAATTCCTCTAAACTTCAGAAGTGATTTGCACACTACCTTGTCTTAGAAGGGTATTTCAACTGGCAATTTATGCAATGTTTGTCAGTGTAAAAGTAATGTCTAATCACATAAGAGATAAGCGTTAATCCAGAGAATATGAATACAGGGTCTTTGCCTCCATGTTTAGTTCAACACTCCCTCCTTCTCCCAGTAAGGTCTCTTGGGTTTTGTGAGTGCTGGGTACAACAGCTCTGGCCAGAGTAGGGAGAAGATACCAGACCAGCGTTGCTTTAAAAATGGCATTATCCTCCTGCTGTTGTTCTCCAGGCACCTGAGATTTGGAGCTATGTGTTTTAGTTTTTTGCAAGAAGAATTTATTTACCTCATGTGAAAATTGCTGACCTCTGCTTTTTTGCTCACTTCTTTAAACTTTTTAACAGTGAATGCTGAAATAGTGCGATCATGGAAGCTCATGCATATTTATGACTCCATTCCTTAAAAATTTGATATCTATTACATCTTGCCTCTTAACCTGTGGCCTACAGTTGGTTGTGCAAATTCCATGGTGCTACTCACACAAACTTCAAGTTCTAATGTCCTTTTTTAAACTCTCCTCTCCCCTCTTCCCCTCATGCTTCCTGTTGCATCAGCTTGTTTGAGTCTTTCCTAGTTCAAGCAGAAGTGTGACTTTTAGTCCTAGGAATAAAGTGCTGAGAATTACCTCCAAAACTTCCAAAAGATTGGCAGTTTCACTTATACCTCTACAGAGCTCAAGTAACTTGAGAACCTACCAGAAACACAGACAGTCTCAATAAGGTAACCAGGTCAAATGAGCTCATGCCTTACAGATAGGAAGAGAACTGCACATTGCATTTTTACAGATAAAAAGTGCAGAGTGTTTTAATGTAAACAGATTTCTGGTTGATATTTTAGTAAACTGTTGCAAAGCTCAAACTAGAGCAGAGTCAAAATTACTTTCAGCATGGTACAGTTAGACCAGATGGCCACGTGTTCTTTTCTTATTTAGATGAGACTTTTCCTTTCAATAACATCTTTCTTCCTGACCTGCTTAAAAATTCCAGCGAATGAAATCAGCACAGGATTTTCAATTCTAATTGACCATGTGCAGAGGAAAGGCCAGTAGAGAAATCAGTAGGACCATTGTAAGGCACACTGCATCAATCTCTCCTTTGTCCTGAATCTTTTCTAGTATGAGCTAAAATAATTAAGAATATTTAATTTATATTATTTGTACAGCAGCAAATCTAGTAGCATTCAGGCAAAACTTATCACAAGTTCCTCTTTTAGAAATGCGTGTAACAAGGAAGGTCTATGTCTATCAGACACCAGACGTGCAGGTACTTGACGTCATTTAACTGCTAAATATTAAAAAAAAACAAAAATCCAAAACACAAACAAAAAAACCAAAAACCAATAAAACTGGAAACAAACGTCCCAAAACAAACTCAAGCAAAGAATGACCAAAAAGACTGAAAGGTGTGGCTGAATTAAAGCATGAACTGCTTTCCCTTTTCTAATGAACGCTGAAGACTTGAAGGATACGGCACTTAAAAGAAATTTCTGAAAAGAACATTTTAGAAGAGTCAGAAAAATACATTTTTCCATTGTCCAAAATATTGACCCTTAAAACTTCTGTAATCTTCAAATGCTTCAAATTTGCCTACATATATTTTACCCACACGCATCCCACCCATGCTGCGTTGGTTGTGATCAGGCTCAGTCGTGTCTGTACGATCTGCAAGCAAGGTACAGGTTGTAAAAACTGTATGTATCACACACAATCGTTACCTTCAGAAATACACACACAGATAAGGTCACTGCAGCCTTACCTACTATTTGATTTGGATTTTGTGAGATGTGTGTGAAGCAATATAACAATATTTGAGATTTAACAAGTAGAGTATGCAGAGGATGCACAAAGTCCTGCCTATGTGTTTATGTTGCCCATGGTTAAGTGGGTAAAATGAATCCTTCAGAAAAAAAGGGGGTGGGGGAAAAAGACTAATTGAGAGCAATACAGAGCAAGTTTGGTTGGTTAAAAAAAATTAGCAACAGACTTATGACTGTACTATTTTGTACAAATTCACTCTTCATAGTTTAGCTTAACATTATACTTGAATGGTTGGTGGTTTCGTATTATCACTGTAAGTTTGAATCAATAAACAACACCTGTAGAATATAATTTCTAAAAAATAGTTATGAAAATAGTTTCATTAAGATAACCTGAAGAAAAGAAGGGTTTCATTAAAATCCCAATCATTTTTTAAACTTAAGGTGAAAAACAATCCAGGAGAAATTTCAGTGGGCAGCATGGCCTTTGCTATATGTCAAGCATGCAGTCCAAATAACATTTGCATGAAGAAACATGCCTGAGAACATAAAACAAAGCACAGACCTTGGCTCTGGCCAGGGAGACATGGTAAAAGGCCTGATTTCAGCTCTCCAGCAAGATGTTTCATAGCCTTGGGCAAATCATTTAACTGCCTGGCTTCTCATATGCGTCATATTAGCAGAATTTAAGTTTTGAATGTGTGATTATAATTACGAGGTCAGCAATGAGATACCACAGCAAAGGGTACAGGAGAGGCCTCAGATGCTTGAAAACAACATAAAATACTAGGCAGAACAATGATATTTTGTTATTAAGTGAGATTGTTTATGGTGTGATACTTCTACAACAAGAAAGATGCAAAAAGACAAGATACAAAGCCTCTTTCTCAAGAGATCAATGTCATTCAGTTCCAGCTTAATTTTCTAGAATTCTTCATGTATTTGAACATTCATTTCTTATTTTTTACTAACTTGCAACAAAATATCAGAATATAGGATAAATAGAAGAAACTACTGCATCTGTAAAGATGCTCTAAATCCAACAGCCATGCAAGGCCTGCGACCAAAACCCTGACTCCCGTAATGGCGCATTTAGCAGCCTGTCCCAGGGTACCAGCGAGACTGAGCGTAGGTTAAATCCTGCACTGCATGACCAGAGCTCAAACCTGGGCCCTAGACACCCACTGCCTCTGGAATTCTGCACCAATGAGCCCACCTTGGAATGGCATCGAGCATTTTCTCGCTTCCAAAGCCTGAAGGCCACCGAGCAAACCGTTTCCACCCTTGAAGCTCAGCATGTGCTCAAAGCTTCGCGCTGAAACAGGTCTTGAATTTCTACACAGCACATTGTCCTGAAAAGTAAATACCTCTGCTGGGTTCTGCCCCTATTAAATTGTGCTCCCGTGTCCACCTTTCTGTTTCTATCGATGGTTCTTTGATTGCCACCACTGAACAGACCAAGTTAGAAACCCTTCAGTAGCAATGTTAAAAATCACTGCGCAGGAACAGAAATCAGTGAGCCTGCACTGGCCAAGAGACTTGACAGGAGACCTTTTCAGGCCACCATTTTTTGACTGAGTAATGACCATGTCACACACATGGAACTGGAAACTTTGTTTGCCCTCTCTGAGTAAATATGAGTGATATCTGTGCAAAACAAACAAAAAATCCAAAACATTTTCTGATTAGTGTTCTTAGCAATCAATATTCATATGCAGTATGAAAGAAATACTGGGACTTTCAGCTATCTTGTGTCAGTGTTGCTCACAAGATGTAAAAATTAATGAAAAAGACAATGTGACAGAGCTGCTGATCAACTCAGCAGGTTTGCAGAAAGGGTAGGGTAGTGTGAAGTGGGTGAGAGGAAAATATCCTGCATGGAACTACAGCCTCGTGCAGCGCTCAGAACAAGGAGAGGAAGTGAGCAAAATGTGCACAGTTACGTGCAACTGATGGGCTGTATTTCACCAGCCTATTTTTACTGTCAAGGCTCCAGACTATATTAAGAGTCTATCCAGTCCCTTAAGCCATGGGATGTGGATAATGGGATCAGATGAAATGATTAAAATCAGTTTGGTCTCATGCTTTCATCTATTAAGTGTAATAGATGTAAAACTGAAAGACTTAATTGTATGGTAAAAGTACAAACACCTCTTTGTTTTACCTCCGCGTTTTTCCAGTTTAGAGAAACTGATGAGGTTTTTCTCCATTTGTTTGATTTAAAAAAAAAAACAAACCAGCAATGGCAAACAAGATGATTATTTCTTGCAGCATCCCAGCTGAAACTGCTTTCATCTATCCAAACAAATAAGCTCAGAAGTAGTTGTAGAAACAAATTTTATACCACATCCCATGAGATATTTTATATGGAGTGTCTGGTTAATAAGCTTCAAAAACAAAGACTGCTTTTAAGTAGTTTACAGAGTTTAATAACTGTCTTTTTTTAGAAATAAAAAACAGATAATTTCCCAGAATGTCTTATCCATACACTGTTTGTACTACTGTTTCCAAGCATTATTTTTTAGCTTATTTGAAACTCTTTTTCTGAGAGAAAAATTTGCAAAGAAAAGAATTTTAGAAGATAAGTCTAGCAAATGCCAACAGAGAAGAAAAGCAGTTCCCAAGATTGATTAAAAGACTTGGAAAGGGTTAAAAATTCAGATCTTTATGCAAGAATTATAAATGAAAGGAGAGTTAAAAAGGGGGAGAAGCGGGGGAAGAGCTAAGCTGCTGGTGACTTGAGTGTATTTATGGATTACTATGTCCTGAAAAGAAGAAAACCAGAGTTGTAAGATGACACTGCAGGGGTTGTCTGGACTTTTCACCGAGTGTAAAGTCTGTTTAGTCAGTGTCTTAATGCCCAATGCTGACCTTTGCCCTCTTCACTCCTCCCTGCTCCAGGTGCAACATTTTTGCAAGTGCTTTAACATTATTGGAAAGTTTTTGCAGGTTTCACACGCTGCAAAGTGCACCGAGCACTTCAGGCGTCCATTATGCACACCCAATATCAAGGGTTAGCACATTTTTTTTATCCTAAGTACACACAATGATTTGTTTCACACATTTTCCCTTATTAGTATTACCGCATTAAACTAATAAAAACAAAAGCCTCTTTGTAAGGATATTTAATTTACATATTTCTATACAACAAGATACAAGATTAAGCATAAACTCATCTCATGCTCCCCAGCACTGTGAATTATACCAGGAGTATGCAACGTATGCTGGCAACGCTATTGATCTCTCTTAAATTAATTCTCTTTGCTATGGAAATGGAAGACAAAAACAAAACCCATTGCTACAAAATAGTCAAGGCAATACAGCTCATTTTCCTCAGAAAAAAAAAAAAAAATTGATTTCTTGTACAGTTATTAATTAGATTGGGACCGATATAAATTTTAAAGAAAAATAGGAGTTTTAGAAACTAATAATAAAAAGAGCTAAAGCACATAAGGTCTGTACAATTTCAATTTTGATTTACAAAAATAAAGAGCATTAAATCTATAAATTCTACAGTTATCAGTGATGAAGATAATATAAAAGACAGTACACACATACATAATTTTTTCTCTATGCTTTATATTCAGCAGATGTTTGCTAAGATTTTTTGAGGTCTGCAATTTAACTTTGCTGAGGAGAAGGTATAAGCTGGGTACCATCATCTTCAAGACCACTTGAGATCTTCTGCTGTTTCTGGAAAGTGTACTGAGGGCATTTCTTGCCACTGTGGGCAAGGAACCCATTTTCCCCATCCACACTACGCTGCCGGACTTCCGGCTCCTTTGGGTTTGACCTGGCATTGAAGATGATTTTCACTGTATAATACCAGCTACTAAAATTCACCCTTCTACAGTGGCATAAAGCTTACTGGAAATCCAAGACCGTCCAGGCATGGTTCGTGCACTTTGTGATCCACACTAGCTAACTATGCCCCCAAAAATTTCAAAATTATGATTTAGAAATTGACAGCTTCTAAATAACTGACTTCCCCACATTCCTTCCTCACTGAGCTATGCTGAGAAATGTTTGTAAAAATGAAGGAAAAGAAAGAAGGAAAAGTACAGGTTTAAAAGAGGTGAATAGCAGCAGGTGGGTTTTATGGAAAATCCTACTAGTCAGAACTGTCTAGCCAAAATAACCCAGGAAAACACATCTTCTATGCACAGCATTACTTCAAGGAGAGCCTTACATAAAGTGAGTTCAGATGAGGGTTTACATTTAGGGAATGGCTGTGACAGATCTGTTTGCACCTGGACTAAAACATTTATTTTACTGGATTGTCTTTCAGATAGGCTAAGCAGCATATACTGATTACAGGACACTGTGTCTTTCTAAAAGAATATTTTGGTATATTCCTATGACATTGCTAAATAAAAATTAGCTTAGGCGATCTTCATTTACTAGATAGTTTTAAGGGGTCTGATTTTGGGGAGGATATTTCTTTAAAATAAAATATGGATCTTAATATAGTAGTTTATTCCAGAAGTAGGCACAGGTCAAGGGGTCAAAATACTCTAGGAAGTGTGTCCTGAAACAGTTTTCTTATGTTTTTCAATTTAATTTGTAACACTGCAACTATAAGAGAATAATGAATTTTTTAAAAAGTTGTTTATTGCATGACAGGCTATTTCTAGAGCTGGGCAGCTTTATCTCAGCACAGAGAGTGCTCCTGTTCACAGCACAGCTGCTAACAACTCATCAACACTCGTTGTTTAAGAGTAGGGTACAATTAGAAGTCAAAACTTTAAAAACCTGCAATGCTATTATTGCACTAAGCTATGCAACTGGATTTGATTTCTAGCCAGAGTGTATCCCTTTGCTCCCGACACTGTTTACAAGACATATTTAGTGCAGGTGGTACTCTCCTTAATTTCACTGAAGGTCAAGTGTACTTGTCATAATTGTATTTTTTGCACAGCTGAGAATTCAACTACTTGTGCAGACTGAAAACAGACATTGTTTCTGTGAAGGAAATGCATAGCACTGAAGAGTTCAACTTGAAGTAAACAGAATGAAGTAAATTTTCACACCATTTTCACCTACTATCTCATCAAGATCATCACTTTTGAGCTGGCTGTGTATCAGTGGAAGCAGCCATTTGGGTCCTTCACGCCCAGAACTTCAGAAACCTCTGTCTGGAAAAGTGGTTTCATTTATCTTGCTTTAGGTGGCTATTTTAATTTTTTTTCAGGACTACAAGCTAAGATGATGTTTTTGCAATGTTTGCAAATGACTGACATTACAATGACTTACAAGTATAAAAACGAATAAAACTGAAATTAATCAAGTTTCTAATTTAAGTAAAGAAAAACTAGATTATGAGAAATATAGATTCATTTTCTGCTGTTCTGGAACATCAAAATCATGGCTTTCAGAAGAGACTCAATCTTATTCTCTGTATATTCTAAACTGATTTGTTACAATTGTCAGATAGCATACTAAATCTGCTGGGAAAAAAAATAGCATGGCAGAAATAGGATACTATTCTTGTGCTTCGATTCATTTACTCTTATGAATTATCAGTCTCTCCTACATGCAATACGTGCACCTAAAATACAGAAAGTTGTTCACTGAACCTCCTTTTTCCCGTGAATACATTTCCCTTATCATCTAACTTACAACCATTCCTAGTGCCTTCACTACATGTTTTACCTGAAGGAAGGAAATTAAAGTAAAACATCTCTGAATTGTGCTTCATTATAATTTTTTTTCATGTCAGTTGAAAAATGCCATAACAAACCAACCCCAAACAACCAGGTGTCTCCTTCTGTAATTCTTATGTAATAGTTCAGTCTTGCATAACACTTAGAACAACCTCCCATTTTCTTCAAGTAAATGATTTCCTAATATATCAGAGAAAAGGAAGAGAAATCATCCTTCCTTCAAGATTCTCTGCCTAGTCAGGACCAGAGCTCAGGTTCGTTTCAGAGCATCAGTTCACAAAATTCTAAAACTAGAGACAGATTCCTCTTGTGAAATCCATTTGCTGATTAGCAGCTTCTTACCCATCTCTTCTACCCCCATCCAATCTGCTTCTCTAAACAGCTCTGCCCTGAATCACTGTTTTGCTCTGCAAACAGCAAAATGTAAAGATGTAAAAATTGGAACTGGTTACATAAATACACAATGTTACTCCACATATGATGAGAGTTTTAAAAATTTTACTTAAAAGCATAAATGCAAGTAAAACAGTGCCTTTCTATGGAGCAGTTCGAAGATACCACAATACTTTCATTAAATTGACACAAGAAAGATTAGGACTTCATATCTACATTTTCATTATTGTGGAAACCTCAAAAAACAACCAGGTTGCAATCTGATTAGTTTCTGTCATTATTTCTTCAAAACACAAAAGAGTACAGTAAAGCAAGCAGAGTCTCATGAAATTTCACTAAATCAGCTTACGGGACATTGGTATTTCAATCTGTGTGAGTCCTCTGATACTTTGTAAATTCAAGCTTCCTCTTTCCTCACCTCATTGGCAACTTTATTTTTTTGTTGTATATGTTCGCAATTGTCAAGTTTTACTGCTTTATTTTATGGTCAAATCCACAAAACACATTTGTTTTGTGGGGTTTTTCTGGTTGGAATTTTTTTTTTTAAAGAGGAGAAAATATCCCTCTAACCACTATCCTATGCCAGTTTTGTACTTATATTCAGGGAATAAATTTTACATAACTTCATTTAGAGAATCATTAATCAGGACTATTCTTTCAGTATAAGTATTCTAGCTGAATTTTTCAGACTCAGTATTAATTTTGGGTTAACATCATTTTCTTTTCATGAAAAAAAGCTTAAAATCTATCGTCATGCTAACGAAGGAAGTGAAACCTACGTTACTTAAAAAGCTGATGAAGTTCCTGTCCTTTTCAGGGAGGAATTGAGATGTTTTGCTGAAACACTGGTTTAAATTTGTACCACAAAAAAATCCTGAACTTTAAGAAATAGTTCAAAGGGGACAGGGACTAACACTGAATGCGTATCAAGTTCATGAATCTATTTCTTAGATGCACAACTGCGTTGTTTCTCTGAGGAGATGGCAACACACCTGTACTTTCGTAGCAACCAGCACAGGGAATTCCATTTGGCGTCAATCCCAGCAGGCTCCAGCGGGGTCAGCCTCCATCGTGTGTTTCCAACACTGTCCTGGAGGAGGGAGATTGATCCCTTGCATGCACAGGTTGTGAGAACATCAAGGCCATTGAAAGCACCAGTGGGACTTGGCTGGATTCCAAACTTTTTATTGTATTAAGAACCAGGTCTCTAGTCTGTCGTCCTCCAACACCTCTCTGGTGGGTAACTCACTATGTAGTGCCTATGTCCTGTCCTTTTCTTCCCTACTTTGGGATTTACACAGAACAGACAGCAAGGATTTCCTGCTGGATGCCCTCAAGATTCCCTGTGTATTTTGGACGTTGCAAAGCAAGAGGAGACAGTCAAGAAAATTTGAGACTTTTATGGGAGAGGAGTTTGTGGCCTTTGGCTACAAGATCTTAATGAGCTTCCTGCTCCTTTTCTCCTTAGCTCCCTACAACAGGAGGCGGCAAGCATAGCAAAGACTAGAATTGTGCATCCCTCCGTGCCAAAGATTTGTCATCCAGTAGTTTTAAATTTAGAAACATAACTTGGCTGTCATTTCTTTTACTGCACAAATGTAAAATAAGTGATGTTAAGATAGCATTAAAGAGAAATGTGGGGGAGACCGCTTCTCAATTGTTCTGTTTGAAAACTTGTACTTTATTTCATGATAAGCAGCGAGATTCACTGGAAAAGGCATTCTGCACTGAAAGATATTGGGCATACTTCATTATAAAAGAACATTTCTAGATGAAGACCTTCTGTATTGTTTTCCATTTCCTTAAAGAAGGCCTCAGACTGTACCACCTGTCTAAACATATTTACAGTCTCTCCACGTGGCTGCAAGCCCACTGTAGTGGAATTTTTCTAAGGGTCAAAGGTAGTACAACTGAAGAGGTTTTGTTTTGTTTTTTAAGACACAAGGAGATATCCATGAATTTTCTGCAAATGTGGCTGCAGATATAACTGGTTCATAATAGAAACATTTGTGAATCTAATCTAGAGATACAAACTTTCAGTGCAACTGCTAACCATTCGATAAACTTTTTTTTAAATTTAGTACTACATTCTGCAGCTTGCTTTTAATTTACCTACTTTGTTCTCTGCTGCCTTCTTTTTCCACTTTTTCTGTTTGTAAGGTGTTAGCTGAGCCACAAAAGCAAACCCTGTATCTCCCAGCATACTTGCTAAGTTAATTTTACTTTTACTTCCTCATTTAAGGCGAAAAGGGGGCTAGGGGGGGAACATTTTGGCTCAGGTGACACATCCATATCTGAAGACAGGAGCAGAGATGAGACAGCAAACTTACCTAAAAACAGATAAGCAATTACTGAATCACCAATGTAACATACTTATCACTTGAATAAATTGGTCCAAATTTGACAGTTGCTATCTTTTCTGAAATTTCTATTTGGAGGATCCCTCCCCCATCCTCCAGGAAAGACATCTGGTTACCACTGAATGGAGTTTAGTGTTTGAACATCCCATCTGGTTTCATCATGTTAACACATGATTCCAAGTCATTCAAGAAGTATGAACAATGGATATTGTATTCCATATAGTGCCATGTGGATTTAATCTTTAAAAGATGGTGGCACTGTAGAATTCAATCTTTTAGTTAAAAGTCAAAACATTTCATGTACTGAAAACTCATTTCCCATAGCCTCAGAAGCCTCACATTTTATCCTCCTCTAAGAACAACAAGGAGACAATGTCTCCCTCATATAGTGCCATTCCTATTGTTACCTACGAGAATACCTATCTGGATAAACCAAGAACACATTTCCTAAACATGACAGTTAAAAGCAGCATTAAAACAGATTTTTCATGAGAATACTCATTATTTTCATACTCAAATTACTTCCAGACTGATTAAAAACAAAAGCAGAAGTTTGCTATGAGGCAAATGGAAGTTGGGCACTTTTGCCTTCCAGAGCTGGTTACTCTACCTTCTACTGACATTAACAAAATCTTAAAAAATCTCTCCAAAATAAACTGTAAGTGCTTTCTTCAACAGACCAGCACTAATCTATCTAGTGATGCTGAAAGAACATCTCATTTCTCTGTATACTCTTGAATTAAAATTCAAGTTTTAGTTCATAACATTTGTTATTCAAACAGTTCTTTCACATTTACTTCCTCATAAGGATAATTGACTCATAGTCCTGTAACACTGATCCTAACAGGTATTTTTTGTATTTCTTAAAGGATTCCCAGTAGGAACAAATAATCAACAGGTGGCTTATTATGAAAACTTAATAAAAACTGACTTCAGAATGAAAGAGAGTTATATAAACTTCAAGTGTAAGCAGGTTTTTAAATATTTTCTAGCTGTCCTTTAAGCCACCTAATAAAATGATATTGCTTCATTAGAGCACTTGGGAAAGTGACTGGTTTTACCTGCGAGGGTGAGAAGATGGGTAAACACAGATATTTTGGAGGGAACCACCTTTTTAGTGGAATGAAGCAGGGCAAACATGCTTTACATCTCTGGAACTGGATCACAAAGAGTGCCAGTTTATCCTCAAAACTGTGAGGCCAGAGCCGTGTAACAAGATATTATAATTTGCTGATGAGAAAAGACAAAGAATTCTGTGAAGACTGATAAAGGCAATTACACTATCCAACTTTTCCTGAACTCTATTGAAACGTATGTTTTATTTAGCATCACCATATTTACCAGCCAGCTTAAAGGTTGAAGTTAGATGTGTGGATCACATGACATCAGGATTTTTACAAAAACAACTAAATCAAAAGTATTTAAGAGGCTACTGTTGATGCTTAAAAGATCACTTTGTGTTGTCTGGAAATTTTTTTTACCTGGTTTACCTGCTGTTGATAAAACCTATTCAGAGGATCAGGGGTACTGTATTTAATGAACAGACGGGGTAAAGGAAGAAAAGACGTGCTCAAATTTATGGAAGTGAATGAATTCCTGTGTGATGAACTGGATAAGTTCCCAGCAAAGCTGGGTTGAAGGCTAGCTGTTATCAGTTGGAAATGCTTTTAAAATCTATGGAGATCACACAGACTGTTAAGACAGTGGATTATATGCATTGAACAGTGGCACTTCCAGCTGATTAAATCAGGGAAGCTACTGAACTCCCTACATTCATGATGAGAACTATAAAATGCAGGATTGGAATAGAGGTGGCAAATTTTGCTGGTTTTAACTGTGTTCCACCATTCCTATCAAATCTAATAACTAAATCATTAATATAGTAATGACTATGCTCATTGATGACCGCCTTAGTTTTACAGACCTGAGAGAATTGTTTGTTTCATTTGGCACTACTTCTATCGACTCTTTTCAAGTAATTCTGGTTGAGTATTCATTGGGCACAGATTTATGCAAGCTATAGCAGACAGCCTGTGTCAGAAAGTCTTCAGAGTCTAATTCAAGTACTCTGTCTAGAAAGGCATTGCTTTTGAGTACTCAAAACCTATTCATTCAGTTCCTTATGTTGGCAGGCACAAAACACACAATACTTTTCAGTTTGTAATCCACCTACAACACCTGAATTACTACAAGTACTTGTCATACACTGAAGAGAAAAAGGGACACTGACAAAAGGAACTTAAGGAAACTGAAGTCCTAAACTGAGTCTCCCTGACAGCATTTCAAAAATATATTGTATTTCTGTGTCCTTAAGCCATGAATGACCTAAAACATGCAAGATCCATGCTTAAAAAGAACTAAAATCCTGTTTTCTAGAATTTAGGTAGCTAGTTAGAACTTGTTGGTTCTTGTACGTATTTTGTACTAGTGGAAAGTTTGACTTCTCAGACAAGATCCAGAATTACAGTTGGTTCTACTCACGATCAATTACACTTAAGATGTAGCAAGAGAAATTTGAAGACATAGAAAGACTTTCCCAGGGAGATAAAATTGATTTTAATGCTTTACTGCAAGACACACTGTGCTGGCCTAGCTAGAGAACATGGAATTGGTGCCAAATGCTCCTCAATAAGATTAGCAATACATCCATTTAAAAGGGCAGTGATACAGTGCCTGATAGAGCTCTTGTTGTTACATCAGTTCACTAATTTACAAAAATGTGTGGGATATTAATGCTAATTTCTTAGTTCTTGTCTGCAATAAGGAGCATTTATTTCCTAGAACATTGTATTCAGTCATCTTGTTCCTACCTTTGATGTTTAATTTCACAAAAATAAAGTAGAATGCCTTCACTATTCCATCCTTCATTAGGACAGAAGAGTATTGCAGCAGTTTGACATAAGTTTCAGTGTTAAGAGAAAACTTAGAGTGGATGGATTCAATAAAGCCACTTTTCTGGATATCTACATGGATCCCACATTAAGTGAAAGTAACGGGTGGTCCTAAAGTGAAATCTTGCAGTGGCAGTCTGAGTTCTAACTTGGACTTAGGTTATTTGTAACTCATGTTTAGCCTTTAGGAAGATCTAAGTGCATCATGGTCCAAATAACTAAATTCAAACTTAAATCTCTTCTCCTTTCAGTAATCTAACTCAGATATTTGTGCACTGCAGATATTCGATATCTCAGTCTCTCCCTCTTACTAATACAATCGTGTTTTCCACATACAAATGGCAAGCTGCCAATTAGGGAAGTACACATGCTGCAATGCAAAGGAAAATAAGTAGATATGTCTGTATGTATTAACTACAAGTCAGAGTATTGTCTAGTGCAGCTGGAGTGAAAAACACTCCAAAAAAGCTAATTACAACTCCAGTCTTTATTATTACAAGCAAAAGCTTTTGTGAGCTAGGGTTACAATCCTCACTGCAGTGTATTTCTTGTTTTTAAGTCTTTGTTATTCTTTTTCCACTGATTCAAACTCTTGAAAATAAAATTGTCATAGCTATTAAAACTACAACAAAATCTTTAAATAAGGCAATTTATCAAGCTATAGTACAAAGATTAAAATTCTCTTCATTCATTCCATCACCTCCATGGCCTTATAGTTGCTTTTATCCATATGTAGAATACAATTCCAACACAAACACCAGCATGACAATTAAACAAAACCCATTAGTGTAGATGGAAACATTTTTGTAAGTTTCCTTAAGGAAAAACCAAACTACTGGTGGAGCCAGCAGGACGCCCAGGTTCATCTGGGCTCCTGTTCCAGATTCAGAATGATGTAATATGAGAAACTCCTCTTTGTTTATTCCCTGATTCCCGAACTGTGCGAAATGATGTTAGGATTATTCCCTTTATTCATCCTACTCTAAACCAAAGCAGACAATCTTTTGGACACTGCTGTATGGTGACAGAGAAATCTGGGTAATTCTGTATGGTGTATGATACACAGAGTTTTATATCACCCTCAAACCCTAGCAGCAGTAATTTAGATCAGGTTACTGAAGTTAACAAACCTAAAACCCCCTATATGATCTCTTTCTCTCTGTACTTACTGTACAGGTTCTGCAAGTATATTGATAATCTATAAGGTCACTGTATTTGTTGAGCCTGCTAAAAAAAACCCCAACAAAGCTATAATTATATTTTATTCATTCTCCTCTCTCTTTAAGAATAGGAGACTTAGCATAACTAAATTTTGTGGGCTCTGTAATCGCCACATGACTGCTGCATTCTCTCCTCTTGAAATGCCTGGCATCTTCTTGTGCCACACTACTCAGCATAAGCTGCTTTTCTGTAATTCATAGACCACTTCTGTACAGGACTGTTGCCATTTTTCATTTCCAAAAGCAACTATATGAAGTGATAGAACTCTCAGAAATGGAAAAAAATGTGTCCTACTTCTAACTTAACAGAAAATGGCATTTCATCTTATAGCCCTGCCAGTGCACTTGCTCGTAATGTGATGTGATGTGTCATGTAGGTTGAAGTGAATTTCTTTGCCTCAAGGATCAAGTGCCACTTCTCACCAAAAACGTAAGAAGATTTCACTTCATGTTTGACTCCTAATTCACAAGTGCTGCAGTCTTTGAATATCGGCTTTTCTGTCAAGCTGGAGGATGGTGATTCATAAAGTTAAACTTCATGTGGAATTGTACCACTTTTAAAGAAAATTCCTTCAGAAAACATTTCCAGGGATTAAAAGGGAATTTATAGTCCAAAAACAGACACACTGGCTCCAAAATAGCTGTTTCACATCTAGCAGTAAATCAACTATTTTAGACAGATCTCTTCATTCTACCTAAATTTCACTGAAATTTAAGGAACAGGACTAGTTTTGAACTCAGTGTTCTGTGGGCTGGAAAAAGTGAGTTTTCTGCTTACCTGTGGTCACCAAATATTTATCAGTTTGCCAGTTAAAGAAAATAGCAATGAATGGTATCCAGTGATTCATTTCTTTGTGTGAAGGACTTCATATAAATTAGCAATCTAGCATTCAGTGGTCACATGGGTTCAACACACTGACTTATGCCACCTTATCTCACCCTCATACAAGCACAACAATGTGGCCTCCCACTAAGTTTAGTGCTTAATGTAGCGGGCCAGAAGTACCAGAAGTACCTCAAGGTTGCTTGGCTTAATTAACAACTCAAGGTAGAACTAAATACAAAATTTGTGGAGAAATTTGCAAGCAATCTTATGTGCAACAGTGCCAACCTAAAGGATTTCTACTAAAAAGCTTTTAGTCCATTTTGGACAAGTGCAACTACTTATACCAACTTTTCCAATAAAATATCCGCTAAAACCATTTAATGAAACACAAAAATGCCCTAAGACCAGTCCTCCAGATAAAGTACATTTTTCACAATTCCAGATCCAAATCTACTTTCTAGGTGTTTTAATAGAGAATTGCAATTGTTATGATTTATGCAATTTTATTCAGGGGAGGGGATGAATGACTTTTGGATTTTGATTAGTGCAGTTTGGGGGGAAAGATGAAAATAAGTGAGATTCAACTCTGTATTTAAAATAATTATGCTGCTGTCAGAAGATTCCACCATCACAAAACAGATGATACCTGGAACAAGTCAGACAAAATAAAGACCTTCTCAGCCTCTGCTGGTGACCAAAGCTAAGCAAACATGCAGCTGACAAAGGCACCTGACACCCTTTTGCCAGGCCTTCAAAACCTTCATCATGATATTGTAGATAAGAATGGTCAAGAGATTCTGCTCTTCTTGAGAAATATCTTCAGCCTTTATCAAAATTATTGCAGGCTGCCATTTTCCAAGCCGTACCACTGTGGTATTGGGATGTCAGGGATTGATTGCAGGGGTCTTCTCATGGAGAAAACTCCCACGTTTCACAGGAATTCAGCAGAAGGGTCTCTTACCACAGCCTTCAGCTTCCATTTTAGAGCTAGTAAGAGGGCAAGGTATACACTTAAAAAAAAAAAAATAGGAGCCGGGAGAACGTTTTAGAGGGTCTGCAAAGATTTGTCTGTTTGAGTTGTGGAATGAATTTAAAAATACAAGTTAAAAACCTTTAAGTATTTTGAGCTACTATCATATTTAGGGCAAAACCCTTCAGAGAAATTTCTCACTGTGAATCACGTGCTGGACTTGCTTTTGTTGGTTTTTAACACCAGGAAGTTGCCTCCCAACAAAATGCTGGTTTATTACAGTATCATAAAAAAATACTGTCCAACAAAAGATATAGTTATTGCTTTACAAAGACAAAATCCCATTCAGTTAGAAAGGTTTATATGATTAAAAGTGAGACAAATATTTAACAAATATATATTTTCCTTTATCAAATGGAAGCCAAGTACACAGCAGCATGCTTGGGATTAGTAGGAGAGATTGACTAAAATTTCTCCTTTTACTGGGAGTCTCATCAAGGTTAGATTTTTAATCTCCAGATTAAAACAAACAAAAACAAAAATACCCCACAAAAAGTCTCCAAAAAACAAAGCCAAACACCAGTAAAACATTAATGCACACTACTTTATATTCTTCAAATAATTCTGGTACTTTAGGTTGCTGATTTTTTTCTTTACATGAATTTTTACAGAAGGTTCTCCACACATTTTAAGGCAGAAGGATCAGTGTAACACTTTTTAAGAAATGAATATGTAATTCTGCGTCTTTTAGTGATTAAGATGAAAAATGGTTTTAACAGTCAATCAAAAAGAGTAACAAAAGGAACACAAAGGAGGTCTCAGTTCACTAAGTAGTACTTGTCTTTGCAGAGAGAAGCATTAAAAATGCAGAGTCAAAGCACTCTTCTGCAATGTCAGAACTTGGCATCATGAGGCAAAATGTTTTTGCTGGATAGAGAGTTATTAAAAGCTTTCCTCCTAGTTGAAAAGAATTAAAATGTGCTGTTGAGACCTCTTCAATGAGCCAACACCACTGGCCAGGCTGTAGTACCTGCACAGCAGCAACACTGCCCAGGGCTGCTCTGCTCCCTGTGTGGGTGCAGCTCGGGGTGGAGGAACAAACCAAAGGCCAAATCCTTTCCACCAGCCAGAACCACAATATACACCCCCAGAGTGTCCCAACTATGACCTTACTGCGGGTGAAAAGCAGACTGAAACTCTGAAAGTGAAACAAGATGGAGAAGAAACTTTGACAAAGTACTACTTGCCCTAACTTGAAGGCAAGAAGTATTTAAATGTTAATGTCTATATATGCTAATTTAATTAGTAAAATGAGGCATTGAATGCCATAGTACTTTAAAAAACCAAGACTCAGTGCATACACCAAAATATTATTTGACATGGTATATACTTATGGAACAAGTTTGCTCTATCTGTCCCACTTCCTATACTGACTTCAGGGAAAAAGTCAGAGCCTGGCAAAATGAAGTGTAAACGTTGTTTAACAAAACTCCCTTTCTGTACCATAAATGAAGGGTTCTACTACACCTATGTCGATAATATAGTCTAGTAAAAAATGAGAACTTAAAAAAAAAAAAAAAAAAGGAAAAGCACTGGATACTTACAAAGGAGAACAGTACTTGCTCTTTGTGAGAATGGAAAATTATCTCCTTTCAGGGTAAAAACAGTGGAAGAAGAAAGTATCACTGACTTATACTCTATATCCCTATATGCTTTATTTTAAAAGATCCAAAAACCTATTCATTTAACTGGTCACATTATATTTAGGTTACCTGGGAGAAATAATGTTTCTGGAAAGGAGCACCCCAAGGTAGCTACAAAAACTTTTATGAGAACATTTAAGTAAACAGATAAAAATCCAGTTTCATCCTCTCATATTCCTATCTCCTGGCTTTTCAAAAAAATACAAGTACCTCTGTTTAAAGGAGTGAGAACATGAGGCACATTGATTTGGTGAATCTGAACTTAAACTAGGACAAGAAATAATAGCAGCAGGTATTCCCTTACTCCTCTGCTGCCAAAAAAAGATGCATCTACTATTTCTTCCTCTGACTCCAGTGGTGCATTTGAGTTTCTAATGGTTGAAGAGGGCACTACAGGAAATTTTACTCTTTTTTGTTTTTTAATTACTGTTGTGTATAAAGCAAAAGTTTTAACTTCCAGAATCTGCATTTGAGACATTGGAATTTCTCTCCCTTTTTGACTCCCAAAAATGACTGTCACAGTAGTGAGAGCACAGTGAGGACCCTCAGGGCTTTGCCCCTCCTTCTGGACCCCTTGTAGGATGTATGACAGACTTGGGAGAGCCAGGAGACTTCTCCACTCTACAGCACCACTCCGTTCTTTCTGCTGAAATAAACGCAGCAATAATTGTCTGTCCCTTTCAAAGATCTTTTCTAATGTTAGCAGGTATCTTCTCTTCCCTATTTTACAAACGTGAAACTGAAAGTCTAAACTTCTTTTTTACTTGAATCTCTAAAGTGAATACCTTTGAAAATTAAATGCCTCAACTCACATACCCTATTGGCTATCCATGGATTTTATTACCTGATGGCAGTTCAGAACAGTTTTTCTATTTTGCTTCCGTTCTACTCCCTGACAGCTTGGAGAGCTTTTGCACACCGTAGGGCAAACTTTCCAAGAGGTGGCCAATAGCAGTCATGCTAAAAGGAACTTTGGGGCAAATTCTTCAAGTCTTAATCCGTCTGCTTGCTTCTACTGTAACACCTTCACAGTGATTTACAGTATTTTCACCCATACAATCATTATTTAATTTAAAAGAAGGATGAATAGGAATATCTTCTTTAAATTGTATGCCAAAGTAAGTTTGTTACTTAAAAGAAATAAGCAGAGCTTCCCAAATTCTGTGAATTAAAAGGGCTTTTCAAAAGACTTCCTACACTAAATGTGAAGCACCATAAAAAACAGATTCTTAGAATACTTAAATAATAGTCTGGAATGCAATTAGAAACTTTAGTATTTGAAGCTGAATGCAAATTCAGCTTTTCTTTCTTCTTGTTAGGTTTCTTACAAGTTAGACAATATTTTAAAATGGTGGAGAAGGGATGAACCAGGTCCAATCACAAGCACACACGCAAAGAAAAGCATGCTAAAAGTAATTAAAAATCCTAGAGGACAAAAAGAAATTTTGTATTAAAAGGTGAGGCATAATCAGGGTAACTAGAGTTACTTTGAACCTTGCGACTTTAACAGAGTAGGGTTGAGATAATACCTTATTAAAAAGAGTCTTCATTCTTTTGGAAAAAGGCACAAGATGATACTTACAATACCACATAAAATGAACAGGAAATCTAGATAATATCCTGGAAACTGCTAGCTATCAAGAGTTGCACTTGGAAACTATGTACTATAAGATTAAAGATAGCAAAATTTTGCCACCAATACCTAGTCCTTTTAGGACTGCAGCTTTTCATATCAGCACCTTTTAGATTAAACTGAGGTTATATCAGGAACCTTACATTAGTGTACTATTTACTACAGTCATTAATCTCTCTGAAACATGCATTTAAACAAGCTACATGTACCAGTGCACACAACACTGCTAATACATAATGTGACAATTCAAAGAATTCAAACCCTTCACTGATGGATCACCTTCCTTTCTAAAAGAAGCACCCTAAATATGGAAATGTCCACCTTTTTTTATGCAAAACCACATAAACTGAATACAAAGATCAGGCTCAATATAAGAATACTTTCTGGGATGTGAAATTGAAGATACTCGAGTTTGGTATTAAAGAGACTTGTATATTGTTTCCTTTTTAATTAGAGAAATTTCTAATCCTATATGCTGCACATAATAGATCTAGACACATGATTTTCAAAGCTCCAAAATAAATGACAAAGTAACTTTATTCACAGCTTTGCTGTGTAGGGTAACTTTTTTGTAGTAAAGAAAATGCCCTGTTTCCACAATAAACTTCATTGGGAACTCACAAGTTATTACAGTTCTGAGCTAGGGAAAAAACTTGATATAATACTTTATAGGTACCCTGAAAGTGCACCTTCAACAGTTGTCTCTGACTTTTCCCTGTTACGATAGGCATTTGAAGTGACATCTGAGCTATTTATTTTCAGTAAGAAGCCAAGCACTTGTGTCAAGTAGCACCACATTCCACAGGTTGTCTCATTTAAAAGCTGTAAGTCTAGCTAGATATTGGCACGCGAGATTCAAGCTGACAGAACTCAGTACTTAGCAGGGGAGGGAAAGGCATTCAGAAGATAACAGAAGTCCAATTATGAACTGTGAAAATACATAAACTCATGAGGGGAATGGAAAAAGCCTATGCTTAAGGTTAGATGCATGTGCCCAAATATCTCACTTCACCAGTCAACAATAAAAGGGTAACTGCCGGTAAACATTTTAACCTGATCACACTGAAAATAGCGTGATCCTCTTCTGGGATATAGTCTGTTGCTTTCATAGTATAAGCTACAGTCAGCGGAAAAAGTTATGGAATACATTGTTGGGGTATCTTTGAATTTACTGAATTCCTTCCAAAATGCCTTATGGTGAACTATTTAGTATTCATCACCATGCTTCTGTGGAGCAACGGCTGTTAATCTTCTAAAATATACAGAAAAGGAAAAAACATTAGCTCTACAAACAAGCTTATTTTGTCCTATCTTGTCATTTTTAGCAGGAAGTCCAACAGCTCACCTACGGGGGGGGAAAAAATTTAGTAGTTAACTGTAAATTAAATAGCTAAAGCAGGAATTTACTGTCCAGTGTATCTAAGAATCAGTGAAACAAATTCACTTTTCTTCTCTTTTCAAGGTCAGCACCAAGATGACAAACAGTCTGTATTACACAGCTGTATCATATAGTCAGCATGCCAGACGATGAACCCATAATTCAACAAGCCCAGACTTAAAGTCCAGCACAAACACAGAGTTAAATGTTCTTCCCAGTACTTCTGAATATTGCACTCAGTCACTGCTGCTCCCTAGGAAAACAACCAATCCCCCAGCCACACAGACAGAAACCTCCTCCTTTTCCTGCCCCTCCAACCTCCCTCTCCAGTGTAACCCAAAAAACCAAAGAAATCAGAAGTATGGCAGGCAAGGACAAGACTGAATTTTTGTCTGAGCAACGTGGAGTTACTGAAATGAACTTAACAGCTCAGTGAGAAAAACAGCACTGCTCTGCTTTTACACTGGCACAGAGGACATGAGGGTCTAACTCCCCTTTTGTTGTTTAACTGATTTTAACAAGAGGAATTGGGGAGGGGGAGAGAAGAGTTTCCAACTACTTTCTGAAAAGGTATCTTTGAAGGGAAAATGCAGTCTTCAAAAAGGAAGAAAACTGAAAGCTTTCCCCCAAGTTTCCTTTCATTTCTTATCTTCCTAAAATATATATATACAGTTTGTTCCAGGAAATGGCTGAAATGCCTTCTGGTAGCTTTTAAGTAAACATGAAAATCTCCTTTTGAGTTCAAAGAATTTCAAATAATGACAGGGGAAGAGTTCTTGGACTGTAGCACAGATGTAAACAAAGGTCACGAATCACTTCCAATAATTAAAATGCATTATCATTACTTTTTGACTTTCAGTCTGCTATCACATAACTGAATTAGACATGAGCAAAGCTCTAATGTGCCTCCATAGCAATCTTTTCCTGTGCACTAAAACCAACAGACCTCAGCTACATTTCTCAGCTAGGAGCTAATGTTTCTGGGTACATGTTACCATTGCACTTTCATTTGTCAAGTAAAGCCTTATTTACTCGCTTCCTGTTATTAATTATGGGAAACACGATCTCTTCAAACTGTAGGAGAGGCTCTTTTAACTCCTGTCTAGACTTTTCAAGACAAAATATTGATGAGCCCTTTAATGTTTGTGCAGAGACACAATCTGAGCAAAAAAAACCCCATCGTTACCTCAAACAGCTTAACACTCCTTATCACACATTCACAAAAAAAAAAAAATCCTTTAAATCACTCGGGCTCACATCCTTATTGTTAGTCACTGAAGTAAGGTTTCCTTTCATAGTTGGATACTTTCTTCATCTGTCACACTGATTAATTAACAGCTCACAGTATGAGCCCTGAGCTTAAATAGCCTACTGAAACGAGGAGGAGAGATCAACGTTAATATTCCATAAAAAGCTGAAGAGGAAAAACGCTTTCCTTAGTATGAAGGGATCTGTCTTCTAATAATAAAAAAATTAACTAATTTCTGTTTGGTTACATTACATGAGGAGATGAAAGCACCCAGCTTGCAAAGGGAGATTGCAGTAGAGGATTAAGACAAAAGTTAGAGAAGACTTAAACATTTTAAATTAAACTGTTGGTTAGAAACAACCAGGTCTTGAACAGCAGTGAAATTATTTTCATTGTCATTAAGAAAAGTCAGTTTATCAACACACAATGAGCAAATCTATAAAAACACAGTACCATTGCCTGTAAAGGTATATGGGGAAAAGGCATACAATTACGTGAAACGGAGAGTTGCTAAAACCTTAAAGCTAAAGCTGGTTTTAGCCAAAGCGTTTGTTGTTTCTCTCTCACACACCTCTTTCCTAAACTGTTACAGTCTGGCAATTATTTCACGAGTTTGACTTTCAACAACTGCAAGTTCTCCCCCCCTTTTTAAGCCCCTCCAGTACTGCTGAGTGGGCAAAAATTACAGATGCAAGAAAAGCTGACAAATGAGTGCAAGGCCCCTCCTCTCCAGTGCCTCGACAGTCAGAGCCCCTGCCAAAACATGCCTGAAAGCTAGTGAGGAGACAAAGACACACAGATTCCATTTTTTTCAGGGAAAATAGATTTCGTGTAGAAACTACTAGGGAGAAGAATAGCATACTGGCACGTGTGTAATCTCCAAAGCAGGGCAGGAACAAATGTTTCAAGAAAAAGTGAAATCATATTTGCTTATTGAGTAAGCTCAACAAATGCTATTTAACACAGCTCTTTTTAAACTGCAAAGTGCTACAGGGATAGGAGAGGGAAAGCTCCCATAAAGTCAGAAAAACATTTTCAGTCATGGAGAACCTTCAGTTTAACACGATCCAAGCTGAGAGTTCACGGCTGTTGCTCTAAATCATGCCCCGATAATGCTGTAGTACACACTCAACCAAAACAAAGTGAATCCAGCTTTTTAGCTCAAATCTGGTCGACTATGTTTACTACTAAAAGATGCTTCCCCCAGGGTGTCATTAATAAAGCTGCAATGAGTTTAAAAGCCTGGCACCTAGGCACATCCAGGTTTTCAAGCTTTTCATAACAAGTTTACTACTTTTGGCTTGTTAAGCTGTCGTGACTGGCACTCCTCACTGAGCCGGAACAGGTCTGCCTCTGAGCAGGGAGAGCAGCAGTGAGGTGAACGCAAGCAAGTGGAGCAGGAGAAAAAGCAACAACATGATTTCTCTTTGAAACTAGTCAGAAAGTTGGGGGAAAGTCCAACTGATGGTGGGAAGATTTGGGACAATTCAAGATTCTCACTAATTTAAACAGCATATAAAATTAGAAACTATTGTTTTAAGTGTGATTCCAGTCCTTTAGGACTCAGTGGCAAAAGAAGCTACTGTTAAAAATAACATAAGCTCCCACCAGAATGGCAATTTAGGAAGTAGAGGTGTAAAATTGAGTTTTAGTCATCAGAAAGGTTTTCAAAATGCTGCCAGCTCTGATAATTAGTGCTCATTAACATGCAACATTCTTACAAACTTTCTGCTCGTAATATACCTTTTCTTTGTCTTATGGGAGGCTGCTTCTACAGGGGCACCCCAATTCAGCCAAAGCCTTCCAGTCTTTCAGCAGAACACTAATGCAGCATAAACAGCACATAGAAAACTTGACATAATCAACATTCTAAAAATGTGATTAATGCCCTGAATTGACAGGTTTGTGACTGAGGATAAAATACAACTGCTGAGAGAGCTCTAAGAAGACCCCCCAGGAGCCCTCTGCCTTGCAGGAAGCACCACAGGCAGAGAGGCCAGCTCTCTGCTGGGCTCACCCTTTCATTCCCCTTCCTTCAGCCCAGGAGGATGCAGCACAGTTCTGACTCTGAACCCAGGTGCTGCCTCACTCTCTTCCCTTCTGTCTGTTCCTGAAGGCTGCTCTGCCAACAGGCTTAAGAAAGAAAGGACTGGTAATCCTTTGAGTACGTAATAAATCCCCTTCGGGATATCAACAATGATTGTTATACAGGGATTGGGATAGTCCAGAACAATTTATAAAAAAACCAAAAAACCCCCAAAACCCAACCCAATTGTCCATGTTTACACCTGAGGTGAAGTACCAGGAACATCAGAAAAACCCCTGAACATTACACATTTAGTTACAAATCCACATATATTGTTCATTAAATTTCCTCACATTCCTTTGGCAGATCCCGCTATCCTCCCACTTGCTAAGTCTAGGCATATTATAACACTTCATAGCCAGTCAGTATCTAAATGGTTTGGGGTGGTTTTTTATGCACTTTAGCATCCAAGCATCACTCAGCCCCTCCTAAATACCATCCTCCTCATGCATAGCTGTGTCCATTTGGTCTGTGTTCTCAGCCAGACCAAATCACCATTACATCTCCATTTTGTTGGCACAAAGAGATCCTAGATGTTTTCTCATTGCAGAGATGAAAAAGTCTGCATCTCCCAGTCTGATGCACTTACTGATACACTCCCCTCACTTCAAATTCTCATAAACTGAATGCCAAACTCTTCCTCTACCCCACTCACCCTGAAAGTAGACCTGCTGCACTTGTACACATAGATTGAGAGTAACATGATTGCCTGATTTCCAAGAATATTCCAAGAGAAAAGGAGATTTAGTTCTGAGGTCAAATTCTAGAACTGCTAACAGCAGTGTAATATTTAAAAAAAAAAAAAAAAAGGGGGGGGGGGCACAGTTAATGACTTAGCTAAGAGAAACAGCAGAGAATGAAATAAGAAACAAGATTTATGAATAGTTACAAACATGCTTTATCTTATACAGCTGGTAAATTCATTCTTGAGAGTATCATTACAAAGTAATCTTTACAGAGAAAAGTTATATCAGATTATAGAAAGAGTGCAGCAGTGAAAAATATTATCACTTGATTTCACATATGTTCCATCACTCACCCAACACTACTCCTATCTGAATACTTTTAAAGATGACTTGAAAATCAAATGTTAGCATTATTTCAACCTATAGAAGCTGTTGAAAGTCACAATGAAATCTTGCATCTTTGTCTAATGTCTGTCGTTGCAACTGAGCTCATTTTAATGACCGCATGTCCAGGCAGTGTGTGGCACAGGGCTTGAAAAGGAAGCAGACTTATGTTTTACTTGGCACTGGTACAGCATAGGTCTTTAGCATAAAATTTATTAGCATTAATGGGCATTGTGTAATTAAAGCACTGTACTTTAATTCCCTGAGGGGTGATGGGGCTTTTTTCATGTCCTATAAAATAGACAAATAAAAAATGTGAGATTTTTCAAAGCTATTCAAAGAATTCAAACTTGCATGCTCCTCCATTAATCATAACAGAGAAGGCATAGCTGAACAAGATGGATCCGAAATTCTCAAAATGTCTTCCATGAAACCGCACGAAGGTTAATACTAGACACCAGGCTTTTTGAGAATCTGCTATGTAATTACAGTATTTTGCAAGGCCACAAGTTCTTCAAAAAGTAACCATTAGACCACTGAAAAGTACAGATTTGAAAAAAATATTTTTAGATTTAATATACCATACTTACTTGGTACTAAACATGTTTAAAGGAGTCCAATTTAATAAAATGGCTTTGAGAAGCAACTCAAATATTTGTTACTTGAGCACTGGCATTTTCTTTCCTGAATGCCAGGAATTTAGACGGCTTGGAGAATCCCATCAACCAACCCACTATGCTTCAGGGATGTGGGGCGGCATTTCTGTAGTTCCTCATGTGCTCTTGAATATCACAGGTTGAGACTGGAATAATATTCAGAGCTACTGAAAAAGTGCAGGAGTTGTGCAGGTTTCATTAGGATTGGTGCATGTCGCCAGTAAAGATCAGACTATTACCTAGACCTGCATTTCAGTAGTTAAGCAGGATTAATTTTCTGTAAGAGAAAATTAATTCAGAATTACACTGTGGAAAAACCCAACACACACAGGTCTAGTATTTGACTTTTCAGAAACCGATCTTGCCAACACTTATCTGTAGCACTGAAAAATAATCCTGGAGCTCATTTTCTGGCAATTTTTTATTATTTTATATGTCTGAATGGTCTTACGTGAACAGCAAGTCAGAACAGCATGGAAAAAATACCACTGGTGTAACTATTTATGATGTTTAAACTACTGAAAATATAAGGCTTATTGACAGTATCGTGTCATAGCTTAATACTTTGAATAATCTGATTTCATTTAGAGCTAGCTTGAAGCAAAACCTATTTTATCTGAAAATCCGAAGAAAAGTTAGTACAGATCGTACCAAACCACGAAGACCCTTACAGCCACACTAGCAATTTTTCCTTGGGGAATGTCAAAATCAATTATTGGTGATCTATTGGACATATCCTAAACTATCAAACAAAAATCCTTTATTTCTTTGTCTTCTAGACAAATCACCACAGAGCTGCAGACCAGCAATGAAGGGAGCTGAGGGCAATTTGACCAACATCATCTGTGTCGGTTTCCCAGAAGTCGATGAAACACGTAATCGGGTCTCCAAGGTACATCCCAGAGATTAGTTGCTGTGCCATTCAATTAGTAAATGATTAAAACAAGATGTTTTCTTCGATTACATTAAGATACTGGCAGCAGTGAGGACTATTACCTTCTACTGAAGAGTCTACCTTTCCAAATTACGTTGTTTATTAATGTATCATTAACAATGTGCCACCTCAGCCAAATGATCAGTGGTCTCAGGCACAAAGTAAAGATCATTACAGAACACCACCACCTGCCTCATTTGAGCAAATCAAGTAAGTACATCTGAATCACAGATTGCACAGAAATATTCAAGCGATTGTTTTCATCTTCAGCTTTGTGACTTTTGTGCCGAACCCATAAGCCTTCTTCTGAGGAATCAACAAAGCCATGTACAGATAGAGTTAAACAGACAAGTTTTTGAAACTAAAACATTTTTCTTTTCAAAAGAACAGGACCCCAGGTAAATGATGCCTTCTAATACAGCACATGAAAATTTCAATTATGGAAATCATTATTCTAGGCACTATGTGCCATTTTGTATTCCCAGCAGGATGTTTTTCATCTCATCAAGAGTTTCCAAGGCTGTTTAGAGCTCCTGTATATGCAAAACACATTTAAGGGCCCCCAAGAAGATCTGTTAATTAAAAAGCCTAGTCAAGTGGTCAGACAGACTGGAACTTGAGGATTATAGGTAAGAGGGATGAAATGAAGGCTTGGAAATTATAATTTCTCTTTCTGTGGTAGCAGCCAAAGCAGCTGTTATAAACTGGGCAAATTAAAGATGTGGCTGACTAAGCCAGCAGTCTGGAAACAAGACATTGCAAAAACATAACAGCAAGTCATCTGTATCCCACTTTTAAAAAGCCAAAAGTGCTGACCATTTCTTTTTTACACTCTCTTCCTGTTATTCTGATCTGTCACAAATATCCTCCAGCTGGTACCCTTCCAGCCCTTGTTCACCAGTTCTAGTTTCCCACCCCCATCTGAGGGAGTTAGTAGTAATTCCCAGGAGTGTGGACAAGTGCTCCATAGTGGGAGTAGTCAGCAAACAAGAAAGGACGTGTTTAAAAGAAGAGCAGGTGAAATAACAGAGTTGAAGTTTATTTCTTTTTTTTCTTTTGCATATGAGAGTTGTTCATGTAAAAATGGTCTTCCCATACTGAACAATATTTATCATTCCTTGAGAGCTGTTTCATCTGCCCAATACAATCAGCTTCTAGGTACAGAAAGGTCTCCAATTATAAAAGACAGATTGCCACCACACTTTCAGATACATTTATTAAGTGTCTTGTAATTGACTATTTTCAGGGAAAAAAAACCATAACAAAACACTCTTTTTCTTTCTACATTTTCTAGTCTGTTTTCACAAATATTTTTTAAAAGGTTAAAAATAGTTGTGCCCTGAGCTAATGAGGCTATACATACTTTTTCCATATCAGAAAGTGATGAAGGATCTATGAATTACTGCATAAATAAGTTACTTAAAAGACCCCAAAAAGACACCCCGGAACAACCCTTTGTCTTTTGTCAACAGCAGGTATAGACTTCCTTTTAAAAGCAGAATAAACATTAGTTGCTTTGTTTAGACAGCTTTTAGGTCAGTGTTGCCAAGCTAGAATTTGTCTTAATTTATATTAACATTAACCTGTAGCCTATTTTTTATCTCATTTTGTACATCATGAATGAATACCTCCCAATCTATTTCCTCTATGTTTATTTGTATTCAAGACAAACTCATCATTTCAGATTTGTGGTAGATGAATTTTTAAGTGTTGCCATTTCAGTACTACACTAACGATGCTGTTAATAATGTTGCTGCATTGAAACATTGCATCTGATTTGAGGCACACTCAAGCCCTTTGCAAACAATTATTCACTAAATACATTTGAAAACTCTTTATGAGATTCATACCATAAATCTTTAACAGACAAAATTGATACAGGCAAGCTGAGTACTCCATTTTTTATCAGAAATTAGTTTTAGGTGGCATGGGGCCTTTGTCCGATGCCTTTACCTGAAACAAATCAATTGCCGTTTTGCATTTTCATACAAGTCTAAGAGCATGAGAGAACAGAAAAAGAATTCTAAAGGTTAAACCCCATATTCAGTACAGTCTCTCCCCCGCCCCTCTGTTATAGTGGATATTTGAGGAGGTTCTTTGCATCTCCTCCCACACAGTTTCTCTGCTTCATAAGCAGAAAGCAGCTGCTGGTTCTTTCAAGTCTAGCGGTTAGTTGACATTTACCAATAGTTTATGGTTTTCATTCTACCTTCGCAAGGAAAAGAGCTAGAATATCAGTTTGAAAGAGTGAATATGAAATCTTTGTATTTCTAACTCCCCCTCACCCCAAACTAGAGGGGTGTGCAGCCAAGATTTTTGGTGGGACTTAAGGAAGGGACAAAGACAATGCTGTGAACCAGCACAGAGCATAGGACCAATGGGTCCTGGCTTTACTTTTAAAATTCTTTCCCCTGGAAAACACCTCATTGCAACTCTTGACCAGCAGTACTGATTTCATTATTTCCCTTTCAATCCCACTTTCTAAAAAACAGCTGTGTACAATGTTGGTTACATATCTGACTTGACAAACTCTGCAGCATTATTTAAAAACTGCCATAAAAAGAAAGAAAAGTCTTGCATATATACCTATGATGTGATGCTTTGATGGTAGAGATGGGAGGAATGAGAAAGGTCTAGGATACATCACAGAAAACACTATTTTCCAGAGTAAGGAGGAAAAACCCAGCTGAAACATATACAAAGATGTTAAGACCTGCAAACTCTGCCTAGCACACTCATGCAAAAGGTTACCCCCTACAGTTTAACTCCCCCCTCCAGGCACAAGCAGACACAGGCTATGATACAATCCTGACATCTGACTTCACTCTCGGATAAATGCACTAATACAAGTCTGTTTAAGATTTGTCTTTCTGAAATTTATCTCGAAAAAAATTAAAATTGTGATTTGTTAAATACACGAAATTATTATACCAAAATAAAGATGAAAAGTAGTACTACCATGGTCACTATTTCAAAAGTGGAATACTCTTTCTAAAATTATTTTCAGATTAGCAGGTATTTTGAAATCATATTAAACAAAATATAGTTAGTGATGGCTCTCTTTTAGGGCAAGTTTATACACAAGGGAATCAGGAAAACAGAGGTGATCTGATAAGCAAAATTCCCCCCAAATCAAGAGGCAAAACCCACCATACTTGTAGTTGTTAACAGCCTGCTAAAACCCCCAGTAAACCTTAACTCAGAAGTCAGTCAGCTGGAAATACTGTGTTTATTTCATGGACTTTTTCAGAGCAGGAATCCAGAGTACAAAAGCCATTTATCTGATAATATTTACAAACAGAGTTTTTAAAAAGGTAACATTAACAGGATTGCTGTAGATGCAAAAAGGAACTTGGAACGTGCAATTACTGTATGGCTCCAAACTTTACCTAATGCATTTAAAGCCACAAAAGTAAACCATCCCAGACAGCTCAGCACACAGACAGTGCAAGAAAACATGATACTGTTTTTTCCAGGTCTAGGTCAGGACACTTGAAGACATCTATGACTGAACATAATTTCTTCTTCCTAAATCAAGGCTTCCATGACTGAACATCATGGAGGCAGTTATCAAAGTCATACTGGCTCACAACATCTGCAGGAACTCAGTAGTGCAGCAGTTTGCTGCACATGTGTTAAACAGGCAGCACCAAAAACTATAGCAACAGGTCAAATCAAAATGGAAAAGTACTCGAAAAGAAGAATTTCACATCGACAACAGGAATAACACATGGAGACAACCTTTTCTGCAGGTCAGCAAGCTAAAAGCACTAAGAGAAAAAGCAGTTTGCAGCAATCCACACACAATAGGTCCTGAGCATTACTGCCTGTTACCATGTATTGCACTTATGGGGCACTAGATTTTTCTAAACAGCATCCAAGGCATACTTTTAACTCCATCCTACAAACATCTGAATGACACAGCAGAC
Organism: Orthonyx spaldingii; assembly: GCA_013397795.1. Taxonomy (NCBI): domain Eukaryota; kingdom Metazoa; phylum Chordata; class Aves; order Passeriformes; family Orthonychidae; genus Orthonyx; species Orthonyx spaldingii. Next base: position 837,065 of record VZTJ01005621.1, on the reverse strand, counting down.
TGACATATTTCGAAGAGAACAAACATACACCAATGGCGACCTCTTGTTCCCTTGAATTCAAAGTGAAGAGCAGCTTATCTGGAAAGTAGAAACTGATTAAAAATTATCTTTGCTAAAGAATAAAGGAAAAAAGCACCAACCTTTAAGCAAGGTGGAAACTCAGCTGGAGACAGACAGCAGAGTCTATTTCTTTTCGTAAAGTAATGATTCAGAAGCACATTACAAACCACATTTAAGTGGTAAACATGAAAACATGAAGTACTAAAAATGAGGACTATGGGAGCATGATCCAAGCACCACCTTTCTTCTACTGATAAAAGCCTTTGGGAAAATCAGATATACCTGTTTTCAAGTACTTAATAAAAAAATGATCTGTAGTATCTTAGCACACATGCTTTTAGAAAGATATTTGACTGATTTCAATTAGCATTTGTACTTCAAAAAAGATGATGTAATAGTCAAAGCAGCTAAGGTTTTTCATGTTTTTGTATGAATGGAAAAGAGAGATTCAGACACATCAGATTGATTGTTTTATATTCTTACATAGAAAGCCACTTTGGCTTTATAAAGAGGATTTTTTTCCCCCCTCAAATTTGTTTACTTCAGTTTGGTTTTGCATTTTTTAAAAAAGCCCTCACATTGTCAACATTAGCTCTAGTTTTCACTATGCATAAAGTAAAATAAGTACATGCACAAGTGCACAGACAGCAAGGGGTTTCTTTGCAATATGTGCAAAAGTGGAATAAACACAAGAATTTTCCATTGCTCCAGAGCTCTTCAGCCACAGCATCTTCCTTACATACACATAGAGTTGTTTCAATTTCATTACTAAGAGCAAACTATATAATTATTATGTTTTTCTTTACTAAACAACATGAAGAATGGATCTATGCATTACTGTTACAACTGATCAGAAAATTATGTTCCTTTCTCAGAGAGACAAAAAGATTTTTACAATTTTATTATTAGATTAAAGAGATGTATGTCTAAGGTATTTTAATTTTCTTTTTGTACAAGGAGCTTATCATAAAAGGAGAAAAAGTAGGCAGCACGATCACTTTCCAGATAGACTGATCATTAAGACTTTCACACAAAGTATCAGAAACGCAGGTTTCCAGGCCCTTCTCCAACAACAACAGAGCTCTGACATTCCGGAGGCACACCAAAACACCAGGCCATCAACCCTTCTACGGCACCAAGGCGGCTTTTTTTTCCCTCTCTGCACACAAAAGACATTCCCAAAAAAATTTCCACTGAAAAATATATTTCTTCAAAACCTCCTGCATTTTCCCCACAAAGGAAAAAAAAAAAAAAAAAAAAAAAAATTAAGTTTTCAACCAGATGTAGTTACAATTTTGCATAGAACTGCAGTTGCAGGGAAAAACTAACAGAATGAGAAAAAAAAACACTCCTTCTATAAAGTTCCAGTAATACCTTTAATCTTATTACAAGCTTAATGCATTACATTAATTTTTTAAATTAACACTGTTGGACTTTTAGATCAAACACAGAAGAGAAGAGAAAAAAGATTGTGATCCAACAAAACCATGTTATGAAAACACTGCTGTTCAAAACAGGTCAAGTATTTTCTTGTGCTTGAAGACTAACAAAGGGGTTTATCCTTAAGGCAGCCATTAGGTGTTTTGTCTTTATTTTTGTAACTTTTTTTTTTAATGGTAAGATATAATTTCTACCCCCTATAAAATACACTCTAATCTGTATTGCTGTGAATAGCAATTTTCTTGAGACACTTTTTTGCTATTAGTTGTGATAGGATTGCTTTGTCTCAAGTTTGCATTTTGCAGACCACAAGCCTCAGAAGATCACTGTGGAAGAAACACACTGGGCCAACCCATCCTGTTGATATGACACAAAGTACAGCCCAGTTTGGTATTCTTTCCACACTGAAGGAGCCTCACATCAGGTAGTAGAAGCTAACTTATTTCTTTGTTGTTTAATGACTACCTTTTTTTCCCCCAGCCCTCCTCCCTCGGGCAAAATTTACATTTTAATATTCTGGAAAAGCTTTAAATTGCTGCTGTCCAAGGGCCACAATAGGATGTGGCCATTCCACCCAGTCTGGGCGAAGAAGGGGGTGGTTAGGGAGACCCCCACACCTTCCCTTTCTCATAGAGCCAAGGAAAGTCCATTAGAACTGACAGGGCATGCAGAAAGCAGGAGAGAGGGCTAATTGAGTTTAAAAGCTATGTAGTTGCAGCCTCATTTAGGAAATGCCTCCAGGCTTGCTCAAGAGTTTAGTAATAAACCTAGACCACAAAGCAAAGTGAATGTTCAACTCTACATGCCCAGAAGGGAGAGAAGATCCTTTTCTCCATACTCCCAAGCCCATGTTAGCCCCTGCAATCTTTCTCCCACAAAGCAGAATTCCAGGAAGCATCTCCATTTTTCTTATCCTGAAGGCAGAACTGCATACTGTTAACAGTTCCTATAATCTTGATTACAAATTTCTGTTACAGTAAAACATCAGTATCATTACCTGAAATCAAAGATCTGTGTTGCTAAAACTTGTTTTAAAAAGTCATTTTCAGCCTAAGCCAGTTAGGAAAATAGAAATGGTCACAGAGAGGCTCAGAACAAATATAATTCACATTTGATCTTTTCTGCCACATATGGCAATTATAGTTGGTACCTGAGAAGCTTTCTGTCCTAACCAACTGATCACTAAGGCATTTAAAATAATTTAAGTTACCTGTAATGATGATTTAAAATGGGATAACCCACAACCAAAATATCTACAGTGTGTAATGGAGTGATTAAGTGTGGAAGTAACCCAGGATCAGCCCCCAACTCAGTCACAAACACATTCAAGAAATTTGAACAGATGCACATTTGACCATAGTAGGAAATTCTGAAATAATGCCAAAATATGGAAACAACCACAACTAAGTTGTTCACACATGCTTTGTTTTCACTGTTTACTCCAAGTTTTATTAAGCTTTTAGTGTTCCATGGAAACAGCCCCATGGAACAGCGGGAGAAATACTGAAGCGGAACATCTAGAAACACTTACATAGATAGGGTTACACGCAAACTGCAATCCTGACTAGAGCAAGAAGTTGCATGATGAGGTGAAGGGTCTAGAGCCCAAGTCCATCCAGGAACAACTGAGGAAACTGGGGTTATGAAGTCTGGAGGCTCAGGGGAGAACTTATCACTCTCTATAACTGCCTCAAAGGAGGTTGCAGCAGAGCATGTCTGAGTGTCAGGACTTTCTTTCCCCCCAAGTAACGAGTGATAGGATAAGAGAAAACGGCCTCAAGTTGCACCACGGGCCATTGAGATTTGATATTAGGAAAAAATTCTCCACCAAAAAGTCTGTCAAGCATTGGAAAACGGATCCCAGAGAAGTGATGAAGTCACCATCCATGGAGATACTTAAAAGATGTGTAGACATGGTGCTTAGGGACAAGATTTAAGTAGTGGACCTGGCAGCGTGAGGTTTGCTGTTGGACACAATGATCTCATGTGCCTTTCCCAATCTGAATTATTAAGTGAATGACAGGTTCAAATCACTGGCTGTGTTACCATGTGTGCTGCTTTAAATAATGGCTAATTCCTCCCTTACACGATATTTAAAATGTCATCATTATATTCCAAATCCAAGTGATTCTTGCACTCACCTGAGCCATGTGAATGCATTTAAAGACTGAAATCCATAACACAGTTTCCTTCCTAATGTATACACACATTCCTACAGCCACAGTGGAAGTATTTCTACAGATACAATATTATCAGAGAGCCAGATTGTATCCTTGCTGTCCAACAATTACAGCACGCCTCCATACAGCAAAACATGAACATCTGGAATTCTGCTCTCATGAGGGCAGCTGGGACTGCACTGCTACATCAGGAAATGAACTGTGCTCAGGTTATAAAATATACTTGGGGCTTTTCACAGAAAACTAACAACCATCCTGGTATTGAAGAAATTACTTGTGTACAAGGCACTTCTTTGGAAAAAATCGTCAAAGTGCATAGTATGCTTTTGTGTCATGGAGAAATTGTGCAGATTTCTTCTATATTTTAATCCCATTGAGCGTGAATAATTCCTTTTAATTTCAGAAATTATTCCTAAGTAGAAAAATAGTGTGATAACTAAGGTTGATTTTATCAAACCTGCCACTAAGAAGAGTTTTTTCACTAACTAACATTCTGATCTAATTAAAAACAAGTTTGGGTAAATGCTAGCTATTGCTCCTCTCAAGTTCTGCTTTGGTTTCATGTTACTCCTCAGAGTTTGTGGCAACAGGTGCTAGAAAAATTATTAATTTCTATTCAGACAAAACTGAAAAGTACTAATTGCAGTTTCCAGGCATAGTGACCTAAGTAAAATCTTTCTTTACTAACAGTATCGAGAAAGAAAGAAAGAAATAGAGACAATTGGTTTCAGTTGGCCAATTGTACCATTTTGCATTTTACTGACTGTTCTGATCAAGATTCCTTCCAAGATCAAAACATTAATAAGATTTCTTTTTTGCACATGTTTGCACAACCTTTTGGAAGAACATGAGTTATTCTATGAATGCACAGGTTCAGTACAAATCCATTGTGACGATCACAGATTTGAAAGACCCTGTTTCTATACTCTTGAGAGACACTAGATAAAGAAAATGCTCAGTAAATCACTTCTGCTAAGACCCAAAGTTTCTAAATTAATACAGAATATTATTAATACAAATTAATAATATTCCTCTTCAATTCTGTTTACCTTCAGTATTAAGTAAATCTGTGTCTACTCTATACGCTTTGAATTTTAGGTATGATTTGTTTTTAAGTGAGAAAAGAAAGGCATACTTAAATACACACATTTACCACACTTCAGATTTGAGACTTGTACTATAAAGAGAAACAACTTTTATGAAACTCCGTACCTATCCCTTTAGCAACTTTTAATATTTAGTGATTTGTTCACAGAATATAAGTTGGCTTTAATTTTTGTTAACACTACATGAATATTTTGCAAATAGTCCTTCCACTTAGCCAAAATTGGAAACAGCTAGTATTTATATGGTATAGTACCAGACCCACACACAGTGAACCAGTTTAAAGGAAAAAAAGTAAGTCTAAGTGAGATTTACAAAGGCATTCGATCAAGATAAAGAAGTAATGCAACTATTGTAACAGTCTCCTGCTAGAAGTGGTGGAGCACTTTAAACAAGTTTCATTTACACAGCATTTCTTCTCCTCCTTTGAAATATATTCAAAAAAAAGCTTCACAATTAACATATTGTATACATTTTGCAAGGTTTTCAAAGATCAGGAACTGTTTCTGGAAAGACTCACTCCAATTTGGCAAATAATTAGAGCATACGTTACACCAAGGTGCATTACATGTTTGGCATCTGTGAGGGTACAGAAACATGTACTTACACACAGTTAAGTTCAATAAGCAAAATGAAGCCAGATATAATTTAAAGTGGGGGCAAAAAAGGAAAAGGAAAAAAGAGAGCAAGGGAAAGGACACAAAGTCCAAACAGCAGAAAACATTACAACAGCCAAGTGGAAACAAATGAGATATTATAGCTGGGGTGCAGTCACAGGACTATGTGTAACTCTGTCACAGCTAAACACCAAGAGCTTCTGGTGAAGCTAGTTCTGTGTGTGACTTAGTAAATAAAGAAGCATATTCAAAAGCCAACGAGCACAAAGAAAACATAGTCATGACTGTTCACAATAGCGAATTCTGTACTGAATGTGTGAACGGGACATGAGTGAGGTCCCTTTGCCTGGGATCTTTGTAGTGACACCAGCCAAGCAATCTAAACAGAAAATGTCTGTCTGTGCTAGGAGGGGAAGACACAAAACACCACAAAAACAAACTGCTTCCCTCATGGAAGAATGGTAACTTTGGACAACATTTGGCACCACAAGTTCAAAGGGCAATTTCATCTGCATTGTAAGTACAGACCCAGAGATTCTACAGTATTCCTGTCTCCATGCTATTGTTTTCCGTGCCATTAATGGCATTTAAATTACAGACCTGCTGCAGCCATGTAGTCAAAACACCACATCACCCGATGAGACACTGTATTATAATGTCAGTGTGTCTGTGTTTTAGCTGTGCTTTCATATACTGCACTTCTCTTCAATCACCCTTGTTCTCTGCCAAAGAATAGATACAAGAGACAAGTCTATCTTTAGCACCACAAAAATTTCTTACTCGGGCAGCTGCAATACTTCATTCATCACATATCCAAGTCTCCTGTCCACAGCAATGAAATTTGTGGATGTACAAATAGTACAGAGGTGGATAAAAAAAATTCATGGAGAATTTAAAATGAAAATATAGGATATGGTTAGGGAGTCAGAAATAATATGCTTCAAAGCAAACTAACTTCTAAACTACATCAGGTGGGATTTTTTGTTTCTTTTGGGTTATTTTGAGTATTAGGCACTTTTTGTATCTACTTTCAGTAAAGTATTCCGTATTTACTGAAACATGGATTCCCAGAAGCATAATACTGTATGTATTGACCTTTACATACAGTTATTCACAATGACAAATGTTGATTAAATAATATTTGGCTTTATATTCCACATATATATAGATATATATGGCTATGTATATCACAATATTCTTTGTGAGCATCTCACTTCAAAGAGAATATACTGAAATTTCTAAATTGCACAACTAAATCTGAAACATTTCTTTTGTTAAATTATACTACTGAAAAAGCTAAACTAATAGTATCAAGTCACTAGAGAGCTAGGTGCCAAATTCAGGGTTTTATCCAGCATTTAAAACTTTTTTTCAGTCTCAAAACCCTCAAGCAAGCCATTTCAAGGTCACAAAACTCCTGGGGTGTATGGGGGGAGGGGGGGGAGATCTCCTATAAGCTGGTTTGCTGCTTGTAGCCCTCTAACAGAGAACTCCACTTAAGATGAAAGACTTGTATCTGGAACAATCTTCAAGATTGCATGATTTCCTACAGTCTGCATGTGCAATTCATCATCTCAAGCACTCAGACCCTCAAAGTAGTCACATTAAGAAAAAAAATTCACAATATTAAATTAGTCTGCTAATTTTATTCTGTATTGACTTATTTTTAATGTCATAAGCAAAACAGCAGTGACTTTTACTTATTAAAAGCACAGCCTCAATTCAGAAAAGCTAAATATCAGGAATCCATGAAAACTTTCGTGTATGTTCTAAACTTGCCAAGAATATCTAGGGCAACCAAATATATTTAACAGTTCAACTAAACTTTTAAACTTCTTTCTACTGAGCAGGGGAAGACAAAAATCCGCCATTTTCTTTTGAAATCTTGAAATTATTTTAGTTTTTTCTAAATGAAAAAAGCTTTTCATATCTTAGTGATGTAGCTTGTTTATTTCTTTGTTTTCTACTCCAAAGCAGTGTGATTTATCTCCTCCCACACTCCATTTTCAACATCATCCAAAGCTACAATGCTTTGGCACTGGACAGAGGACTGTGGAAGAATAAACAAATTCCACCCAGCTCTTCACTCATCCGTTCTAAAAGCCAAACCACAGCGAAAGGCCACCACACTATAGGCACTGCAGAAAGTCATGCACGTATAGGAAGATCCCAAATGTTTTGGTTTTTTTAAAATGTCAATAGTCAAAAGGATATATTTATTATTCCTGACCTTTAGAACAGAAAGCTCATTATCATTTGGATACAGAATTCTTCTCAAACAGCTGACAAACATTTACATCTACTTCAAAGTCTTGTGCTATCTGAACTATCTCTATCAACAGAAGTGCCTCTGATGCAGTTCTATCAAGACTTATAAATCCATACTCAGAATGACTGAAATCAGAGACATCTGGAAATAAATGAGGTTGCAAGGGACCTCAGTCCCTCACCTAGTCCAGTGTCCTCCTCAAACCAGAGAAAAACCTGGCAGTGCCCTGTGCTGGGTGACTTGACCAAATCTCAAGTATCAACAAGATGGAAGATACCAGCCTCCCCTCACATGTCAGTAACAATACAAGGCAAAATTGTATGTATTTATTTGGTAAAAAATGTACATGGAGGCTTATACCAGCCAATGACTGAATTGGAATTAATCTACATTTTAGCTTTAATATTTAACTGTCCTTCATTACATGTATGTATTCTCCTTATGAAAAGAAACAGCTGTGGTATGTCAGATACTGCCCATGGTAACCATTGCTAAATGCACTCATTTTAGACTAGACCACTAGACAGTGGTGGATTAAGTGACATGGTATGATCACTGAATCTTGATATGTATGATCCTTTGAAGATACTTTTTGGTTTTCAATGGTTTTAATCTGACCATATTTATCAATGCCCCACTAATATTTAATTTATTATAAATTAATGTCATTCACTACAACTGCCTCAAAGGCTCTTAAGGAGTTGATGGAGTCAGTCTGGACTAGATTAACTCCAAGTACTGATGGTTCTGACAATTCAAACTGAAAATCCTCCTTGCACAGCAGTAATCATCCTTTCCCAAATTCAACTTCAAAGGTCAGCATAAAAATTTCCATTGAACTTCATTAAGAACAAAGTAACATCAGGCCCTTTTCAAAACCTACTTTAAAGACACACTGTTTAGCCCACAGCTATCCCTGGAACAACTCACTGTGTATAAGTGAATATGACAATGCCCCAAAACAATCTAGTCAAAGATAGCAAGTTCGAATTCTCAAGAACTGCAGATCTTCTGTGTAGAGTTTGCCTCCTGTAGTTCATTCAGCAAACTTGATCTCTGACCTTTAAGTAAGGGTTAAAATGCCAGGTATTCTCTTCAGATGTTTTCTTGAAAAGATGTGGTATTGCCTGACAAGCTCTTCATTCATGCTCAGCAATCAGCTGGCTGTAACCTGTGTTTCGGGCATGGAATGAAAGAGCTTACTCAGGAAAAAGTAGAATACCTCTTACTCTACCCCGTGCTCCAAACTGGGGTATCAGATCCATTTTTAAACTCACTGATATGTTGCCTGTTGATGAGGGGAACAGGAAATTCACTGACAGAATAGCAAGGGGACTGCATTTGAACACAAACCCAAGTGAGAATGATCAGTACCCTCTGCATTCCTTCTCACAAATCACAAAACTCATGTTAGACTACATATTTCCAAGACTGTCAGGGATATTAATGATTGAATGCATTCCATTTTACACCTTGTTATATATTTTCATATATTTTTCCCATTTTAAATCAAGGGAAAACAGCATTTATTATTCAATTCATGATGTATCAAAAAGAAATACATGTACTACTTTTCCAATACATGCATTCTTCAATACTTGTATAGAACAACAGAACTACATGTTTAGGTCAGTGTATTTTCTAGCAGATATTACTGTTGGAGTGCTAATAGAAATAAGCCTTTACAAAAATCAAGAAAAAAATATTTTCATTTTCTTTGCAACAACATAGAACATTTTTGCTCTGCGAACTCCAACAAACAGACAAAATGTTTGACACTGTAAAATCCTTTTTCATTCTTTACCATCAAAGATATCCATTATATTTTGTGTCTCAAAGACTCTCTTTTATTTGGACCTGTTAACACTCAGTCATGTTCTTGGTGACCAAATTTTATATTTCCTGATAAAATATTTCTATGTATCCTTTCAACTTGCATACAATCATAGCATGACTGTCTGGAATACTTAATTTCTATAGACAAAAATCCAGCCACACATATTTAATCGTTTCCTTGCACAGTCAAGTAACAAGCACCAATGTTTGGGGACATGTGATGGGACAGAAGGGGACACGAGGCAGAAACTGTTCCTCTCCTCCACATTTTTCACCGCTCACCATGGCTCAAATGCAAAGGGTTGTAGAGAAACTTGCAGCAGGACTACCATATCTAAGATTTATAATACTGTTAGAGATGTAATTATATGAAAATCAAATAAATTCGAGTAAAATTTAAGCTACCACACTAGAAAGAGTTTGCATATCAGTTCAGTAATTAATTACTTTTATAATCAGATGATTTGCCATAGACACTCTCTGGAGTGAACATGAATTTGCATAATCTGTGAACTGTTTTGCTGAGCTCATCTAGACACCTCTTTTTAAGCTGCAGGTTTGGACACACATTTTTAATCACATACCTGGCAGATGAAACATTATCAGTTTTCATTATTAAGTGACTGTGTTTGATTTGAGGAAATATGGAGAGAATACTTGAAGAGCAAAGAAACCAAAACCAACTTCAAAAGCAAAAAGACTTCCCAAACCCACAGAAACATCTATGCCTGCATTCTGGTCCTGAAAAAATACCTCTAGCACCTAATATAGGAAAAGCTTTCTGATCACAATTTTCCCAAACATAAGAAAAGCAGGAAACCATATAAATACAGTACAGTGAAAATGCCAAACCTAAATAGAATCACAAGTGAACATCCACGGCAAGTTTAACAAGAAATTACATAAATAGTGAGCTGAATTATCTTCAGTTTATAATTACAAACTAGCCATATGCCACAGACACATAACCCCTTGCAATGCAATTGCCCAGCTGCCACTGTTCACAACAGAAAGAGAGCTCCCAAGGCTATTATTTCCCTTTCTCCAGTGCATTTTTGCAACATATTTGTGAGTTTTATCTTTAGAGTCCAGCTGGAAGCATGCTTCTGTTGCCAGCTAGTATTCCCCTATGAACTCTCTGCCCCATGAAGGGAAAATGCAGAACAGTGGTGTGGCAGTGGGAGAAGCAGGAAAGGTAAAGGGGAAAAACACAATCGGGAGCAGTAGCTCTACCAGACCTGTGCATTAGGCAGCATCTTTTTAGTCATAATAACTCTTCAAATGCACCTCATCATAAGCTATTACACACCACACCTCTCACAAGAAGAGGCATGTTTGCCATGTTTCTGTGCTCTCATTTTACATAAGCAACCTTTGTTCTCCTTGTCTCAAAGTAACGATCGAAAAATCAAATGAAAGTCAGCAAGATTCATACTATAATACATTTGTACAAGTAGTTTTTCCAAGTATCCCCAAAAGGCATCTAGAGAAGAGTAACTAAATTAATTTCAATTACCTGATCTTCTGAACAATAAACCAAAAAAAAAAGAAATCAGCATAAAGTTTCAGTAATAAAGCAGTCAAACACAGGTAAGGAAGCTCAAAACTCAGTTCACTTTTTCCAAAGTCAATTTAAAAGGAAAATACCTTCTCAGGAAATCCCCACCTGAAAAGCAAGGTCCTTTATTAGGCCAACTTGAGTTGGCATACACAAAGTAGAAGAAAACTGCATAGCATTTGAAGTCAACTTCGCAGGTAGGAATGGCTAAAACTCTCTTACACTGAAGGTAGATCATAGCATCCAAAATAAACGCTAGCAAGGAGAAAAACAGCCTTGAAGGTTATACATTGCTCCCACTAGTATTCTCCACATTAATAATCTTTAAACAAGAAATTTCTCTCAGAGCTGTTTTCCAACACTTTATCTCCAGAAAAGAGCTTGTAAGATATAACAAGCCTTCTGTTTTTGTCTGGGCCATCCAACTGCTTGTTGACAGAGTAATAAACCCTACAGTTTGCTACATATGAATGCTATTTTCTTTTCTCTTCTCAGGTTTAACTTTCAGTGTAAGATTTAGCAAAAAGTCAATTTGCATTCTAAAAATCCTTTGCAGACTCTCGAATTCATATGCTAACATTTTCAGCTATCAAAGTCATATGCATAAATACTGGGTTCATACATTTATATTTTTAGAATTAGTAGTTGAAGCTAAGCCTTTCGATAACTGAAACAGACTTTGGGGCTCTGGTTTACCTGCTAAACCTCTTCCTGGAAAAGTATGGAGCTGGAGAAAACACATCCTGCATGCAGATTTCTTGGCTGTGCGGTGTCACACATCACCCAGGAGCTGTCACTTCAGCAGAAGAAGCAATATCAACTTAGACCTATGAGGAAAGCAGAACACCCAGCAAAGAATACATTAGCCTCTTAGTTAAGGACAAGAGGAGTCAACCAGAACCCACAATCATTGCATTCATTTCCTAATTAGAAGGAAGAGGGGGAAGAGTCCTGAAAATAAGTTAAACCAAAGGTCTGAACTTACAGTTCAGCTAAATGCTGCAGTTATCATCCGAGCATCTATACCCAGAATACCCATAGAGATTTTTATCTAGGCAATACACAGAGCTGCCTAAAGAACTGCACACATTAAAAGACTCTCAGAAACCTGCAGGTTGAAGATAGTCCTTCTAAACTATATGGGGGAATAATGAGAGCCACAGACCTAAAACTGCAGCCTTGAAACTTTGGATTTATTGTTGCTGGCCTTACAACAATGTGGCCAGAAACTCCCTCCTGGAATTTGGCCTTGAAAACACTTCTCTGCCAACTGCCAAAGGAGCAGGCACTTGTACTGCCTCCCTCTCAAGAAACAGCTTACCCACCTAGGGCATAGACCATGGATTTCCAACCTAAACCCACCCCCAGCTACAACAAGATATCGTGTTTGAGGGATGCTCCCAAAATGTTTCCTCAAGAAGCAAAGAGCAACTTGATCATTCAGTTGGCAACAGAGAATATGCCTGGGTACAGCTTGGTAACTGAGACACCATCTTCCCTCGTGTTTAGGGTTTGCTCTGGTGCCTGCTCAGAGGAGCAGAAAGCAGAGGGGAAGGGAACTGCACACACAGTCAGCCTGCTGTGCAGGACATGCTGAAGTGAGGCCAGAGGGGCACTTCTGCAGAGGGGGGGCTCAGCACCAGCCTGGCCCAAGCAACAGAGAAGTTATCTGGCAGATATTTCGGTGGCCAGTGGCTCTGGGCTCCTCCAGGGTGAGACAAGCACTGAATGGGCTGTTTTGAGAATTCAGATCTTGAATTTTGGTACTATGTGCTAATTAAGCACCTTAACCCAGCTGTGGAACACACTTAAAAATACTGCAGCTGGATCAGTCTTACACAGGATAATTTTGTAATGATCATTTTAAACGCCTGCTAAAAACTATCTGCATATTTTAAAAGTGTGATTGAAAAATTCATTCTATTTCTTCTTATACAAAGGAATAGCTCTTAGCATTTTTAGAAAGGTCCCTGGATTCTATAAAACCTGGAAATGCTTTGAAAATATGTTTACAATTATGAATGGATTTGTTTGCACATTTACCATCAGCATTACTTTTTCCGAGTTTAATTTTAATATTACACCATTTTAATTCTCAGTATGGCAACTGTGCACAAACATCACCTGATTGATGACTGCTGGGGGCAGCTGAACTGCTTTATAGGAACTCTGCTGGGTGATGTTCTGTGCACGTGCAAGGCAGTGTGACATCGATGCTTAGACTTGACTGGAAGTAAACCAGTCAGTTTAAAACAGAGGAATTTCTAAATTCACAGAGCTAAAGTTCTGGCAAGTGAAGAACTAAATGGCAAATACCACATCAGCTGAGCATAAAAGCATTCCATGTAATATAAGATACCCATCCTTTAAGACCAGAAACCAGTTTAATTCCTTAACCATGCAGGATGGCAAGACATTTGTTACATAACAGCAAATTCACATGGCATTTTTACATCCTGCCATCTTTTCACTGAAGAACAGAAGATTAGACTTCTACCGACTCTGAGAGACAGGGAGTGGAGCCAGCAGCAATATTTAGCACAGAGTGACTGATTTCTGGCACCATCTAGCTTCTCTGCAACAGGAATCTGGCAGCCTGGTAGGTGCTGTTCAAAGACACTGATTGAATAGTTGATACTAGTGCTATACAAAGGCTCAAGACAGCACAAGAAAGAATAAGAAATAAAGTAGTTTTGGGGCTTAAGACCTACCCAATTTTTGGGGTTTTTTTTCTCCTGATAAAGATAGTGAGTTAAAAATCCTGGGCAGAACACCAAAGCCAAGAGACTGCAGACTCTGTTCATCATTCAGCTTCTGACTCTGCAGCTCAGCCAAATGTCTATAATATATATGAACATATTAGACACAAAGAAGCCATAATGCAAGCAAGACCATTAATTGTTCATTTTCATGAGACATGGTGTAATCTGAAAAGAACAGATTTGTTTTGACCAGTGAAACTATTCCTAATTCCACTCCAGAACTGCAAAGTTTCGAGAAGTCTATGTAACTATATAGTGGATTTATACTCATTCACTGCACTTCAGGGGTTTTGAACTCTAGAAACTTCAATCCATCACCAGCAGCTCTGGAGAACCGCTGACCATTTGAGAAAAGCAGCCATGTTTTGTGCTGAACATCAAAATTCATTAATTGATGAGATATACAGCCTTTGGAGGCTTGTGCTCTGTAAAATCTTGCAGAAACTTATTTACTTGTCAGCATGAGTACATGTTTACAGACTCACACATTGCTAAACCAGAAAGGAAGACACATAAGCTTGGTTTATATCCTCAGTAGAGGAGGAAATGGCAAAGAAAAAAAGAGGGGAGAAAAAAAAAAACAAACAACTTTCTGGACTACACCAGACAAGCAAGCACAGTGTCTCCAATTCAGAACCTTTTTCCAATTCCCACAGTGAAACTTTCTTTCCATTTGCCTGAAATCACCTGTAATGTGCTCTAGGAGCTAATCCCTACACATTTGGTTTACTCGGCATAGGCCCAATGAAAGCAAGGATTCCCAAATGCGTGACAAACCCAACCCACTTTCTCACTCTGTCTTTTCAACTGCACGTGACCACAGCTACTGAAAATAGAAAATTAGCTACATTTACACACAAGCAATACATAGGAGTCTCCTAGATGGAAAAAATGGAACACAGTTACATGCTTTTTCCTATAATCCATTTAAAGGAATATTTCTCTCCCTCAGGGTCTTAACATATTCAGTTAAGGCAGTTTCTCCATAAAGAGGTCTAGGGCTATTCTGCTGTTGATTCATTCATGATCAGCTCTGGTTGTGTGATATCATCCAATAACTAAGATGTAAATGGAAGGAAGGCATAGCTGTCTATGTGTTTTAATGTATTTCAAAGGTTTTTTTTTATTTAGAGAAGAGTCTTACATTCTCTTCTCCCTAGATATGCAGGTTTTTTAGACTACACATTTTCCACTACTTTTGATTACACAAGACTGAGAGGAACCATATATTTTCCATGACATAGGGACATGTGATGACTGAAGATTAGTAAGTCAGTATTTGGTGTGGCATGAATAAGGGTATCTAAGTGGGAAGGAATTTCAAGATTTATATCTAAGTAAGAACTCAAATGAACCCAATCTGAACCACAGGCAGAAGTCTAAACCAAAGTTTGAAACTACCCTCAAAGTCAGCACCCAGTATTTGAAGACACATTACACTCACTGAACAGTGACAAATCAAAATGAAAGAGCAAGCAAAGCAAAATGAGGTAATGGGAACAAAGTAGAGAACATGTTCATAAAGGGGAAAGGGAAATTGAGACATTTGTCATCAACATCTGACTTGGATGTCTCTTAATGGGTTGATATTCAGTGATATGTTATTCAACTGTAATTACTACAAAGCATAAGTTTTTACATCTCAGAATATTCTGAGTTGGAAGGGACCCACAAGGATCATCAAGTCCCACTTGAGTGAACAACCCATAGGGCATTTAACCCATGACCTTGGTGTTAGCACCACACTCTCATCATGTCTAGAACTAAAGCATCTTGGGCTATTGCACGGTGTGCACCTGAGAGACATTTCAAGGAATTTCACAGATTTCTGTGATATTCTTACACTCAGATTTCAATCTTTGGTGATAGACAAAAAAACCCACTGGGATTTTTAGCAGCAATCTCTCTAAGTGTCAAGGAAAGAATTTTTAAGATCCTTTGGTCCTTCTGAAATTCTCTGCATGCAATTTCAGGGTAACATTGTTTTTAAAAGCCTGGTAAGCAATTCTCTAGGAAGTAGAAAGTTAGATTTCTGGATACACACATTTGCAAACCTCTGTCTCCTGCATGCTCATGGACCAACAAGATGCAAACACAGCCCCCCCCCCCCCAAAAAAAAAAAAAAAAAAAGGAAGTCAGACTATAGCCACCGGAAAGTACTGCATTTATGC
This sequence comes from Orthonyx spaldingii, assembly GCA_013397795.1. Taxonomy (NCBI): domain Eukaryota; kingdom Metazoa; phylum Chordata; class Aves; order Passeriformes; family Orthonychidae; genus Orthonyx; species Orthonyx spaldingii. The sequence goes on along the minus strand of VZTJ01005621.1, from coordinate 821,068 downwards.
AAATATTTTCAGAAGACACATATTATCATATTATGCAGGTAATCCAACATAATCATAAAGAGCTGAATGAGTTTCTGATCCTGACATTCAGGTACTCAAAATAGATGCTTAAGTATTGGAAAGAAGGCAAAGAACAGAGGCGACAGGAAAAGTGTTAGAAGCATTATAGGAACCTTTATATTTTATATTCAGGAGGAGTTTGTCATGAGCAGCCCACTCCCTTTTTGCGCTGAATAATTCCCAGCCTTTTCCTATCACATCTCAGATATACATATCAAAGACAACTTTTTAATCTTGCTAGTGTGATTAGACAGAATGAAGAGGAGAACAAAAAATACCAATATACTGCCCCCTTCCCCTTGCCGTCACCTTACTGGCCAATACTTCTCTTTTTTATCAAATACCTGAGGACTTCTCCTCCTAGAGGAAGGAGAAGACTGAAAGGAGGTAACTGATTAGTATGTGCATCCTGTCCTGTTCATATTTTATAATTTAAAATGGATTTTATGTGTATATTTCTCCATTAACAGGCAAAATTGCAATCAGACAAAAAAGTGTCTAGGATCTGCTACTTTTATTGCCTTGTTAAATGAATTTTGTACTAGAGATGATCTAGATCTCAGAAACCATTTGTCTTCAAATTCCTCCCAGTTTATACCTTAGAAGTATGGTGAAACACTAACTGTTTGAACTGTTTGTTGTCCTTCCTCACCTCACTGTGTTACACATTAGATTAGCAGTGCTGTGAACACCATGTGACAACAATAATGAGCTCTTACACAAGACCCTCAAGACAGGACCCTCATGTGCCAAAACCTACATTTCACAACAAGAAAATTAAGTTTCAGAAACATGAGCCTGGTTATATCCTTTCTTTGGCCACATTCTATTCTTCCATCCTCCCCACTAATTTATTTCTTCTTCAGTCTTGTCTTCCACCTCCCAAGCCTTCAGTGACAGTATTTGGAACCTTAAACCAGTCTCAATCAACAGGATGAGGTCAGCTGTCAGATCCCTGGGATCAGAAAGATCAGAACACATTTATCCAAATAAAACCCAAGTGCAGTGCCCTATTTAGACAGTGATGCTGCCTGCTAGTTACCAGGTGGAATTGAAAACTAAAGTTATATTAAAAGACAGCAGGATCATTATTTCTCCTTTCTGCCCCACCTCCTCAAGTGCCTAAGGTCATTTTCCACAACAAAAATGAAAGCCCTTCTTGAAAGTGTTTTTGTGCTAAACAGCAGTGGTTAATTTCTTGCAACTAATTAGTTATTCAAGTGAAAGTATAATGATCCTCCAACATGATTGAAAGTGCTTCAACTGAGTTTCCTGCTAACAGCATACTCCTAGAAAAGATGCAATAAATCAGCGGGGTTATGGAAATCTTTAAACAAAAGCAAGTCTATGACAGGAACCCATTAAAGATATAGCCATGTAATATTTATGCACCTAGCTGACTTGTGCTTTTAACCCAGCACTTTCAGCTGTAGCTTTTTGGCACATGGGTCATATTCAGTAAGAACAAAATTCACCCTGTCTGCTAAGAGCAAGCATAATGTCTCTGCCTTAGGTGTTTGGAGTATAGAGCTACCATAGGACTTACGGGATGGAACTTCCCACCAAATGAAATTTCATCCAGATCTTTCTAAATAAAAATACAAATAGAACACCTTTAAGCAGCACAGAAAATGTCATCTGTGAGCCTCACACTCCCCAGTTAGCTTTAGTAAGAAAAGAGGCAGGTACCAACACAAGAATGGTTTATGAATCCAGGGAGATATCGATGCAGAAACTAAACCCCTCAGAATAGCCAGTATCACCCATGATTGTTCAGATTACAATTTGTTGATTAGGAGTGGTTACTGAGATGGTAATTGGGGATCTCTTGAGACTTTTAGAGAAAGTGCTGACTGCATAAAATGCCGTCCACTTACTCCTAAATGTGCTAATTCATTACAAAGGTTGTATTTAAATGTAATGGGTCCTGCAGAAAAGCAAGACTCTGTGGGGTAAAAATGCATTTTGATAATGTTTGAGGCTTCTGGGTGCTACAGATGTACTGATCTGTTTAAGTCTCCAAAACAAAGAGATCTTTCCCTTCCTTTTTTTCACATTAAACTGTCTGCATATGTGCTTGTGTGTATTTTTAAGATACACATAAGTGCACGTGAAGCAAAGAGAATTCTTTAATAATACCCACTTATTTGGCTGTACATGCTTTTCCTCATCCCATTCACTCATTTACTTCACTGCCAATCTCCCAGTCAGTCTTCCCACCGTTTTAGGAGACAGATTTTGGATTGACAAACCAATTTCTGTTGAGGAACCAAATATGACTGCCTGGCCTACCTTTCCTTGCTGCAGCAAATGGCTGCAAAAAGGGAAACCTTGCTACTGTGAGGTTGGAAAAGGGAAGCTTCAGGAAGAGATGTAGGAACAGCAGTTTACTTGGGACTCTGGGAGGTAGGAATTGAAGCACAGAGAAAAGGACCAGACATCACTCCCTCTTCCCAGTAGAATCAACTTGGTCTTCACCATAGGTTTTTGGGCCAATGACCACTTTCAACTCACACCTTCTGTTGGAAAAATAAATTAGGAGTCCAGCTTTATTTTGTCAATACAAAGTTTAAAGTGGTCACTGGAGCACAAAGAGCTTTTCAAAGGGCAGCTGAGCTCGACAAGGACAAGGAGGAGGATGTTGAGGAAGCCACAAAAACACAGGCAGATTACAAACCATTAAAGGCCGCACCGTTTTTCAATAATAAAGATACGGCCTTTATAACAGTCCTGGTAATTTGTAGCTATTTATTGTAGGCTACTTTTTTTTAGAAGAATATGTATTAATTAAAAATACCTTTGCCAGAGCAGAAAACAAGTATTTTGTGTTTGTGTGTATTGGTCCTGATAAAAAAAAGCCACCAAAAACAGTACACTAACTAGGCATTTGCTCCCTGAATACATGGGATTATGCTTCGCATTTGTGCTGAAACCATTGGATCCTGTACAAGTAATTGTACTGCAATGGGTTTTGCTATGCTAAATATTTAAACTGTGTGCCCAGTCCTTCAAAGTCTGAGTTTATTCTGTGTTCAGAGCTTTTTAGAGTTGAGTCAATAGCATATTTGTTTTGAATGGCTGTTCCTAGATAACAGTAACAAAAATCCAAAACTTGTTTACATCATTTAACATGCCTAAAAGCTTAGCTTGAGACATGAAAAAAGCCACACAACAAGCAAGCAGAAAAATGCAATCCTTTAGAATAGTCTCTACTGGTGAAAAGCAGTTATACCATCAAAAACCAAAAAGAATGTTTTGCCAACTCTGGACCAAGAACTGCTTTGTTTTTAAACTGGAGCAATGACTGGCTTAAAAAGACTGCAAGGAATTTCCTCTTCTCCCTGAAGATACTCATGAGCCTTTCTACTGCCCCAGACTTCATGTTGTAGTGATTGCAAGGACAGTCACCTCTTGTGGGTCCTAAGCAGAGCCCTTATTTATCAGAGCATGCAAAACGTGTAAAAGAGTCAAAACAAAGCAAATCAGGCAATTCCATCAATCCTATGAAAACTGTTCCCATCTGAGCAGTACCTTCAGCTCTAACAGGCAAATGCTACATCAGCTATGTAGCAAATGCCCCTGGACTATTTTCTTAACTTGTATTGCCATTTTAAGAACAAGATTTCACCTACATTTACACACAGGCACTCATGGAGTGTTCTACACATTCTCAAATCACATTTGTGGCCCAAATTCTGTAAATTATGGTGATATTTTTGGGAACAAAGATGAAGCATTATCTCTCATCTGTTTCAAATTGCACATGAAAAATACTAAGTATGTTAGCAACAAGTAGGTTTGCATATAGAAATTTCACAAAGGAAAAAAACGCAGGAATGCCAAAATACAATTACAGCAAAGGAAATAATGCAGCCAAGCAATGATTTACCATCCTCATATTTTCAGATTCACAGCTCTAATTGAATGCCTTTAGTTAGCATCCAGTGCAGTGTAGTAGACACAGTATTTGAAAAAACAAGGTTTTTTGTATCTCTTTGCTACCTCAAGAGCTCCTGATACCTAATCTGGAAGCAGACAGAACTCAAAAAGGTGCCTCTTTTCCAGTGAAGACGGGACTTCCCCTCCAAGGGCTCGGGGCACTGTGTCTCAAATGCTAATAGCTTGAGTTGTGTGCAATAGCCCTATATTGTTTATATAGCACTCCACATGTTCAAAGCACTATGAGATATCAGCCATCACTACACTTTTATGAGGCTGTAAGTATTACCCACTAAACATCAGGGTTCAAATGACTTGCTCTTGATCAAAAGAAACTTTGTGCAGCAGGACCATAATTATTTGAATTTGGTAATTCTCGCGGACCATTCCTATGGCAACAGAGAATGAAGAGGGGGATGGGATATTAAAGCCAGTTGCTATTGCACTCTGCTCTGCCAGCAAGATACAGACACATGGAGGATCTCTTAAGCAAACCTACACTCAGCACCTTTTGTAGAACCTTCTAGAAAATTATTTTAAAAATCAGGGACAAAAATTAAACCAAAGGTTTTGAAAGCCCACAAGCACTTTTTTCTAAATGTATCATTTTCACATAATCACTGTGAAGAATGTAAAAGACAACATGCAAACGGTGCTCCAGAAATCCTGAAATGGGGTTCTGAATTCATTCTGAAGCAGTTTGGGAGTTTTTGTACTAAGAGGATTAGTGGGCAACTTAAAAGCAAGTCCATTTTCTGCAGAAAAAGACCTACAGTCCCTTGTCTTATGGCTGACTACAGTAGGATTGAACTTTTAGAAATATAGAATGTTTACTCTCCATTTTCACACATATTTTCTTCCCATGAAAATTCAACTATGCTGACATTTCTATCTCCAGACTCAAAGTATCAAGTCTCTGTTCCCGTAAAAAGAAAATAAACACAAAGGAGATGTTGAAAAACAACCAATGTATCTACAGTAGATATGACAACCAAATACAGGCTTGAATAAATGCGAAACAGGATACATCCTCAAGATGTTGCTCTTTACAACTGAAATCACTTTACCCAAAAATCCCAATACTGAGATTGAAGACAGAATAAGAAAAGTCTTATCCTCTGCCTTTCCATCCAGTGCCCATCCTATCCTACAACTGTCTTTCCCACCTCTTACATTTTAACTTGTACACAGCCTCTGTTTCCACACACACCATATGTTTTCAGAGCACAGCTTCACAGTTACTGGCCTTAGAACCTTGCCTGCAGAATCACATGGGAAATAGATCATACTACTAAAACAAAAATGTAGACTACGCACAGTCCAGACTCATCAAATAAGAAAAGGATGCCTGTTTAAAGCTATCACAGGAAGGGGGAGGGAAACAAATTCTCTTCAAAGGCAGCAATGAGTGCAGAGAGAATTACTAACAGAACCTTTTGTGTTTTAGCCAGGTTGATCCTGTTGCTATGAGTATTTGCCTTCTATCTTACAACTTTTACTTGGCATTTTTCGGGTACAGGCCACACAGAACTAACTCTATGCCAGACTGTGCTTGCAATTCCTACTGTTACTGTTTTGACTAACATTGCCTGAAAAGTTAAATTACTGAAATATTTGCTAAAATATTAATGTTTAAGTACAACATCAGTAGGTGAGCATTACTGCATGGCTATTAATGTAAGAACCGGTTACCATACTCCATCTACTGATCTAAAGAACAGATGTTTGCATATGATTTATGGACACTGAAATATGTGCATATCTTCCATAAATAGTAATGTGTTCCAGTAACAAAGAGTGGAGAATTGTGATCCAAAAGACTGGGAAAATTCAGGCAGTATTAGAATTTATTTACCAATTTCTTGGCTTTAAATAAAAAGCAAATCTCATAGAGTCAGGGCCTGAATCCTGTATGTTGGAAAAGCACTTACAATTTCAAACAGGACTAACAACATGAAGTAATAAATTGCAGTCTGGCTCCATGGGTCAGATATAAAAGTCTGTTTAGAACATGAGTGCAATTATGATTTGTTAAATAGCAGTAACAATTTATATTAATTGAGACACAAATCTAAAGCAGTAAGCAAAAAGCCAATATTACTGTGGGTATTTTCACATTACATTTGGGCTTGGAAATTTCTTTAATATCAAGATTTAACAAAATACTAATCAGGTAAAATTCTAACGGGCAAAGCATAGTTTTGAGCTCTGCAATTAAATTATTTCTGGAAGCGCAATCAAATATTTGATTGAACTAATATCATTGCTGCTCCTCACATTTGTTCTGTTCCTAAATTAGCTTGGCTAATCAGTATCCCACCTCATAGCCTGTGTTGTAAACATGTAATATTAGCTGATGGGTTTCATTTTAAGAGCACAGTCAATTTTTGGACAGCAAACTTACTCAAAAACTTAGTCAAAGCCTAGAAACACATGAAGCAGCATATTTGGAGATATCACAGTTTCTGGGCCATCAGAACTCTGATAAGACTCAGTGAACTTCAGATTGCTCTGTGATGGTTATGCATGTCAAGCAAGTTTTCATTTAGTTTAAAAACCAGTTTTGTGGATAATATTTCACCTCAAAGTGTTTCCTGTTTTTTCCATCCTCTTATTCTATGAGCAAGAACCAGGAATGTACAAAAAAGCAGCCTTGTAGAATGCAGAATTTAAACAAGGCAATCACAGTTTTTTGCTCCTGTCTCAGGCTGGCATGCACTAGTGCTTCAAGATGTTATGCAGCTGCTACTTTTCCCCAGAGATGGCTGTACTCCAGTACATGGTGAAATACTCCCTCAAACATCTTATTTTTTTTCCAGTGGAGGTTAACTGAGATGTTTCCATAGGTCTAAGGCAACATGAAAGCATGGTGAGATTGTCTAGTTGGATTTCTTGAAAGACATTAGTCCTTAGATTAACTGCATTAGTAATCAGGAGCTGATGTTATACTCCAACACACTGCAGAAACAACTGCACTTACTGTCTGCAGAATGCTGCGAGAGTCTTAGATTACAGTGAATGCTATTTGATTCTGTTCTTGCAGTTTTTAAGATCATAGAAGAAACAAATACTTTTCATTTTGTCCTCTTGATAGCTGCAGAGATTTTTTACTTTCAGCATATAACTCAAAGTTGTCTGAGAACAAATTGAATTTCTAATAACTACAGTCAACTGGATTTAATTCCTTTCGGTGGAAGCACAGCAGTGTCAATACTCACTGAGATTTAGTATTACTGTTGATTTATTGAAAGTAAAATGTCAATACAACATGAAAATTTGTCATTTTAGAAAGGTTTCATAAAAGAGATGAACACAACACAAAAAAATTGAAAAGATAAGAACCAATAACTGATCATTCTAATTCACTTTTTTCCAGATGAGCATCCAGGTGTCAGCTGGTGTAAACGCAGATGCCACTGACGTCAATGGAGCTGTGTCAGTTTACTCTAGCTGAGAATCTGATCCCAAGTGTGCTACTGCCATTTTTAGACTCTGCCACTGGAATTCACTTTTGCAAGACAATTAAAAAAATATATCCACACACTGCATTTCTTCCTGTCCCCAAGTGTATAACTGGAAGTCTGTTGACAGACTGTGGGAGAGGGCAAGTGGGAGGTGGAAGTAGCCAGCAACTGCATCCAGGAGATAACTTTGCAGTATCAGTATGAACACTGTTCTGTTGTCTTCCTTTTATACAAACGAATGTTTGGCTTCAAAAAGCTTTAACTCCACCTTCCACTAACAAACAATTCCATGTCAGCAAAAGAAAAATGATGCTGTAAACCATGTGGAGTATCTATCTTGTAAATGTGCTAACATGGTATTTTAACCAGTATACAATGTGGGTAGATTGTTTTAATGCACCATTACAACAAGTACCTAAAGCTGTAAGAGTCCCAAGGCTGAGTTCTGTGTATTCACCTAAGTATTTGTTCCTGAGCAATCCCCCTGCTGCACTAGCTGTAAGACTGGCAACAGTTCTAAGGCAGCTGTTTGAAGTGGCCTGCAAACCAGGCATCTATCTGGCTGACATCTTTCATATCTCATCTAGCATTTGTGTGGGGGAGAAAGGAGGAGGAAAGGAAAAGGTGGGGCAATAAGCAGGGCAGAGCAGTACTTGACAGCTCCACCATTTCTAAGCAGGGAGAGGGAGCTTTTGCTTCTGTTTTACATAAGGCAGTTCTTCACATGAGTGCTTTATAACAGTTGCCCAGTATTAACCAGAACAATGATGTTGGAATGCTGATCTTTTGATTCAGCATACCAAGGTCAAAATGGAAAAGGTAACTAATTAGAACTGAAGATGCAGTTCACATAGTACTGAAGTAATTGTCTATTTGTGCAGCACAACAACTATATCTTCAATTTAGGTCAGGCAACCAAGAGGAGAAAAAGGGCTGAAGACTGAAGATGAGATGCTCTACTTCACACAGTTGCCCCCTGGAAGGACTTGCAAAGGCAGTCACTTAAATTAAGTACAGGTCATCAGACAAGATATCTAATCTATTCCTAAGACAGGCAGCTCCAGCAGTTCAAATCCCCATGGCCTTTGCAGCGACACGATGAACTACTTCCTCATGTACCTCTGTCAATTCACGTTAGGTTCCAGTTTTTTTAAAGCTATATTTCATGTACATCATGACCCTATTGCTCATAGCAAGGAAAGTGCTTTGGTTTATTTATGACCTACTAACCTTAAATAAAAAAACTAAAAAAAAAATCCAATCTGAATGTTCACATAAGCCTGCAGATCTGAAATAAAATTTAAAATAAAGCTGGCATTTGTAACAGCTAGCTAAGGCCAGTAAGGGATTTATAAAAAAATGAAAACCAGATGAAAGAAGATGAAAGCGCATTTACCCTGCATAACCTGCACACATCAGGAATCAGGGCGAACCCAGAAATACTTTTTGTACTTAGAAGTTTCAGCCCATTTCAAGGGCTAGGTGACCAAGGAAATTCTGAGGTTTTTCCATTATGGGGGGTGCAGAGGCATTAGTAACGACCTGTGAAAGTAATTCCTTCTAAGATGTAATCCATCCAGCCACAAACTCTACACAGCTCCTCTTCTTCCCCTGCATCCCATCCCAATTGCCAGATATCAGCCAGGCAAGCCCTCATATTGAAATATGAAGTGACAGATGGAAGCAAGCAATAAGGGCACAGGAATGAGTGCTGAAAGAAATGACGTACAGAAAACCAGCTTATAACAGGGCAGATCTTAAACATGAGCGACCCTAAACCATAAAGCCAATTCTTTTCACTAGAACAATGTTGAACAGATGCACATGCACGTAACACTGAGCTGGAGACCCTTATTCTCTCACCACTTATGCCAGTATACAGAGGTCTTCTCATAACATCCATGGAATTAAACCTTTGAAATTTCAGTACAAATTAATGGAGAAATAAAAATAATCACACTTCAAAGCTAAAGTATTGGCAGCAAATATCCTGTGCTGCTGTATCAGGAAAGAAAGGTGGGCTGCCACATTTAATTAAAATGTATTTGACTTAGCTATATTCATAATCACAGTGGCCCTCATAAACAAAAGACATCTAATTTACCATAAAGAAGAAAATTAGTTGATTCTATTCTCGTCTAGTTCTCCAGTAGGCTATATGAATGACTTTTTCTTTTAGTTATATTAGATAGAAAATACAGTTGAGTTAAATGATGCAATAAATACCTCTACATGCCGAGTATCTTGTTGAAAGAAACAGTTAGTACAAAGTCCTTGTCACAGTGTTTGTTTACTAAACAGGCATGGGTGGCACACTGAACTCCCGTCCTTTAATGCGGGTTCCCTTAACACAAGCACAGACAAAACCCCAAACATTTACAGAGACTTATAAATAATCACAGATGGATGAGAGAAAATATAGGGCATCTTTTACCAAAGGATACGGTAAACAAACAAACAGCAATTCATAGAAGTCAATGAATCCATCATGTAATTTCAGCACAGTAAGAGCAGACCTAGAAAAAACAATTCTGACAAGCTGAGCTTCAAGAACGTCTTCTGCATAAGAACTCTGCTCACAAATGCAAATAAGGTAAAATTTCTTGCTTACCATGTTTTGCCTTCTAAGCCAGCCTCTAAAACCCTTCTACAAAACAAAAAATTAATATCTTAAATTTTTTTTAAGATTATTACTTATTTTTATTAATAATTACGACAATTGAGTTGGAAAGCTAAGAAGATTAGGAAAAAGCATTGTGTTACTGTGGAAATTTTTAAGAATAAGGACTTTACTGTGTGACGATCAGCTGGATGTGCACAGCATGCTGACACATAAAAAATATATGAAAATAAATATAGGTGAAGTCTTGATATACATTTACTTTTTTTCCTCCTGGAAATCTAATTACAACAGGTTCTACATGTGTGAAAATTTGTAAGGAGAAAAAGGCCTTCTCTCTGGATGTTTATTGAAAAACTAAGCCTTCTTTAAACAAAATTTATTTTTCATCAATCCTAAACAAGTTTTAATCCAATTGAACTGTGTCAGCAGAAGAAATTTTGCTCAATTTAGCAATCTCTAATTGGCAACACTAATTTGTAAAACTCTTAGCCAGCTCTGTTCATTTATGGGATCTCATGTTTTGTTTTACTGTGAAGTTCAGTCTCATGAAATAACAGACAACATTAATCCACTTGTGCCTGGATCTCTAACCTTTATTTTTGAAGCCTGAATAACTGAAACATGTTTTCTTTTCATAGAAAGAAGTCTGGGAAACTGCCAGCTCCTTGCACAAAGACTGAAACACGATGGGCAGAGAAGTGTGTTGGTGTCGGTAAGAGAAAAATGTTTGAAGTTGCATCATCTGAATGATTAAAATCATTGTGTGAATTTTGATTCGCCCCCCCTACTTTCAGACATTTGAGGATGCAATCAAGTCAATGGAGTTCTGTTGTAGTGGTTGCTTCAGTGAACATTCAACGCTGTCGGTGAGTTTGGAATTAAAGTGAAAACCATCGACCGTTGATTGTACCCTCCAGCTAACCATCCTCCTCCTCACTTCATGCTTTCAGGCCTTAACACCGAAGATAGCAACCTAACCATCACATGATGTTTCTTCCCCACCCTGCCAAGCTTTACAAAAAGGTCACAATCAACATTCATTGCTGTCGGTGGGTTTAACTATGTGGACAAGCTCACTGAACAATGAATGCAACTGTGGCCCCACATTGTGCAGTTGCCGCTGAGAGGGGCAGAAGCTCTGAAGGCAGTAGTGAGAAGCAAACACTTCTTACAAGCTATAATTTTCTGGTCAGAAAAATAGTTGGGGGTATCCACCTTTGCTTGCTTGGTTTTGAGTGTGTTTGATTTAGCCGACTAGAAAAGAAAATCTGCTGCCTTGGAATATCGTCCTCACAGGGGTCAGTACCACTGAAAATGTGACAATTCTTATTTAGCATGTATACAGAAAAAAATAACAGGACAGGAAGCTCTGTATATCCACTCCTAAGGACTCTGACATAAGAGGAAAGAATATCGAATTGCCATTTTAACCAGGCGCTGTTGAATAGCTCAAAAATTTATTCTATACTTATGACAAATACAAATGGGAACAAATGGGATTTAAGAGTTATGGAAAACATGTTATATCAAAAAATACTAATTAATGTTACATGAAACTGATTTTAAGAGCACAAATACTATTGCATTTGCCTTTTTTAGGTATCTGAAAGATGACAAATGTATATCCAGAAATAATAATGGAAAAGCAGTTAAACTGTAAAATTACTGTAAACTGAGTACCTGTGTCTGAGTTTTGCAATAAGAAATAAAGTGTAAATGAGCTCACAATTGTGTTATCTCTTTATAACACTTTATTAACCTGGTCAGCCACACAGAAGGACCAGTCTACATTCTCACCTCACACAATCATCCAAGGTAAGTTCAGCCTTTAGACTCCGTGTAACTCAAACATTCTGCAGTAGGAATTGCTTACAAAATCAGGAAATCTCACAGCATATAATTCATATCATTCTTCCTCATTATGGGAGTGTTTATAAACAGTACTTTAGTCTGATTATTTACTAAGTTTCCTCAGCACATCAGTCACATAAGTTATCTTGTGTACCGAACTTGCTTGTTTTATCCGTGTTTCACTGTATAGGAACTGAACAGCATACAAGTATCAAGGCTATCATGGGACAATACATCTATAGTTGCTTCTTGAACTGTTATCAGTCTAATTAAATGGTAAAAATACATTTCAATCATGAAAGAGATCAGTCCTCTGCCACGCGTGAAACTAACTAAAGAAGAAAACCACAGCTCCTCAAAAAACATAACCACACTAGCAAAATAAATCCTGAAATTATTTGGAATTATTTAAAATTGGTATTTGGGAAGATGATCTTTTTTCATTCCAATATATTTACTGGAGAAGAAGCCACATGGTCTGCTGCTCACTGAATACTATCATGGTCTGAGACAGAAGAGTAAAGTATTAAAGGAAGAGTTGCTATGGATAAATGATTTCTCAGCAACGCTGTTCAGAGATAAGTCTGTATCTTTAGGTTTTACCCATTTCTACAAAAACAGGAATTTGAGTTACTACAGACTTACATATTGCAGGTAGATAAAGATCATATTAAAAGCAAGATGCAGAGGTATACGTTCTGTCTAGAAGGAGAAATTTTCCAATTAAGCTGCAGCTAATATGTTTTTGCTACCAAACAAAGTTCTTTCCTAAAACTTAAAAACCAGGTCTTCATTTTGCAAAACACTTATTAATGCTAGTTATAGTTAATGCTAGTGTTATGTGTTTTTAACAGAGAAAATACTTATCAAAACAGAAGAATCTGGGATTTCTCAACACTGGCAAGAATTAAGGTCCTGGAACATGAGTGCTTTCTGTATGTATGTTTTCTGTGGGAACTGATAGTGCCTGAATGAGTAACATTGAGGAAGGACAGACTCCACTGCAAGAAAAAGATAAAGTTATATCCTCTTCTAAGGCAGTACTTTTCCCCAAAATACACGGTCCTCCTGATTTCTGTCATCAGTTTGTTCCATACACTCACTAAAGGAAGAGCAGCAATTCATACCCTCTTAGATCAGGGTACAGAAACCTCAGCCAGCACTGACCTAGGCAAAGATAGTCCACTCTCATTACAAATATAGAACATATTTCCACCTGGACTGCAAGTTTTTACTGGTTTCTGAAGAGGAGAATCTGCAGCAGTTGTCTTTTTCAATGGTGCCTAGCATGGAAATTTATCAGTGATTTTAGTTACATCAGGTTTCCATACAGAAATAGAAAAATGTCTTCTTAGTGTACAGATATATGGTATTTCATACAACTTGAAATCAGCCTCTACAGACTAGTTATTTGATAATATTCATTGGGAAACAACACCATTTTTCCACGCCTCACAAGAAAAGTTGGCTTGCACGTCTTTCCTTATGCTGTAAAGCCACAGAACAACCCCAATTTGGTAATGATAACTGTGATATATTGTGGAAAGGATTCATGGTAATTTCCATGTTTTTTGTTAATATCATACATATGTACTCAGTACAATGCCCACAGGCCACGGAAACATTCTAGAAAAATTGCTCCTCAGTGTCATGGTAAGTAATTCACTCACAGCAATATTTTTAGGTCAAGCATATCAAAGTTGCAGTAAACGCGATGGACCTTGACATAATAGGAGCACTGGTTTTACAGCAGTGGAGGAAGAGGAGAGGGAATACACTTCCCATCCATGAGAGATCAGTTGCTGTTCCCCAGTGTGCACATCACCATCCTTGAGGACAGCACAGGTGGTACTAAGGGCTTGTTATGAGGTTTGGAGTTGTTGGGTTTTTTAATTACCTCTCAATTCTTTTTTTATCCCTGGCTTCTGGCATGAGATGATTTAAAACATCCAACCCAACAGCTTCTGCATCAATCCTGTAACTTCTGTTTAGCAAGTACAGAAAGACACTTGGTTTTACCTCTAAAACTACGAGTCAAAGAATTCCTATGATAGAAATAGTCTGTGATATTCGGGACCATGGCAGGATGAATATGATAGACTTGCTTTTTGGCACAGCTGACACCACCACACTAACATCTCTTGCTTTACAGATGGTGAAGCAACACAGTAAGTTTAAGAGTTAAATATAGCAGTCATTTATAGTTGAAATGGAAGCAGTATCTAGACAATTTTAGACTCCAGCCATGTCCATGGGGGAAAAAAAAGAATGCTCCTGCAATTCTGACTTTTACCTCATGTAAATACCTGTTTTTCTTGCCAACCACCTTTTTTTTTCCTATTAATGTATATCTTTGTTACTTGCCAGAGCTACAATGGTAACCAATTATTTTTCCAAACAGTTGCATGGTGACACCCACTATAAAATAATTTTTACATCTTGCTCTCTCTTTTGCTTAAGTTTGTATCATTTTGTTTGAACTTTACTTTTTTTTTTTCCTTCCTGCATATCATCCTTAAGTGCGAGTGCCAGAAACGTAGACCACGTTCCAAAGAGCCCAGCCAGGGCTAGCTGAAATAATCTGATGTCTCCTTACTTTACAAGCAATCACTGATCCTTTTCAGCCAAAAATAGCATTTGTAATGGCACCACACAGTTAACACATTTAAATTTATTTAACGTTATTCCATAGATACAGTGTCCACAAGTTCATTCCTAGTTTAAAATAAATTATTTCATTCCCTTGAAATGCAACACTTCCAATTTTCTGAACTTACAGAATTTTTTTCCAAAATATAGCTCCTCCTCCCCTCCTCCCTCCCCCCAAAATAACTAATGTTTTGAAACTTAGTGGCAGAAATCACACGGTAACACACAGTAGTGGGAATGAACTTTGAATACAAGCAGAAGCCTATAATGCTTTAATTTAAAAAAATATTAAATTTTCCATTGTACTGCATTTCCCCCAAATTATTTTAAGAGTACAAACTGCAAAACAGGCAATAGAAGCACAATGATTAACTTACTCTTCCTGCTGTCTGCACCTAAAGGGTATTTACAGCTCAGTATTTCACATGGCTGTGTTAGAGCCTTCACTTCGTAACAACCAGTAACCACACACTGAATACAGATATGTCTGACAAATCCACATAAGGGAAGGTTTATCTTTGAGTTTAGCTATTATTGATCTGAGGAGGAAACAGGGCAAATCTTCAAATCGCACAGCTTTTAAATATGATTCTTATGAGAACTGACAGAAATGCCCAGCTTCCATGGCTTCTGGTTATGAGACTAGAAATGATAATAGTCTCCTCCTCCTAGGTTTGGATATGAACTGACACCAGAAATTTAGGGAAAGCTTCAGGTACAGAAACTAATCCACACAAGCCATGAGTTAGAACAGAAACTCTGTCCATATTTCACAGTAAATCAGGAATAAACCTCCTAGTTCTGCAGACAGATGATAGGTGCGTGGTACATATTCTGATCTTTCCTGATTTTATTTCATGAGATACAGCTGCTTCCAAGGTAGCCCTAAAAGTTTTGATGTTTTAGCAAATCCACTTTAATCTAACAAGTTCACAAATAGATGATCATGAGACCTGATGATATAAATTGCTAGGTTGTGGGGTTTTTTTGGTGGGGTTTTTTTGTGGGTATTTTTTCAATCATCATTATTTTCCCCACTAGGAATGTCACACTACATCTTTATGACGAAAAACAAGTCAAAAATGGACCAGATACCACAAATCTATGATGCCAGTGTTCAGAAGGTTCAGAGACCAGGTCAGGTGAAGAGGAGAGAGAGCTGGAAAGCAACATACAGCTGGCTTTCAGGATAGCAGGATAGTGGAAGTTTCACCTTGCACTCAAGAGAAATTACAGCACACAAACTATCTCAGCTACAGCGGTACCTATCAGTACCAGCAACTTGTCCCAATAATCAAACTATTGAGCTAATTGATTGCATGGATCTATTATTTAGTGATTAAACAGTTAAAGTATTTTATTACAGGCATTTTGAAACATTGAAATAAAAAGCAATACAAAAATATTAGTTTTAGCTAGTGAGAGTTGAGTCCAGGTGGTTGCCCTCAAAAGTCAACATCACCATCTGATGTGTAAAGCATTCCTAATTATCATAGAGTACACCCCATGCTAATTAATGTGTTTGTCTCAAAATAATGAGCCATGATAAGCCTGGAGTTCATGACAATAGATTTACATTTAAATGCCATCCAGTTCACTCAGTATCAATATGCTGCTGGTTACCAGACTGACAGACGTGATGAAATTAGCATGTAGGCTCTCCCACAGACAGGGACAGTGAACACTTTAGAGAGGCCACAAACTGCTAGTGGGATAACAAAACTAAAAGAACTTTGAGAGACATTCAGGATATAATTGTTGGAGACAACAGGAGAAAAAAGACAGTACTTTATAGACAGCAGCCAGCTGTGGCCTACAGAAAATCTTAAAACAAGTCTTTGTAGACTCTCCAGGAATATCTCTGTACATCCCCAAAACAATTGCAGTAGATTGTTCCAGAAGTTCATGTGGCTCATGGTCTGCTAACTAATGAATCCAGATTCTCTGCTGGTTTTGGAGTCAACATACTTTTATCAGTTTCAGTGGACTTATGCCAGTTTGTACAAGCTGAGGATTTGCTAAGCCAACACACAAGAGAACTGTAAAAGAAGCATGGTCCCACACATCCTACACTAAGGGAAAAATGCAGAGGTAGTCGTCACTCTTGGGGGAGGGGGAAGAGGAGAAACAAAAGAACACGTACATGTAAAAACACACATTTCCACCTACAGAGAGAGCATTTCTGCCCACACAAACTGTGGGTGCCCCGCACAAACAGCACTTGGACACTTCACTACTCCATTGGTGCAGATTACTGCTTTGCAGGTACAAATAAGGAGCTTCAGAACACAACAGGCAGGAGAGTATTTTTGGGCAGAAACATCTCACCCACATTATGATAATCTGGCCTTTGCCACCACATGACAGTCTCCTTCTCTTCATGAAGCTTGAGCTATGTGGGTGGGAAAGAGCTCACAGCTTATTTTTGGCTGACGATGGCTCCCACAGCACAAGGGTATATATTTGAAGCAATGGCAGCTTGTTTCCTTTCTCTCCCTTCACATGGTGCACTTTCCATCATTTCCCATTATTTTGACATTGAGCTAGCAAAGCAAGCCACTCATTGGTTACATTTGAGGGAAAAAAAAACCAATCCAAGCAAAACATTATCACATCTTTTAAAATACCTCCTGTCACAATACCCAGGGGCTTCTTTATTTTGGGTGCTTATTGGTATCCCTCTCTGACCTAGAGCTACATATGGACTTCAGATTTGTATCAGCCTTCACAAGACATGATTTATGTTCTGAGAAATTCAGGCAATGCAGGTACAAACACTGGTAGCTGGTGACTGGAAGTGCCTTCTGGAACTAGCTGACACCTATCAAGAGCGAGATAACCAAACCACAGGTCTGCTCAAAGTGAAGACCACAAACTGACTGTTGAGAGTGGATTCTAAAAACAAAACAAAACCAAACAAAGAAAAAAACCTCCCCTTCTTCATCTCTTCCTTGCTACACCACCCATCCCATCAATGCCTTTGTGGATGCAGATAGGCACTTAACACACTTCATACTTGCAGGAGAAAAGTAAACCAAAAACTAACAGAACACTACTTTTCCTTCCTCCTCATAGAGATTCCTATCTGTATGAGAACATGACTTCTGCTTTAAACCTTGCACTGAGATTCTAAGGCATTACTGTGTCTATTGCTAATTAGTCAGGAGCATTGCTCAGGAGTAACCCAAGCATGAGACATGCATACCTGTGCAGAAGGGTTTTTTGATTGAACTTAGTTGTGGGCCTTTCCAGTCTTAATACCTAGCACTAGTGGCTCCTCTCTACTTAGATGAAGTACCAGAGTTATATTTTCCTGAAACAGGAGTCTTTCTGCCTTATTCATTTTCTGTGGGGACACCATCAGATCAGCTCAGGATACTCATAACAGAATTATTTGCCAGAAGGATATACTGGCTTTTGGTGAACTGAAACTAAATATTAATTTAATCAAAGTGCCTACAAGTAGCAGACCATGTTTTCAGGACTATTTGTAATTATCAAAACAGATTATTTTGCTTTCTTTCTACCACAAAAAAAGTGTTATATATCTCAAGTCTACAAAGAATCCCAAATCAGTAAGATCACATCAGCATCTTGCTGCATATGAGCTCACAGGGTGCTGGAGCCACTATCCTGCTCTAAGAGGAGGACCCACAGTTGAACAGGCAGACCCTCCAAACTTGCTGAGAAAAGAAGTTGATATCTCTGCACGACACCCAGAAGAGACTGGTAGGTTCCTGAGCTGACCACGGCTGATGCACCTTTATCACCATCAGAAGCTGTAACAGCCACTGTTAGAGTGAACACAGAGCCCGCACAGAACGCTGCAATATGTGCTAAGGCTCTATGTTCACTTTAAGACTGTTGGCTGCTACATTTTATCAGCTCTTTTGGAAATAAGGCTGCTCAGTAACCGCTTTCCAAGCTTTCACATATGTACAGTTCCCATCAGCTACAAGTGTAAATTTGCAAGCAATGGGAACAACACACACGCAGTCTGATGGAATCTGTAGAGAAGGTAAAGCTGTCACCAGATGGCATTTTGAAGTTTTGTAGAGCCAGATATTCAGAAGTAGCATCTGAATTTTGAATGCTTCATTTTAAATTTTTTTTTTATTGTTTTGAAATCTCCCAAAACACAGCATTTGCTCCTAGAAATAATCTTGTGATATTCTGTGGCTAAACCTCCAACAGCTCATTTTTCATGACTACATACCTAGACTATAAGAGCCCTAAATTAGTACTTGGTTACAGACTGCTCAAAAATTCAGTCTATAATGTCAGTAAATAAACTTCTTATGAATATAATTTTGAGTCAGCCCTAACAGTAGAAAAAATAAGTAGGTTGCCTGTTCCTTTCCTACAGGGAAACATTGCCAAAAATATATAACTGTCACTTTTCATCTTTGGAATAATGTTAGCTACTGAAAAAAAAGATTCACAATGAGCAATTATGTCTTCAGCTTTCATGTCATTTTACATCATTCGACTATCAGCCATGCTCAAAAGCTTAGAGGCAACATTCTAGGTCAGTGACTTTTGCAGGCAGTGTATTCACTGTTTGGTAATTAAATTAGATACACTTTAAATAACCAGATTCTGAAACAGACAGCCACTTACAAACACATGACCAGATGTATCACTGGCACTGTTGACACTGGATGAGGAAAATTATGCATGTTAGCAACCATTAACTATCACTGAGGATTATAAATTTAAGGATTATGATATTAAGAATAACTGGATCAGCAAATCACTGCAGAGAAAAATCTTTAAGATGTAGCTAAAAGCCACACTGAAGGACTGACCTACTTTTCATCACCAAGTTTTATTTATACGTGTATAGAATTTTTTCCTATGTTATGGTTAACAAAACATCTCCCACCAAGAAAGCTCTCATCTATTAATAAAACTAAATCGAGAATGAAATACTGCAGTAGATGCTCAGCTTTTAATAAGAGTTTAGCCTGCATCTCAGGCAAATAGCCACTAGTGCTGTTTCAGATAAAACTTTCAACAGCAAAATAGGGACACTAATTTTCACTTTATGTGGAATTTTTCTGGATTAATTATTAACTCAAGACATAAAACTGGAATGTTAAAAAACTATTTCATATCAAACATGGCTCAGAGGCATCTATTTTTTAAAAATACATAGCTTTGCCACTTTTTCAAACCTTGCATTTGGAAATGAAGAGTTAATAAGTCAGAAAAGGATCTGGTAGGTGTTATAAGACATGTTCTTTGTAACAGCAGTTCCCACAATTCTTCAAGGGACAAACAGACTTTTATTAAAGAACAAAAACAAAAAACCAACAACACATCAAACAGAAACAACCAAACCCACAAACACAGTAATTTAGAGAGGTACTGTAAGAAGATAAGCAGTGTGTTTAAGCAGTGATGTTAATGGACCACGACATGCAAATGATAAGAAAACAAAGAACACAAGTTCAAGCCAGTCTTGCAATTCATGTGGTTTCACTTATTCCTCCACAATAGCAGAGGCTATTGGTATTCCATGTTTTGAGCATACATCCTTCATCCTCTCCAGCAGGTGCAATTCAGTTTTTGTTACCTTAGTTCCCTCATCCCCTTGCCCACAATAAGCGTGCATATGAAATGACAGCTGTGCTAAAAGGTCCCACTTTAAAATCCCGTTGTGCTTTTTCTTCTGGACACTGAACCACTGGCTTTTTATTTCAAGATATACACAAGCTACAAGGGACAATCCACAGCCACAGATTATTAAAATACTGTCCACCTAAGCATGTCTGCAGACCACTAAGAGCATTGAAGGCAGCCCCACAAGCTAAAGATGTCACAATCCAATTGTAGCATTGCCATAGTTACTTCTAAAGCCCTGAAACGGAAAATTCTGTTTGCAGGTCTTGCGTTGGCTGAAACACGTGGAAAAACTGGCTTCAAGGAGGAAAACACAACCCACCACGGTATATTTCTGACTATTATAAAACATGAGGCCAAACAAGGGGTTTCTGTGTCCCTTCCTGTGCCATAGGTAGAGGTCTGCAGGGGTGTCACACTCAGCTGCCAGCAGGTGTTGCACTGGGCAGCCGTGTAAAGCGCCTATTCACTGAACTCTGTCACTGCAGTTATGGGCTCTTTATGGCAAGGAAAACAGACAAAACAAAGAGGCTGTTATGCTTGAACTTCAAAGCCTTCTTACCCCAAGCTTCAGCTCTGTACCTCAGGCAGTGCAGCCCAGAAGAGAGGCAGCATAGTCTCAGGTAAAGATATTTTTCTGCTCTAATAACCTAATCTCTGTAGTACTTATAAGAGATTTCTTTTTTTTTTTAAAGTCCTGATATAAGCACAGGGATGGCAGAAGGTCATCTGACATTTGTCATTTGACTGACAAGTAAATTTTACTCTTAAGCTTTCCAAGTTCACAGGAAGGTTTTGTCTGAAAGGTCAAAGACAAACCTTAAGTTTACCCATTAAGTGCTGCAAGAATCTTGCTGCACAAGAAGTAGCAGATATTGATCTTCCCAGTTTACAGTTATCATTCTCCAGTTGCACCAAATTCCTCTCCATCAGTGGTAGAGCTTTTACGAGATCCCTAAAGCCTGTGTGCAATATTTATTCTGTTAGTCTAATTAAAGGTATGACTATGTACATAGTTACTGAATCTGTCCCCAGTGGTGCTTCACATCATAAATAGCAGATGTGAAATGTACTCCTATTGGGACAAGCACTAGTATCAATTCTTATGCTATCTCTTTAACCATTACATCACCTCACTATTTCTTAGGATTTTTCTCTACAGGAGAGAAAAAAATACCATGAAGATATTAGTTTGGGACAATTTAATTTACTAAGTCTTCGTTGACCTGTATAAAGACATAAGCATTTTGATTATGTAAAATGAAATAGTTTTACAACATAAGTGAGCAGTACCAAATCTCTGATGTTTAATTGCATAGGACTGTCCCAAAGATTAGCCCATGAAAGATGGGGAAGGGCAAGATGTTTCCCCAACATATTTGCAGCTCCCTTTTCCCAATTTAATTCTTAATGGTAAAGTTAGCTCAAATCCAGTGTCAGTGAACATGTCGAATAGTCCTGGACAGAATCTTACACACCATCGCTCAACAGCTTTTTATTTTGAGGGCAAATAACTGACAACTGCCTTGAACCTTACTAGTACAAGGCTACATTATTGCTTCTCTGTTTCCTACAAGACCTATTAATCCCATTGTAATGGAAATTTTACAGTTTGCTCCTTACAAATCCCCAATACAGCTCATTCTCCTCACATCCCAGGAGATTTTTAAAAGTTGGACCTGTTATTCCAGTATTAATCCAAGGAATTTAACTTCAGCCAACAGACAGACAATGGTGTGACTCCCCGTACCTGTTCTCACTTCTTAAAGATTCAAAAGATTGTTTCTCTTTCCGGGCATCATCAATCCTCCACTAAGCTTTTCAATCTTTCCTTGGAAGCACATCTTTGAGGCATTTTTTTCAGGAAAATGTTTGGGAGAAAAACTAGAGTTTCATGTATGATTGACACTGTAAGCACAGGACACTTGGCAGTAGAAAATAAAAATGACTTGAGCAGAAGTATACCAGAGCTGAAGACTGACTTGTAGACAAAAATACACGCTCCACTTTCTCACTGCAGACAATAGTGAAATGGAACAAGTGACACATCCCATGGTGGAGCCTGCAGGCATCATTGCTGGTCCCCAGGCAGCTGTGCTTTGGGACAGCAAGGATGTGCTCGAGTGACCCAGGCACTGCGGACACGGATGGCACAGGTGGATGATGGTGTAGATTGGGCCAGGTAGGAATGGGAGGAGGAGGAGGGATGGTCAGGAAGAAGGAATTGTAGTACTGATAGATAAGAGCACTCCATAGACAGATTCCAGTGAGAAAAGGTTTAGACAGGTTGCGTGAAATGAAAACTTGGAAAAAAGCTGTAAGAGAATACAGAAGCATCAGATGGTGTCTCCGTATAGATTAAAAAATATAATTCCACACAAGGACGTGAGACATTCTGCAGGAATGGGGAAAACAGGCCAACAAATATCTCAGCAAAAGGATCATGGAGGGACACACAATACCTGGCATGCAGCTGTTGTACCCCTTTTCCTGCTCACTTCCATTTTGATAACAGCCCTTTTCAATCATTAATCACCTGTAGACAAAGATGGCACAATGACATCCAGTTGGGTTTGCTTTTGCAGCAACAGCTCTGTGAACCCAGGTATCCATCTTTTCCACATCCCCGTTATTTAAGGGAGCAATCTGGCCCCGTTGCCTTGTTGTGACTCTACAGGTCAGACACTGGACTGGAGTCCACTCGAAGGCAGGTTTGTACTGGACCAGAACGTCTGGCACATCACTGCCCCTATTCCCTTACGCACAGCTAAAGGCACCTGTCCTGCTCCCTGAGCAACACATCAGTGATGCAGCACACAGGAGAATCTTTGCTAGCTCACTTTCAAAATAAGCTTTCCTATTTCCAGCATTCCAATAGGAACTGAGGGTTAGAAGGATCAAAAATGTAAATACATTTTGCTTGTACAACTACCAGGTTTTCCTCCCCTCCTTGTTGGTATTTTTCAAATTGAAGGAATTGGCTGTTCTGCAGGAAAATAATGTCTGAGAAATCCATTGTGAGTTCTGGCAAGTCAGTATTAGTCCTTTTGTAGCCAGACCAGGATAAAATGCCTTAAACTTTTCATTGCTCTATTTATTTATTGAAATGTTTTGTCTCTGGGTGGAGTTTTTGAGGATGAACATCCCATTCCTGCCAGCATGCTCACACAGCCATGCCCATGCATAGCTGCTGATCCCATGTCTCACCATGCAGTTGCCTGCACTTCCATATCAAAACAAGTGGTCAAATTTTTGTTCCCCACTTTGGTTAACCAAGATTTTCTCATTTCTTTTGTTTTAGGAAATGTTCACAAGTGATACTTATGCTATAGCAACTCTTCACTTTGTGATGTTTTTATATGCACAAGAGGATTGGCCTCATCCAGGAGGCTTTACACAACAAGCCACAGCAGTACCTGGCCAAATTCTTTCATTCTCTTGAAATACTGTTTTGAAGTTGCTTTGTCCTAAGACATTCATAGTCAGACTGCTTTTGCTTTCTGCCTCAAAACTTAGCAAAAACACAGAAACACATGAACAATAAAGGCATTTGTGATTTTCTTACAAGCGGCAAAAACTGTTTTCCGGGAGTTAATTTTTTTCATCTCAGTTCTCTTTTCTTTGAGCCAACTTCTTTTTTTCCCCAGACTGTGAGAGTTCATAAAAAAAAAAAAAAATCTTCTGGCTTCTAGCAAACTTATGTTCTACTTTCATCTAGAAAGGCATAAATGTGTTGAGCCAAAACCACAGTATTCACCACTATTCGAAACAATCTGTGTAGCTTTTTTACATCCCTATTTGCAGAGTCCTATACAAAACTCAGCACCACACATAACACATAACCACAGCACCAACCTTTCCAACTGTCCACACACATCATGCTCTGGGTAAACAGTCATATATAGCAGCAGTCTGTGGAGGGGTTTTTTATGACTGGGATCAAAATAGCTCCATCAACTTGTATGTGTGAATATTGCCTTTATCATATAACCAAGACTCCAAAATTAGAATTACAGTGGGTATTTCTGCTGATCTGAAAGATTTAACATCTCTTCTCTCATAAAAAATTCTATTTGAAATAAAAAATTAATGCTCCCAAATCTAGTACTACTGTACACAATGTAGCAAAGAGACAGTAATTTGGTATCTCAATAAATTTTTTAAAAGAATATTGAGCCAAAAAATTCCCACCAACGAGGAAGAAAATGGAAAAAAGGTTGTAGAACAGGTTCATTGTTTGTATTGTTTTATACAGACAGTCCCGACATTCAGTGCAACTCAGGTTTAGAAATCATTCTTCTCTCAGATCCTCTATCTTGAGGAACATATAACAGCACTTAAACATGCAATAAAGTCCGTGCATTTTGTATAACTGGATTTCCCTGTCCTGTTCCCCCTCAATGAAATAATGGATTAACCATAAAATACATTTATTTAGTAGAACAAGTCTTTTGTGATTTCCAGTTAAACTGCATCATCAATGGATCAAAACGTGGAAAAACTGCAATCTCAGATTAATTTGATTCAGTATTTTCAAGCAAATACATTGAACACGTTAATCTAAAAAGCCCTCTCTTTTAATACAGATTGAACAAATATAAAATAATTTTTAAGTTAAAACTTTAAATTCAGACCATGTATTTGAGCTCACCCAAAAGAAACTGACAGGAAAGCTAAGCCCCACCTTCTTCCATCTGGCTTGGTTTATCCTGAAACCATTTCCCCTCTCCTCCTTTCAAATGCATTAATTCAGTCACTGAACTGTAAAAGTCTGGCCTTATTTAACATCTGTGCTTTGATGCACATATATAACTGGAGGATTGTAAAACTTTTGTTAAGCAGTATTTCTATTGCAAAGAACATCTTTAAATTTGTTAGGATTTTATTAGCTGTTGTCAGAGGTCACACCAAACTGACAGGTTGGGGAGAGAACCCATACTCATCTTCTGTGGACACCACTAAAGAGAAAGTTTGACAGGGGACAAACCATCACTTCCAGGGACCTGTTACACCACAAATTCAGACAGACTTGAGTCACCTTCTTGCTCCCTGTGCACACCTTGCACTCCAGTAAGCTTTACTGCTGTTGTCCCCACTTAGAAAGAGAAATTGATAAATAATAAAGATAAATATTATATTCTACAAGCTGTTCCATTGGAGCCGAAGGCTACAGTTGAGGAAAGGGAAATAGACGTCTGTTTGCTCTATAAACATTATATACAAGCACAGGAGCACGAGCAAAAAGAGATGGGGCCCACACAGAAAGAGTTTCCTGAACTGTTCCAACTTTCCTGCAGACTGAGGCGTTACCAGAATCTATGGGTTTTTTGATCTACACATGAAAATAATATTTAATCATAATAGAGTCCAAGAAAAACGCGCAGGAAGGGTGAAGATATCACTATGAATGATGGCCCTCAATCACACCCCTCTTCTCACTAATTACAACTCTCTCTCCTGAAAATTTCCAGGCATATTTAGAAGAAAATCTCGGCCTTCCTGAGGGAAT
The DNA here is from genome assembly GCA_013397795.1 of Orthonyx spaldingii. Classification (NCBI taxonomy): domain Eukaryota; kingdom Metazoa; phylum Chordata; class Aves; order Passeriformes; family Orthonychidae; genus Orthonyx; species Orthonyx spaldingii. The sequence continues at coordinate 795,348 of VZTJ01005621.1, read as the reverse complement.
ATACATAAAATCTGAGTAGCCTGATCAAAAAAACATAGCATCTTTTAGCTATGCTATATATCCTCAGGGTTAGGGGGAAGCTGCATGGCACTAAGTGATATAGAGGAGCATTTTTATTCACTTGCACCCTGCTCAAAACTAATTTCTTTTCTGTATTTGCTAATTTTAAAAAGTTGATCCTTATGAGAGTGAGCTAAGCTTTCATCATTCACAAGAAGCAGTATAGAAACATGCTTCACAAATTATTTGCAGGCAACCAGGGTTCAGCTGTGTTAGATACAGAATGAAATAAAATGTTGTGGCAAATTAAAAGATATTTTGGAGTGTAATCAACCGTCTGCGTGAAACACAGAAAACTTGCTATTAGTTTGTTCAGTTACTGTTTGTGCTTGGATTTCCAGTGTTTTAGGAGTAAAAGCTGAATAAATGACCTAAATGCCCTTTGAAAATTCCAAGTAGTGATAAAACAATCAAGGAAAACTAGGTAAATTATATCCATTATTTTAGCTCCAAGGACCCAGTATTTGTTTTCTTCCAAGTAATTGCTCAGGAACTGGAAACCTGGTGACATGACATGCTTGCTGTCCACTACAAAGGAAGAAAAACCCAACCTTATTCAGCCTCATTCCAAAGCTGTTACCCTAAATTTGGAAACTGAAATGAGATCAGTAATACTTGTCATCACTGTTTCTGGAAAAGGGTTTTTCCTTATATGTAATACCCAATTCAAAATTCTATCTGAATACTTCTGATATGAAGATGCCAAATGATAGTGCACACAAGCACAGAACAACTAAATCTGCACAGCAGAAGAGAGCACTGACTCACCTCATAAACCCAGACTGGCATTTACATCTTGGTTAATGTCACTTGTAGTTCACTTTTTGGGCGTTTCAAGTTGGGAGGGGAAGAACCTGGTGTGTTTTTAAGGGGTTGGGGCTTTTGAGATTAAAGAGTCAACAAACGTGAGATTGTAGGTACAGATCCTCTGGCAAATGAAAACACACAATGCTTCACCAGCAAATAAGCAGTCTTAGTTCCTTAACGTGCCCTATCAATGAGATGTACAGAACCTGACAGAAGTCAGATATGAACCTGGGTGGCAATGAAGAGTTTATCATGCATAATTGTTGCATAATAGGTCATGAAATTAGCTGTGAAGTTCTCCAAACTGACACAGGATAACATCTTTAAGACACTGGTTTTATTCATTGCTGGGACTCTGAGAGTGGCCCCAGGTGTGAGTGCCTGCAGTGGTTTCACCTGAGGCAGCTGCTTCATTTGAGAGTTCACCCTGACAGAGCAAGCCAGCACCCAAACACCCTGGGCATGCAGGGAAGTTGAGGACACAAGTTCGCAGTTTAGGCCACCTTACTGAATTTGCAAAGGAAAAGAAAAAAGCATCACTATGGAACCACAGCAAGCAGTGACCTTATAAAAGAGATCCTGAAAGATGCAGGATGTTGCTAACAGGCATCCTTTAGCTCTGTCACAGCTCCCACATGAAACAGGAAAGGGTTTCATGAGCCAGTTTCAGTCCATCAGTAGTACCTCGAGTGCCTCAACACCCTGGGGTTTGCTCACCTTCCAGTCAGCTCTCAAACCATAACAGCTGAGGGTGAGAAAGCTGGCAGCTTGCACTCCACACCAGAGTCTCAAAAGCTTTTTAAGCAGAAGCTGCACAATGGTGTAACACAGATTATTTTATTGTGAACTCCAGATAAGTAACAGACCTACTGAAAAAAGAGCAAATAGCAAGTTCTGAATGCTAATTCTGGAAACAGAGTTAAGTGTGGCATATGCTATTCTTAAGCCTGTATTCTGACACATTATTGGAGGAGAAAGATGGTCTTTCTCTGCAGAGAGGGCTGAAAAATACACGTGGTAAGCAAAGTTGAAAAGAGAAAATACAGTAAAGTTGGTGGGGAGGTTAAGTGTCAGCTACAGCAATTTTAATGCTATGCAAGATTTAGGGAAAAAAGTCCAATTTTTAAGTTGAATTAGTCACATTAGGTTCAATAGGGTATGGAAATTAAAGTCTGAAGTCTCAAATCATACTTAATGATACATAAGGCTTCCTCTTAAAAAGTAAATTACTACTCTTTGATAAGTCTAAGAACTTCCCAAGCACAGAAAATGACCCTGTTAAAACAGATATAATACTGATCACCCAGCTTTCAAGTGTTATCTAACTACATGGTGGGTTGAACTGGTCAAGTAGGAAGCCAGCTCTTGATCAAATTGCCCACTAGAATTCAAAGGGCCAGTTTTTAAAGTAAATCAAAAAGTAATTAGGTTAAGTCAAAGGATTGCTGATTATTAGCAACCCCAGATATTAGGTTATGCAACACCCTGATAAACTTTTATTTAAGGGCTCACTGGTTCCTCATCAGGCGTGCTGAGTTAGGTGCTAATCAAGAAAGTCCTCACACAACAAGAAGTGTTACAACTTCAGAAAAAGGTCTTTCAGAAGAGAGAATTCTCACTTGTTATCTTTAGGCAGCTGTTAAAAACAGGCTCCCATTTCTAAATCTATATTCTCAACAGCTCTCACAAACAGCCACTGGTCCTTTGGATCATATACTAGAAAACTTCAGCCCTTAAAGCAATCTTTCACACATTGCTTCTATGCTTATCTATAAATATAATGAGCAATCAGCCCCCACAGTGGTGCCTTGCTGTCTGTCTAGAGCTACTCCTCTATTGTAAAGTTTTCAGACAGTGCTTTTGCCCATTAATAAACAAAGCAGCCAAGCTTGCCTCAGAGTTTAATCTCAGAATATCTAAACTGCACACATACCCATATATCTTTATGAGCAGATATTTGGAACAGAAACAAACTTTAGCTGAGATCTGCATTTCAAGCTACAAATCAGAAATGCACTTTTTGATGACCTTTCTTTATATACATAATACAAAGCACACTATTAATAAACAAACATATGCCCTAAATTCCCAGTCAGCTTTATAGCAAAGCAGGCCTTATGAACACAATGTTAGGTCTCCCTCAAAAGCCACATTTGCTTAATAAAGAAAACTGTGTGGCAGAGTACATCTGCACCTATACTACTAGAATATACAGATATAAATTGGAGACTGCTTTAAATGCATATTCACAAGTCTTGTGATACAATGCTTCATTTCAGTTTAGCCCTTTACCCCATAGGGACGTAGCTGGGGATCTCTTGTTTCTCTTGAACTTTTCCATCCATGTTCTAAATCCAATACCTTCTTTAAATCATGTTGTATTTAGTCCCCTAGAGGTTAAAAAAGCTCTTAAGAAGACTCTCTCAAGGTTTAATTACTGGAGCTCTCATAGGTGGCATATTAAAGAGTAACAATAACAGACACAGACACAGTCCTGAGTCAGAAGCTGGGACCAGCTACAGGAAAATGCCAATGGGCAGTCAAAGTGTCTGGATTCAGCAGGGCAGACATGCAGTGCAGCTCTCCACTTCTTGCAGATGCATTTAGAAGAGGCACCACCTGTTTGCCCAGATGTTTACATGCTCCTTTCAGAGATAACTAATCAACCAGCTAATCAACCCTGATTGTGTTATGAGAATTTTACAATTAGTGGATACTCCACACAGAAAACAACTCCCAAACTTATTCTGTTTCATCTACCCACAGTAATCCCATCAAATTGTAAAAATTAGTTTCATCCATGCTTAAAAGAAATAATTCCAATGAAGCACAGAAGAACCCAAAATGAAGTTGTTGAAATTTTTTCAGGGAAGTTATGCTCTCCAAGTTATTTTACAGCTTGACCTCCACTTTTTCCAAAGGAGTTTCTCAACTCCAAGACAGGCACTGCTCTGTTGGCTTTACAAGGACTACAATTACACTATTCTAGTCACACAGCCCAAGCTCTGTGACATTGTTCAGGTTACATAGCTGCCCATTTTCTTTGTTCCTGGTATAAGTGTGATATAATGGAGTAAGAACCTTGGCACATTACTATTGTCAGCAGAAATACCTAAACAGAATACAAAATAGATCAGCTAAACAAATTTTAGTTTCATATACTTAGGCTTACTACAACTAGTTCAATTAAAGTATCACTTCGGCCCAAGTTTGAGAATATTTTGTAGTTTAGGAATGTAAACAAATAGTTCCAACTTACATAATGAAATAAGCAACTTAAAACCAGATGTAATAAGACCTCATTAATATATGGGTAGTTCATACACATTTTCTATCTTGTATTTGAGATAATCTGAAATGAACAAAATCTATTGCTTTCCTTTATAGCAAACAACAATATCTGAAGTTTAATTGGTATTTAGTTTAGGTTATTTTTGTACACTATGATACATTGGTTCAGCTTCCCAGTTAAAGTTTTTTGACCCTCACTTACTAAAAGCAGCATTGCATGCTGACACAAACTGAATGCATATCACTTCATCTGCACTTATTTTATATGTTTGTGTATATAACCATGTTCTAGTTGAAAGGAAGCTAGCAACAGCTAAGGAAGAAACAGAGCCCTTTCTGTCCCAAAGGTGTGCTCTCACAAACACAGAAATATTCTAACTGCATATTTGGGGTTTTTTATCCCTGTCCCCTATATTTTCAGAACCCTTTTCTGTCCCTCTTCAGGTACTGGGTTCTGCTAAGTAGAAAAAGAATTTATTTTGTTTTGCATTTGGGTCTTTTAAAGTTTCTTTAAAGCCACAACTGCCAAGCTGGGCACGACACTAAATAAAAGAAGTAGATTCCCAAGAACATATTTTTTCTTCAAGTTTTACATTATAGAGCCACAGATTTAACACACAGAGGTTGTTTGTCTCGCATGTTACACAGAACAAGGCTTTTTTTGAATGTCTATTTCATATGCTGGTTTTTATTTGTTCCCATAGCATACACACACTGATGGCCAAGAGCATAAATTATTGCAATTTTCTCAGACTCAGTTCCCTGCCTATCCCAATAAACTACCACATTACTTTTGCTTCACTAATTCATTCTGTAACCAAATTCTTCTATCAAGAGAAAACGATCTTCCTGAAAAAACAGTAAGATATGGATATACACCACCTATTCAAGCTTTTGATTATTTCAAGACTAGGTTCTTAAACTTAACTTTATTTTGACCTTAGTCTCAGTCTATAAAAATTCCACAGACAGACTTTAACTTCACAAGTTGGAATAAACTTGCTTCCCCCTCCCCGCCACCCTTAATCCAACGAACTGCTAATAACTGGTTTCAGGTGCAGCTCTGATGTAAAGTAATTGCACATTCACACTCCCTTTCTTTGTCCATGCTGCAGAGGTAAGTGATAAAAATTTTTGAATTCAGCTAGAACTGGTACGGAAAAAAAAAAAAAGGAAAAATCTTCCTACCACCAAGAAAAACTGCATATATAATTGGACTGTCAACAGTACACATCTTCTGGAAGGAAAGACACGCCACAGAAGATTTCTCCTCCTTAAAAAGCATTAAACACCTTCACCTACTTTTCTGAGCCCAGTTTGGCATAAAAATATTTTACCTGAGCTCATGATCTCTGACAACACCGGAAAACCAAGCCCTCGTGAGACAACCAGGGCTACCAAGAGCACATACAAGAGATAAGAGCACCATTCAAACTCCCTCGTGGACGCTTGTTGGGAATCACCTCAGCCTGCAATTTGCTTCGACAAAACCTTTCCCTAGTTTCCCTGTCACCACCATTTAAAAGCCCAAGCCTCCTCCCTGTGCCACACACGTGTGTGGAGCCACAGTCTCCCCAAACTTCAAGGGCAGTCGAGTGACGACAAGAGCCGGGGGGAAAGAGAGCAGAGACTGGGCGGTTCTTCCAAACACACCCAGCAGCAGCCTTATCTGAAGGTGAAGCCAGAGCCTTTAAACCCTCAGATTCCATGTCACTTCCAGACAAAAGGAAAACTTCCCCTTCCCTGCTCCCACCACCCACACAGATACTCCAGACACAGGGCATGGATATGGGAGAAGATAACCAGAACAGCCTACCTGAGTGCACCAGCTCTTCACGGGACACTGCCTGGACACCCTCTACAAAGAGTTTGCTGCTGGCTGGAGACTGGTCCTGTAGAGCCTCTGCCGGGGTCTGAGGGTGGGGTGGGCTGAGCCCCAGTACCGCCCCTCAGACCTCAGGTGCAGCCACTCAGGTCCTGATGGGGCCCCCTCATCTCCCAGGTGCAGCCACTCAGGTCCTGATGGGCCCCCTCAGCTCCCAGGTGCAGCCACTCAGGTCCTGATGGGCCCCCTCAGCTCCCAGGTGCAGCCACTCAGGTCCTGATGGG
>VZTJ01005621.1:759153-789025 GCA_013397795.1 Orthonyx spaldingii | reverse complement strand
CAGGTCCTGAGGGGCCCCCTCGGCCCCCGGGTGCAGCCACTCAGGTCCTGATGGGGCCCCCTCAGCTCCCAGGTGCAGCCACTCAGGTCCTGATGGGCCCCCTCATCTCCCAGGTGCAGCCCCTCAGGTCCCCCTACAGCCCCTCAGCCCAGGCAGCCTCACCCCCCATTTTGCCACATTTCAAATCTCTGCTAAAGCTCCTTCAGGTTCTTTGCACGGGCACAAGGTGTGGAGGGGTTACTCCATGAGCCACAGCAGGTGTTCCCAGTGGGTGCAGGTGAGGCTCTCCCAGGCATCCCTCTCAGCACCAGGTTCGTGGCATGGCTGTGGTTGAGCATCCGTGCTTTGAGATGCCTCCCTAGGCTGGAGCTGTCAGGCAGCAGGCCCTTGATTGACTACAAGATATTTCTTTACATTTTAAAGACAGTTACAAAGCCTAATGTCTCCCACACTACAAATTGTTTAGCTGACATATCCCTACTCGTGCTCCACCTGGTCTCACCAGGAGCAGCTGTTCACATAGTGGCCAGCTAAAGCAAGTTAACAAGTAAGCTTTTTCACAAGGGGAGTTCACTTCTGATATTAAACAGCAAAAAACCACCAAAAAAGCATTGTGCAGTAGTCTATGGGCATAGTGAGTTGTTAAAAGTTTTCAGAGTACTTTCTGATTCATGAAAATAATTTTACCTCCTGAAACCAAGCCTGTGGGGACTTTTATTGAGTGGTGTGATCAACTTTTTTAGTTACACCAATTCTTAATTACATATGTAAAGAATCTGCATTGTCTAGCAGCTCTGTCCTGCTGTGACTTCAAAAAAAATCAATTCCAAATTTCTTGAGTGCTGCAAAAATGTTTCTGCATCTAATACTCAGCATCTGTCTCGAAAACATATCAATCAAATGATCACAAACAGCTGTTGCATTAGGCTTTTAATCAGCCACGATTTTCAAAGGAGACAAAGAATGTTGGATGTGGTGATGGAAAGTTATTGCAGAGAATTCCCTACTTGAGAACTCAAAAATCCAGTCTCAGGGACTCAGAGCTTTATTAAGCATTGTAAAAACTCTTCATGTATACAGACAGTAGAGTTATCTGATATAAATTGGAATAAACTACTATGACACAATGCACATACAAGCTAAAGTGTAAAAGCTGCTCCAGGCAGGTATTTTGTTATCAAATATAAAAGGTACATACCACTAGCTTGCACAGATTGTAAAGATTAAAGCTGTTGCTCAGCAGCCTGTTTTCTCTTCAAGTTTTATAAATCTCATTAATGAGGGGTTATGAAGCCTTATTGGAGATACAACATATCCCTTTGCTTAGAAATCATTGTTGTCCAAAAATGGCCAATTTCTCTTCTCAGTAATGTTAGTGTAAATCTGCATTAGCTCTGTTGGATTCAGGAGATATTACAGGGTAGCTCCTGACTCATTTTCAATAGAACATGCCAATTTGAAATAGTAATATGGCTACTCTGTGTTATCCATCTGACACAAAACCACAAGACTGAAGAGAAGAAAGGCTACTCCTACAATTGCTTTAGGGTTTTTTGTTTGATTTTTTTTTTTTTTTAAATCCTAAACTCCTGGCATTCAACTATTATAAATAGCTTCATAAAGTACTAGAAGGGATATATGATGCAATCCCTTTAAAATACTTTTAAGTCCAGACCCTTAAGGCATTCTAAACATATCCACACTGGGAACATCAGCCATGGTGTTTGCTCCACAGTCAACTTGCATAAGCTTTCCTAGTCTTTGACTTGATCCTGCCTCACCTCCTGACCCCTGCCTGACTTAGATCTTGCCTGCTGACCCCTTTTTCCCCAGAAGCAGGGGCTGGGTGTCCTGCCAGCCCTCTCCTGGACTGCCTGTGCCTGCAGCAGAGGTGAATGTTGCAAAGGCTGGTGCAGCTACTTGGGAGCTGTTGTCTCTGAGTGAGGGCTAAATCCTGGAGCGAAGATCCACGGGCAAACAGTCAACAGACATAATGTCAATCAGCAAGTGATATAAAGTTCCTGGCAAAAAGCTTTTACTTCTGTCAAAGACCACGTACTTTTGCCTTCCTTGCTCATAGGCAGGTGAGGGCTTTCCTTCATTTTGGGCAGCCCAGGTTTCTTGAGGGAGCTCACTGCAGACATTTCTTTGCCTGCCTTTTGCCTCCTTCTCCAGCTGCTTATTCTTGCTGTACCCAAAGCAGTTCAAGGTCAAAACACTATGAATAGCAAAGGCCTTTTTTTTGAAGAAAGCATCTTCAAGCTTTCTTGAGCTGGGCAGGGCAGACTCAGCATAAAACTGTATCCTGCAGCAAAAAAAAAAAGTTTATTCTGTCATGCCATGATTTGTGTGTCCATCTAAAAGAACAGCTATGGGATCATGAGGTTCTGTGAGCCTGACATTGACACCAGAAACAGTCACTCATGACAGATGTGACCTAGAAAGTATATTAGAGGAAGGATTAGGAACCAGAAGTCCTCTACTGTCTATCTAGCTGAGACAACACTAGCAAATTCTTTTTAACTGGTCAGAGACATACATGCAGTGGGTCAGAGACATATATGCAGTCTGGGCACCAGCTGCCCACCAGGACCACTCAGTCACTCCCCTCCTCAGCTGGGCAGGGGAGAGAAAATGTAACAGACATCTCCTGGGATGAGATAGGGCAGAGAGAGGTCACTCAGCAGGGAGCATTGTCACAGGCAGAACAGACTCCACTCGGGAAAATTAAATTGTTAGCAATCAAACTGGAGTGGCATAAGGAGAAATCTTAAAACACCTTTCTCCCATCCCCTCCTTATTCCCTTCACTCCCAATTTCTCTACCTCCTCCCTGCCAGCAGTGCAGGGGGATGTGGAACGGGGGCTGCTTTCAGTTCATCACCCATTGTCTTGGCTACTACATCCTCCTCAGGGGGCGGACTCCTCACACTCTTGCCCTGCACCAGCTTGGGTTCCTTCCATGGGGTGTAGTCCCTCGGGAACAGGCTGCTCCAGCATGGATCCCCAGGAGCTTCAAAACTCCTGTCAGCAAACCTGCTCCAACGTGGGCTCCTGTCTCCATGGGGCCACAAGTCCTGCCAGGAGCCTGCTCCAGTGTGGGTTTCCATGAGGGCACAGCCTCTCTTGGGCATCCACCAGCTCCGGTGTGGGGTCCTCTATGGGCTGTGTGTGGATCTCTGCCCCCCAAGGACCTCTTTGGGCTGCAGGGGCACAGCTGCCTCGCCATGGGCTGCACCTTGGGCTGCAGGGGAATCTCTGCTCTGGCACCTGGAGCACCTCATGCCCCTCCTTCCTCGGTGTCTACAGAGCTGCTTCTCTCACATATTCTCACTCCTTTCTCTCTCCATCTGCCCCTGCACAGTGTTCCCTGTCCCTTCCAAATATGTTATCCCAGAGGCACTACCATTTTTGCTGATGGGCTTGGCCTTGGCCAGCAGCGGATCCATCTTGGAGACAGCTGCCATTGGCTCCATAGAAGCTTCCAGCACCTTCTCAGGGAAGATAACCCCAAAACACTACCCCCCACTCCCCCTACCAAAACTCCTCCATGCAAACCTAGTGCAACACAGTGGATTGTAATTTAATTTCTGATGCTGTCTCTTCCCCAGATAAAAACACAGATATAGGTGATATAGATTCCTTCGCATTGCAAACAATCATGTGAAAAACAGGTGGAAAACTCATGGGAATAAATGGTCCCTTGTCCTTCAGAGAGTTTTCACAAAGTTCCTAATTAAGCTATATTTCCAAACAGTTCCCAGACACAATGCTAATTAACACTATAAATCAGAAACATAAAATCAATAAAGTCATAAATTAATAAAACTTGTAGAATTATGCAAGTGTAGAGTACAGATTGATTGTTTTAAAAAAGCAGCAAAAAACCCACCAGCATTTGTTCAAGGCAGCTTACCATGGAGCTGACATTACCTGGTCTGCCTGGCTGGCAGAGTTCTGCTACCAGCACCAGTGACTGACAGAGTGCTTTCTAGAAAAAGCCCTTCATGCATTTCAGATGTGAGCAGGGGACCTTCCATTTTCGAAGTCTGAGTTGCACCATTTTCACCTGCCTTGATGCCCTGCTTTGTGAATGAGTCAGCACTTTATCGTGAAAACACTTCTTTGAGGTACAAGAAAATGTTTTTCAGTATTCAGTATCATGAATCAGTCTCACATCTTTAGATGCTGTAAGTAGAGCTGGGAGTGGGGTTGCTTGTTGAAAACAAAGTAGCCAAACTAATTATCGTTTTAAGCTTTTCATTATACATACTGCCAATAATAAGCCAATAAACATCCTTGAACCCTGTCTCAATGTTTGGCATCAAAAGTTCTAGCTTTTCTCTTCCACCCTCACTTAAATTTCAGCAAGGTGAAATGACTGGTTGTTTTACTACCACAATACCTAAAAGTTATTAAAATACACAAATATCTGTTTTCCTTTATGTCATGTGCTTAAATGTTCTACCACTGCAGATCATTGGCCACTAACTTTAAGGAGAGATTAGTGAAGTTGAAGACCAAAATTCTTGAAAGTCATGCATAATTCTCATTTCTGCTCCTCAAAGCAGCCCCACTGAAATAGAAAAGTAGTTTTCTCAGGCAGCAGTCACATTCAGGAAATAAAATCCTATCAAGCCTTTGGTTCCATTGCAAAAATGGAACCATTAAAAAAACTGGTCCATAAATAGCACTCAGAAAATAGAAGTGGTAAGAGAGCATGTGTATTTTTTTCCCAGGGCAATTATAATTATTCTAAAACATATCAAAAGAAAAGCAAATAAAGGAAGATAGGAATTGCCATAACAAATTGGATCCAAGATCCGGTGTCAAAGACAAATGCTTGACACAGAAAGCAAAAAGTTCTGCACTAGGAAAGTGTGAGATGGTCTTTCCACTCTCATCATTCCTGGTTATTTTTCTTAAATCAAATCCCTTGATTTGAACCCCATCATCTCATTTATGTGTTCCGGGCTAATGGCCATGACCCTGCCTGTGTATCCTGACTGTCCTTCACTTCTGCTTGCAGTTCCCTCTTCCAGTTAAGCCTCCATATTCAGCAAGAAATTAGAAATGCTTTTTTAGCTGTTAGTACTCACTAATAGTCATCTTGGAAATTTGTTACACCTGGGTTGCCAACACTATGAAACACATGTCTCTGACAGCCTCTTAATTTAGGTGTGTTCTCAGGAAAAGCATGTTCCAACAGATCCTTCACTCTCCACGGTTACTGCCTGCCCACATTAATGATATGAATCAGCACTCCTGTTAACATGTCTCCCCATTAGTGCTGCTTCTCATAAAAATGTTTGGGTTGTTCTTTTTCTGGGTTTTGGTTTTTTTGGTTTTTTTTTCCCCTTTAGGTAACACAGACTTTTTACAACACATTTTTGCACAGAAAACTGCAGACAGTATCTGCTCCTTTCTGAGCTACCTAAATCTTCCCTTGTATTTCTTCAGGGATTCCTAGTTGAGATCTTCAGTCTTGGATTTTTATTCCATTAACTGAATTGAAACAGACATGTAAATTTAATGGATAGCTCTGAAAGTCCTAATTCCTATTCTCTCTGCCGAACTACAGCAGCATCTGGCCCCGAGCACTTTCTAATGCAGCAGCAGCAGCAGCGTCGTGTCTTATAGAGCTATACAGAAATCTCACCTGTGAAACACAGACTTTGTTGTAGGATCAAGCAACAACTGTACAGTGTGAAGGATACAGTCAGGGATTAGCCTACCAAAGCAGTGCCTCTTTACTGATCCCATCAGTTATAGGTATTTATGTGTATATAAAATGCTTTCTCATACACACATTTTTGTCCTGCTTCCTCTTTGATTCTCACAAAAACAAGCCACATAACAGTGCGGGGTTTTTTCTAAAATTCTTGTTTGTTCCCCAGTAACTGAAGATAACTTCACAGTCTTTCAATGTTTTTTTTTTATCTTAACACTTAACCCTATTTCAAAGTATTATATTCCTCACTTTCCAAATAGCCTTTGTGTCTTATTTCCCAGTGACTTGCCCAGAATCACACCGAAGACAAGGGCAGAGGAAGGAGCTGAGACCTCCATCTCTGTTCCCTGGTGGGCAGATAACTCTCCAGGTCAGTCCTTGTTCATGGCTGGGGTTACTGTGCCTGGCAATAACAGCTCATATACACAAGAACCCCATTAGGTGAAAGGCTCACATTACCTGGAAAGGTCTTAACTTCAGATTAGGTTCCCAAATTCCTTTCTCCTGGAAGCTAATGAATGTGAGTTTATATGCTTAACTATTACTTAGCTGTGTAGACTTCAGGAATAAAATATAGGCATACTGTTTGCCAAACATTCATTTAAAGGGTTCTACTAAGTAAAATTGAATTATTATAGATTAGTGAGTGTACAGGTCAATCATGGAGATCTCTGATACTTTAATACATATCTGTGTGTTCCTGCTTCTACTTCCATTCTTACTAGATGTACATGCATGTGAGATGGGAAAAGGAACTGCTTTACTACAACTTAACCTTTTTTGCAGAATTCACAGAGAACGGCTTTTCAAGCAGGACACTCAGACTCTTCCTTCTCTTGAATCTGCACCGAAAAGGAAAAGCATAGGAGCAAACCTGTTTTAGATGCAGCCTTCTGCATATGTCATTGAGACAACTGATCTAATAAACAGTGTGATCTGGCACCATTTGAGTCAGTACAATTTTTTCAGCACTGACAGCACTTCCGTATTGCTCCAAATAAACTGGCTCAGGTACCAGGTTCTATAGCTGCTCTGTCTGTGCAGTCTGCCCAGGCAAAATCTGTCCTGCCTCTCAGCCAGGCTAATTAATTCTGATGAGACTGCTGGAATAACATTGCTGCCCTGCATCCCATTCCCGAGCTCCAAGCGCACTGGCTCGGCATTAGCTGGGGAGCTGCTGTGCTGTGCTCCACTGCAGGGCACTGTCAGAATCTGCATCTCACATTTCACATGCATTATACTCAGACTCTTTATAACATTCAAGATTTTGGCAGTTTTGCTCGAGTAAGATGGGAAATAAAAAGAAACTGCAAATCAGTGGGTGACTCAACGCTTCCCTTTTCCTCTCAAAGAGTTAATATTAGGTACATCCAGGAGGCCTTGAAGGGTTTGGCACCAACACCATGTTCTCCTCATCCATGGCAACAAAGATTAAATAAATATTTATTTATGCAAAAAATTTTCTTTCATAATATGTTCTTGATTTTTTTTTTTAATTTGGGGGTAAATGTTAGTGAAGTTTAGTGCTCATAAAAATGAAAGATTAATCCTGGCCAGAACAAGGCTTGGTGCAAGTGGACCCTGTGTAAACTCCCACACATGTCTCTGTCAATGTGCCTCAGTCAGGAGCAGCAGTGAAACGTGGCTGCTGTCCCAGTGCTCAACCTCTCTGAAAGCCAAATCTGCTGAAAAGCTCAATGGTTCGCTTGATTGCAAATAGGTTTCAAGCCCACCAGAACAGCACATTTAATTACACTTGCCTGTTTTTGACACTGTAACAGGTACTTGTGTGTCCTCCAACTATGCTCATGTAATTGGCTCCATCCAAAAATAAACCATAAGGCACCAGGAGTTGTATCTGTGATGGTGGGGTTTGGGATTTTTTTAATTACATGTGAATTTTTAGTTTACTGGACTCAATCCTGATGTAACAGAAGCCACTTCTAAGAGCAAATTCTAGTTGCCTCTTGCTTTGATCTTTTACAGGCACAAAAAGTAATCCTGAGGAACAACTAATGCAGAGGAAGAGAGCACTGAAAATGAAACAGGTGTATGGCTCTGACAAACAGTATAAGCAGGTCAATAGGAATTTCCCACTGGCTGTTCAAATTGCTTGCCTGTTTGCCAGGTGACCAGGGCTAACCACATACAGTGTCCCCACTGTGTACTGCTGGCAAGGAACCTTATCACTGAACCAAATTAGCAGGAAAGCATATTCTTAGATTGCCATTGGCCAAGGACCAGTTTAACAGAGGGCTCCAGGTAAAACTTAAAACAGATTATTATTTTTGCCTTTCTTTTTCCTTAAAGAAGCAGAACATGAATATTAACAGAGTCTACCACAAGTGTACCCAGATCTGTTCTCCACTTACAGGGCAGTAGAATCCAAGAATTGAATTGTTTCAGAGCAAGTGGTGTGCCAAATGCACTTTTTTATGGGGATGACCTGTTTTCTCCTTAGTTTTGGGGAGAAGAAAGAGCTTATTACAGAAGGGAAACTTTCCACATAGAGGCAGTATTTACGAGTATCAGTTTCTCTGGTACTGAGGAGAAAAATATGCTGAATATAACCTATTCATACTGCTTCTCTTATTCAAATCCCAACTTACTGCACAGCAAAATCATTGGAAATGATCCCACTAATTTCAGTTGATACAGGACAGAGTCCTGGCTCAGAAGAATGCTGTGATCATATTGACATCACTGGACACTTCTAAGCAATATTGCAAAAGCAGTTTGTCCATGGAACTGCTTTGCCCATGCTCACAATGTGCTTTATGGAGCAAAAACCCACACTGGGAAAACACAGAGAAGGCTATAACTCAGGGAATTGCTTACACATTATCCTGTTGGGTCAAAAATTTTGTTTTTCAAGAGAATGTGAAATGCATTGGGCTTAAAAAGCTCTCACTTATATAACAGTTGCCAAAGGGCAGCCTATTCATTAGCCAAGACATAAAAGTAAAAAGGCTGCTCCAAGGCCTTGAGGCAGCACAGTTTCTTGAGCTGTGCTTCATAACAGCTGCCCTCCAAAGTCTGGTTAACGTCATCTAAAATGCTCTTTAACAGAGGGCTAGGATGACACACTTACTGTCACAGCATCCCCTCTTTGGACAGAAAGAGACATCCTCTGTTTCCAGAGCTCTCCTTTCCAGTGCTGAACTCTGACATACTGGGCTTGTCCTTTACCTCAAAGTATTCACAGCAGGAAAATTTGCTCTTTTCTTCTCTAATATAACCTTCTGCTCTCCTTAGTTCTTGACAAACAATAGATGCTCAGATATTTGTTGTAGCATGTACTGCTGGCCCTGCACAGTTCAGTCCTCTATGAAGAGGCTTCTTTGATCTTTTGAGGATCAGGGGCAGCCTTACAGAGTATTTATGCTTCAGTTTTACAGGACAGCAAGTAGGGAACCAGTATGAGGGAGCAAAGGGAGAGAATGTGTTCCTTCCTATCAGATGACTTTATTAATTTGCCATAGAAATAATTAGTGCAGGCTGCAATTTTTCCCTTAAATGCTGCTATACAATTACATAATTGGCTAAAAAAAGAAGTCTTCCTCTCTAAATCTGGTGTGCCTTTTTCCAATCTAGGAGTCCAGCAGAATAGCTGGACACCTGCATTTATTCCTTGCATACAGCCTGCTGCCCTGCCATGGAGGCATATCCTGTTCCCGTTCCTGGGCTGGGTTACCCAGGCTGCCTTCTAACAGCCCTTTGCATGTGATCTCTGCTTGTGAACCACTTCAGAGGAGCCATCAGCACACGGTTGTAGCTGTTCAGAGCAGTTACCATCACATGGTCACTCGGTTGTGTTTGTGATGTCTTTCAGCCAAGAGTGTCAGGTTGCACGGGAAAGTACTGGCTGGGATGTCTACTGTAGATCAAGGTCTTGCCAAGGAAACCTGAATAAACCTTGTAAAAATATTCTCTCCTTCCTATTTATCTTAGATTTCTGAAGTTATAACTACTTAATTTATCAAACTTGATTTATTTAAGTATTTACCTTGGATGCCGTTGTACTTGATGGTTTTGAGCAAAGAAATAACTGATTCATAATGACAGTTGGATGCAAAAACTCGCAGCACCAGGAATTAAACTAAACAAACTCCTGATTTATTTATATTTTTAGCTACTAGGAAAAGCTTAAATATAGTGCTAGATGTAATTTTTTTAAAAATGCAATGCAGAAAAGAACTAAAGCAAAACAAAAAAATCCGTAAACATACAGAAGACCACACCCACCTGCTCCATCCAAACATTCTGGAGGAGAAAAGGGAGAAGGGATTGAACTGGCTGCTAACAGCATTCATCTGATGCCTCCTGAGCATTACTTTGTGAGTGTGGGGCCACCTCAGTTCAAGCTGCCTGACTGCTTCTCCCACAGTGCCTCCTGCCAGGAGCATCCTGCCATGCAGCTGGCACCACTGCTGGCCTCAGGACTGCTCTGCTTTGGCTTAAGGAAGCTGCTCACTAGGAGGAGGTGCCTACAGGAAGGTTATGGAGTGTAAGATGACATTTACAAGTACACAAAACCTCATAAATGGGTCCTGATACCCTCAAACCCAATCTACAGTCATGGTGCTCAGCTGCAGGCATGACAAGCAGGTTTTTTTAGTTTTTCAGAGCTATTGCCATGACAGCAGAACAGGGCTGAGACCATGATTTCACACATGTTGTCAGTTCATAGTTGTGCCTCTCAACTCTGCATTAGACTAGAACAGTGGCCTAGGCTTCAAGATTTTTAAAACTCAAAACAGCTTAAGACCAAAAATTACTGTAGCCCAGACTTTACCACCTGCTTGTAGTGTAGCCTGTCCTGAGTTGTGATGTTGTCTGGGTACACATATCTGTTGGGACAAGGAACCTTTTCCTCTCTGTTTGGGCACAAGTGAGGAGAAAAGGAGAAGTAACTGGTATCCCAACTCTCCCATTTGTTAAAAGCAAAAAGGAGGGAAACAGCTCTCTCAGAAAACAGCAGCATTTATAAAGCACATCATATAGCTTTGTGCTTCAACAAAAGACCAGAAAATGAGATGAGGTGCTTGTTAATGCTTTTCTGTGCAGCAGTGCACAGTTCAGGACTTTAGAAATACTGAATTAGGATTCAAAATTAGCGAGCCTGGAGCTGTGGCTCTCACAAAACCCCATCAGAAAGCTGTTCCTGCATGATGGAAACATAGAGAACAAGATATCTAGTTTGTGTCTATTTCTTTCCTATCTTGCTTAAGATAAACTTTCAAAATAAAATCTTAGCTGACCAGATGATGGGAGGATTCACTTAAGATGCAGAAGATGCAGATGTAGCTCTGAGTGGAAACAGGCCTTGAATGAACATATTCATGAGTATCATATCTGTAAGCCAATAAACTCAGCTGACTTGCTTTTTTTCTCACCTCTACCTGCACAGGTAATCCCAAACTAATATTTTTTTCACAATAAAATTTGGAGTTTCAGTCCAAATATTCAGTTGGTACCGCTGGCATTGATTTTATAGGAATCTGTAGTTTTTCTGTCATCTATACACACAAGACCTAAAATATCAGCACTCCTCAGAAGCGGTAAAGCAGGGCCCGTGGACCTGTGCACCGTGACACAACTAAGGCTGGTCACTGTCACAGCCCTGCTCACCCTGCTCGAGCACAGTGAGACCGTGTCCATGTGGGGGCTGTCCCTGCCCTGCTTCGCCCTCGAGCTGGGCTCTGCTTCCCTGGCAGGGCAGACACCTCTTGCTGCTTCCTGGCACCCAGGATGGGGGGAAAGGGGCAGGGAGCATGGGGACAGGGCTGGGCTGGGAGATGGAAACAGAAGGCTGTTGTGGAAAACAGCTCTTCAAGTCAATGAAATGCCGGAGCTTCCAAATAAGAAGAAAACCTAGGAAGCTTATAAAATTATTCAGATAGGAAGAGATCACAATTCAGTAACTGAAACAAAAACTACAGAAGGAAAAGTCTGAGTCTTCAACAAATCAGACTTTGAAGATGAGAGCAGAGCTGTCTGTGAGGGGGGCTGTGAGCCTTGTCTGCCCTGCACTGCCACAGAAAGAGTCTCTCCACTGTGACTGGAGCAGAGCAAGGGGTTATTTGATAGTGGAAATGCCTTGCTCTCTTTGGAAGAAGACATAACTCTTTATGGAATAATTTACTAATGCCATTTAAGAAATTGAATTCCTGTTCTGTGAGAATTTTATTTATGCTAAATCAATATATGAAGTCAGATTTTCATTTTATTGCTGAATAGAAATTATATCAAGAAAGCAGCCTAGAAAAAGGAAACACTTAACGATACTGAACTGTTTTAGTCTTGAAGTGGTTTCAGTGACATAATGATATATTAAAAATAATATATTTAAGTATTTCAGAAAATAGCAGGACTAAAAGAAACTATAGTACTAAACATAGAACAAGATATTGTTATTCTCAAAATGACATATTAACATTACTAAAATAAGATTAAAATGATTCATTATTCTTTTCTTCAGGAAAAAAAATTCAAAATTGACCTTTCTTGCCAAATGTCTGCATTTGGCAAGAACACCATCTCCCAGTGGTAACTTTCTATTGTCATTTTTTTACCATTTTTCTCTGCAGTTGAAGAACATGCACACTGACTCTATTACAACATCAGGAGAGCTGACAAATACATATTTGGTAGCCACTGATGCCAGTGCTGATTTAGTCTGTGACAACACGAGTGGTCTGTAGCCATGCAGTCTCCTGCACCCCACCTGTAATTTATTTTTTGCAAATTCATCTCTGAAAACCACTATTATAAAGACCACCAGCCGCACTACCCCACAAAAAAAGTTAGTACAGGCCTACCCTGTCATCCCTGTTTCTCCTATTTTCCTTGCTTTAAGGTGAGCAGCTGCCAATTCAGCAGCTCACGGGTTTCTGGGAATGGAATCTCACACTGGAGGCAATGAGCGATGCATGCGCGCACACACGCACGCACACGCTCTGCGTCTCAACCGGAGCTCGGTCCTGGGTAGACACAACCTCTGCAGTGCTGCATAAACAAATGCCATCTTCATTACCTCAGATGGCTCCATGTTACTGAAATGGAGCGAGCTGGATGCACTGCAGGAGGCTTGGAAGAGAGCAAAAGGCTTTTGAAGAGTTTCAGCACAGCCTGCCGGGAAGCTCTGAAAATACACAAGGGCCTCCCCAAGGACTCCGTGGAGCACTGACATGTGCGAGCTCTGATTCCCAGCTGACTGCCAGGCAAGGTCAGGCTATCAGCAGGGTTCATCTCCGAAAGCAAAAATTTGAATCTGAGTGCTGAAACTGATCCAAAATAAACTTCCTTTTATTTTTCCCTCTGTGTGTCAGACACTCACACTTATGACTACATTAGCACTGCCAGCCATGACACTGCACAGATGTGGGATTGAAGAGACACCCCAGCTATAAATAAATCTTTGCCTATTCCTCTGAAAGAGGTTTATTAGCTTAATTTTAAAAAGTTTAGTAACATTATCCATTGCTGATGCTGGCAATCCTGAGTCTGAAGACACAACTATTTAAAGCTAAAATAATAAGACTAGTATTTTACTATAACTTGTACTAAGTATCCTTCCTAAATATTTTTTTTTATCACTAGAAAGATCTTTGAGCATCAACTTGCATAATACTTTTGTAGTCACCTTTCTTTCTTTTGCATTGAAAAGACAGATTGACTTAGAAAGCTTTTGTATAAAACTTTTCTCTGTTGCTGTACCTTTCAAATAATTGGATTATATTTATCAGAAGACTTGAGGTTTTTCTTAAGCAGACCTGATGTATATAGAAATGTTCTGTATTCTGTAACTGAAACTTCCTTTTCTTCTGCTGTAGTTCTCCCTTGTCTAAAACTCGCACGTTGGTCCTTGGCAAACAGTTGCTTTACTTATGGAAAAAGAGCTGTGGTACAGCTGTGTAGAGCCCTCAGGGAATTTCTGATATTCTTTTAGAGGAAATCTGCAGAATGTACCGTGTCAAAAAACCCCTGGGCCTTTACAAAAGCAAGATGCCTTGTCAAAGAGATAAGCATTGCTACTGGAGAGTTTTTCTGAGGAATGTTAAATAAAGGATACAACTTCTTGCTTAACGAAACACCTGTCTGGAGCCACTACTCACTTACTTTCTCTTCTGTCTCACACAAACAAACAGCTCATGATGGTAGTATTTTTCTTCCCTTTGTAACTCTTAGCTTCAGCACTTCCTGTGGCTCAGACCCACTACCCAGTGCAGTTTGTGCCTCTCATACCAGATCTCACCCAGGTTTGCTGGTTTGCAGCAAAGCCCAGAACTCACTGCCTGCCTCACTTCCCCAGCAGCCCTCCTGCACAGGAGGTGTCCTCAGGGTAACAGGGAGCAGAGGGGTGGGACAGGTGGGGACCCTCCAGGCCTGTCCAGACCCTCGACTCCTGCATGTGGCCACCAGCTCCCCCTCAGCTGAGAGCAAGGGGCAGAATGCCCTCCCTTTCTCAGTAGGAGTGAGCTCAGTGCCACTGGAGCGTGTGCTCCGGCAGCACCAGCTGGCTCGGAAGTGGAGAGGGTGAGTTCATGGACACTGGCTGCACGTGTGGGTGGGAAAGGAGCAGGCACAAACACACCCTGCAGGAGCACAAATGCAGCAGTGGGAGCTGGGGTGTGGGAGGGCAGCAGGGCTTCTGCCATCTCCCAGAACCCTGACTGCCAGAGCTCTGTGTGCTGGTCCTGTTTAGTGTTGTGTCATAATGTACAGCCTCTGAAGAGATTTTAATATAACTGCCTTGTTCATTACAGAGCACGAGAAACAGGAAAAAACTAAACAGAAGCAAACATGCACAGTCCACTCCCCACTGCAGTTAACTGACTGAGCAGAATCTTGTGTAGACTCTGGGGTCCTTCCTCTCCCCCATCTTCCCACACTGGGTTTTGCTAACACAGCACTGTCATTTTTACACACCCACTTTTATGTCAGCATCTACCCAGAAAAGTGTGGGAGAAATCCAGTCCCTCCAGTCACATAAACACTTGATTACCTTCATTTGTTGCTCAAAGTCCTCTCTCAGCTCATCTGTTGCTTAGTTGTTTTTATCCTGGACTTGAGATTCTAAACCACTCTCCAAGAGTGGCTCGCTCAGTTTGAGGCAGTGGTTAGCAGGCTTTCTGTGGTTTAGCTGTACTTGATGAGGTGAACATTTTTCATGTCACTTTGAGACTGTTTCTCAGCTTTCAGGCTATCCAAGTCTCCAGTGTGCTATACTATTGCTCTTGCCCTGACAGAGTCAAAGCAGTTCCTTGCAGAACTTAATAGCTTGGGCTTCGTGTCTCACCTGTAAAATGTTCCTGGGGAACTTGAAATTAATCCTACAAGTGAATCAACCAAGTGACTGTGGAGCATCCAGCATAAGGACCACCTTCCATAAGCTCTGTGTCACCACCTCATGGATGTTTGGAAAGCAAAGGACAATTGAGAAGGCAAAAAGCATCGCTGGCACACACACGGAGAATTCCTGGATTCAATCAGAACTTCTAAACTGTGTTAAGACAGGCTCCTTCAATCATCACACTGGGATTTAATGAGGTTTAATTCTACAATATGTTCTTTAATTTGAAAATAATGAAAAGCCAAGAGCTCAGTTTACCTCCTTGTGACTATAAGGAACTTTACTGCAAAAGTAGTTTATACTAGGCATATAAGGGCAGTTTCAGTGTAAAGCTCCATCTCTCTAATAATGAAGACATGCATGAAGGAAAATTTAACATATTTAAGGATTCTCTTTCAAATTACATGCACAAATCAAGAGTTAACTTGGCATTCTGCTCTTTCAAAAGCATCAGAAGAACACTGAAATAATTCTAGAAAATAATTAAGCAAATCAAAATCACCCAAGGTTTTTACAGTCTAGGTGCTGCAGGAGCTTAAAAACCACAGGAATCTTTTTTCAAGGAATTGAAGTATATGAGTGCCCTCAGATTTAAAACAAGAAAGGTTTGGTGTAATTTTTGATTTGGGAAACACTTTCAGTTATTCTTAAAAGTGTGACTAGTCTCTGTGTCCACAGCCTTACATTAAACAGCAGCACTCACCTCTTCATTTTACTACTTGAACTACTTAGAGAGGCTTTACAGTTGGCAAATTGTAAAAGAAAGAAAATAAATTAATTGTTTTCTGACATGCAATGAACACCAGTGAACTAATTTGCATCCAAGGCTCTTTATACTTTTGGTCCTCGAGGTATGCTAAATTTGTAATTTTGTTTTTAGTTCCTCTAAAACTAGCCAACAGATTTTGGGCCTACAATATCTTTTAGATTATCTTCCCATGTAGTCCCTAGAGCTTTCCCTCCACAAATGACCCCCCTTCAGCTTTGTTAGTTTATCACCTAACACAACTTTTTGCTGAAAAGGGAGTTCAGCTGACAGCCAAGGGCAATCCCCCTGCTCTGTGTCTGCTTGCTGCCACTTTCTGAAGCCAAGCCTGCCAGAAAGCACTTGTCTGAGCTGATAATTGTGAATGAAATATTTGATCTAGGCTAACAGCACAATTAAATTAGGGTTTTAACCAAGTGTGACTCTACATGTTGTTTAGACAGCTCTCTAAGTATTTCCAATTATGCTTTGTAATGAGAAATTAGGAATAAGTAGTGATAAACTTGGAGCACTGAATCTGTTGCATGACTGTTCCTTTAATGGCTTCAAGCAAAATAAAATGAAGCCTCTTTCCTCTGTTCTGAGAGAGTCATGACACTTACCTGGATACACACACAGTTTTATAAGAATTAAATGATGTGTTTTCCTACTGACATTTGTAGCTTTTATCCATGTATGGGACAGCATAAGATTTTATACATTTAGAAGTAAATGATCAGTTTGTACAGTACTAGAGAACAAAATAATTTTAATCTTGTCAACTATTATGTTTTTTATTTGTTCTAAAAACAGTAGGCCAAAATCCAGCAAGAAATAGTAAAAATATCAAAATTGTAACATACAAAACATCACTATGAAAAAAAAAAAATCCTGTACCCATTAAAATCTACAACTTTCAAGGAAAATTACCAAAGTATTTTCCAATTCTGAAAAGAGGTTGGAGGCATTAATGGAAGTAGTCCTTTAAATAAAAGTAAGCATAAGAAATAGATGTGCAAGCACTCAGTACTTTATGCTCTAAGAGTAAACAGGATGTGTTTTCCATCAGAACTGTTGCAATGATTCAAATGCTGATCTCCAGACTCCTCTAGAAGTCTAACTCTGGAATATCAGATTAATATATGTGGAGCAATAAGGACACCTTGAGGACAGTAAGGAAAATGCAAAAATTTCTATTCCACATTGCTACAGGAGGATTTACACACCCTTTGTAAGTCTGAATTCCTTGGAATTGCCACATGATGTAAATGATGAGCTCTTAAAACTGTTTGGCAAGGTCCCACGAGTCCCAAGAGTATTATTAATGCTCTCATTACTCCTGAAATACTAGAATATATGCTTACCAAGTAGGTTCACTTACTTGCTAGTAGTTTTGAGGATAGACCTGTTCTTGCAACACAATAATCTTGTTCTGAGTTTCTTTTTACCTCGTTACAGAAATATAAAAATTTCCTTCACACTGCTCAGCATAGAATTACTCTGTACATGTTTTTTAAAAGGAAAGGTATAAAAATAGTGAAAAGGTTTCTCAAGAAGTATTAAATGCAAATCTACATAAAAATTAAACTTCCACAGTTCTTTGTCACTCTCTACAAGTTTCAAGTATTCCTTTAAATTTGTACCTTTCAAAAACTGAACTAACTAAACATTTTCAAAAAAAAAAAAAAAAAAAGGGGGAAGAGGAAGAAATCTTATACCTCTTATTTTGCTTAAGATGTGAAAAAGCACTTTTTTTTTAGTCAAGCTCTAAGTTAGAACTGGAGTTGTGGGGCCATTTGTAGAGCTTTCTGTTCCCTTAGTGCTATCTGCAGCCTTAGAATCATCACATATTTCAGGTGGCTCATTTTCCTCTGGCTGTGATGGGGCAAGATCAGTTGTGATCAAATCAGTTTCCTGATCTGATTTTCCTACTTCACTGCAAAATTCAACTTTATCTTCCTGCTGACTGTTCTTCTTTATTTGTCCATTCTGTGCAGGGTAGGTACTGGCAATGGTGTCATACAGAAATTGGTACTGTTCCTTAAAAATAAAGAGAAGAAGTTAGTATGAATGGAATGCTTAGAGCCCAAGAATTAATCCATTTTTTCTCTGTTCTCTTAAATTTTAGACATAGCATGTAATTGGACAAGCAAGGCTGCATATGAAGCAGCTCCCACAGTTTTTGGCATAGAGAGTGTTGCTTCTATGGTTTATTGTAACTTCATGTGTACATAACATCTCTGAAACTGTCTGCATCAGATATTCCAAGTTGTCACTCAGTACCCTCTTGGTTCATAAAGTACCAGAAAGATTATTTTTAGAGTACCTAAGTCATAAACAACACGTATTGTACAGAGCCTGGGAAAGTCATGTAATAACCTGCCCCGTATAGACGACACCTAGGTCTGGTTTGTTGGTCACTGCACAGTGTGTGCCACAGTTCCTCTGCAGGGACTGAAACAAAACAGTCAGTGGCTGCCAGCCTGCAAATGGAGTGAACTCCCAGCTGCAGAAGGGACACTGCATGTACATCATGAACCAACTGCAGGAGCAGCAATTTCTGCAATTTGTAATTTTATACTCTGCACCCTTTGCCAAAGGCAGTACAGAACTGCAGCTCTGGACATCTCAGACTCCTTCATTCCTATCAGCAAGGGCCAACGCCCACATGCTGGTGAGTGGGAATGTTCTGATTAGAATCAGTGCTCCCCAGAGAGAAATTATGCCCAAGGTTATGAGGAAATTAGTGACCATGATAAGTAATCTCTTTTTTTTTTTGTTAATTCATAAGATTTACTTACAAAGGTGGAGACCACTCCCAGCCTGGTGCGACGAAGAGATTTTACTACTTGGAAAACATCTATTACTTCTTCTATTTCTGCACTTTCCAAGAGGGTCAGTAAAGCACAAAATAAACCAGTCTGTTGTGATCCATCACTAGAAGATGATGTAAAATATACATGTGAATTTACAATGCAAAATCAGAAGTCTTCTGACTAAATGTTAGATATATTTTAAAGTCTTTCTACTGAATTACATTTCCAAAGCATTTTTTACTGAAATTATCACAATTAAGTATATGTGTAGGATTCACACAGGACATAGTTTCTCTAGAGACTACCTGGATCTCAAGTACCACTTAAAGGGAAAGGAAATTAAAAATTACAGACTTGCAGTCTCAACTATTGTTAAGAAGCTTATCTTCTGGTTTAGACAGCATGCAAGGCTGTTCCTGGAAATGGTCCTAGAAAAGTGCACTTGTATACTGAAGCGAGAGATGATCCTAAAAACTCTACTGGATGTTCACTAGTGTATCCTGAAAGTGCACTCTGACCTAGCATTTCCCCACAAAATAGGTGCACCAGCCAAGAGCAGCTGCTCATAGCACCTGCTCTGCTCCCACACTTGCCCAAGAGAAGCATGCTTGCTTTCCATCACTACAATCAAAAAGGTCAAGCTTGAGCAATTCAAGGAATCTTCTAGGGAGAGTTGAGTCTCCAGACATATGGAAAGGCTTGTGAGAAAAGGTAGGCATGCCAAGATGATGGTTGCTATGTATACCCAGAACTCAGAGCTAGGTGAATGTATGTGCTGAATTCAGACCCACCAGCAGTGGACAAGGAGTGGGACATTGCGGGTTCTCCTGTTGTCCTCAGTGACTGGTCTGGCTGGAAGTTTTTGTTTAATGTTGAGAATCATGTTGACTAAATCTTTGGGGGTTTCTGGAACACCACAGCCACTCCACTTATGGTACTGATACTGATACACCTTCTGAGTTTCTTTTGTCTGGAAAACAGCAATGGAGATGTGGTTAATGTTCAGGATAAAGTAGGGATTCACACAGTAACTCTATTGCTGCTGATTTACAAAGGAAGAATTATATTCCTAAGGAACTGCAGGGTGATAGTTCTACCTCATGAATATGAGGTAGGTAGACATCTAAGCTTTGTTCAAAGTACAAAAGACAGCTGATCTCCTGAGATTCTCCTACCACCATCTCAGCAACTCACTACATAGAAAACTTGAGATAATTTATAGCATTCCTCATGACTGACTGCTGGTCCGGAAGAGAAAAATAATTCCATTTCTTAGAGCAGGAGGTAACTGCAGTGGGAACTGTCTCGTCTCTTTCTTGAGGCTAAGTTTATAAATTTGTTTTTAAATTTAAAAACTCCTTGAAAACCTCCTTTTGGAATTCACAACGAAACTTTTACCTTCTGATGTGCAACATCAAATGCACGTATGGTATAGCTAGAACCAGAGTTGACATCTGCCATTTGAACTTCTAAGCCATCATATGTTTGCTTTCCTTCTCCCCAGTACTGTGCACAAAGTTCCTAAAATGGATAAAAGTACAAGTCAATGATTACCATTCAAATCTTCTTTTATTTTGCCTTCCATGTACACTTACAGATTGTACTGACCTTAAAGTAGGAGGAGTTCCACTGTATTTTAAAATATAGCATCATACACTTTTCCCTCAAAAATTCATTAGCAAGTAAATTAAGTAGGTAAATGATGGAGCAAAATATTCAAATTCCTCATCCTATGGAAAACACTTAAGTGGAGTAAGGGAATGAGCGAATGCAGTGCAGTGTTTTGTTTGCATGTAGAGGATACTCAGCACGTCAGTGTGCAGACAGTGCCCCCACCTGATCTCCTTCCTTCAGCTCTGTCAGCATAACAATGACTTTGACCTTTCTTTGGAACACCATTTGCCAGAAGTCAGAGATAGTTTCCTGCAGTGGTCCCTGTGTTGCAATCATGGCTTTTGGACCCCAGTAACCCTATAAAAGAAATATTTTTTTCTTCAATTAATTTGAAATGCAATTGTCAAACAATAGAACTCATTGTCATTTGAGGAATACCCCATGAAATAAATTAATGAACCCTTTTGTTTATAGGAAAAACATGCCCATCACACTAGGCAATGGTCTTACAGGAATTCTACTGCCCAAATGACATTTAAACTCAATCCTCCCAACAAGAATATCACTTCCAGACTGACAACAAGGTATATTGATGCTGCAGTGGGTGAGACCTCACCCTGCCATTTTTTGCAGAAGATATTTTTAAGGGGTAAAATATTCAGTTCTACACAGCCATTTAATTTTAACACTAAGAAACTGTGTTTATACTGCACAAAATTGGTGCATCAGTCAGTTCACACTGAGCTTCCTAAAAATAAAGATACATTTACCCTGAATAGGTATCCTAACTGTTTCAAAGGATTTGATAAAGCAAGTTCAAAGGATTTTAAGGGATTCAGATACAGGGAACTTAGCTAGTAATTCCATTAAAATCAGTTACTTCATTTGTGACCAATACCTGTTCTTCCTCTTTGGATATCTAATGATACCAAAACATTGTTGGCTACAATTTTCACAGGTAGCGTTTGGTCCATGTGAATAACTAGACTCATGTTTCACTAACAGGGACAATATTAATCTGGTTCAACCTGTAGACAGATGCCCACTAAGAGAAACACATGTTATAGTGAGGCCAGTCTGAAGGCTAATGGTTTTGAACATAGATGGATTTGCCAATCAACTGTCAGTTCTTTCTCCCTTATTCAATCAAATTCTTTTCTATTGTCATGCCAGTAAGAGAATAAGAGTTTTAGATGAAAGTTTGTGAAATGTCTGTAGTGGATCCTTTAAATACATACAGTTATGAAGGAAGCATTGATGTATTTGCTTGATTCCTCACAGTCGCTGTCCTCATCCGAGGACTCATCTGAATCATGCTCACCCTCCTTACTGCAATCTTCTTCGTGCCTGATGGGCACTCGGTTGAAGTCATCTGTGTGAGACAAAGTGTCACTGTCACAGCACACGGCCCCCGGGTATGGCATTTGTAGGGGTCAGTCCCTTCACAACAGACTGAAGAACCAAGGCTGCCTTGTTTGAAATAAACACTCCCAAAAATTCATATTGGTAAAAACTCATCTCTTCTTTTTTAATCACGATGAGAAGTTTCTAATTGTACAGTGTTGAGAACACTAACCAAATACTATTCTGTAAGATGATTTGCTCATTTTTTCAAAGTTTTTCTAAAAGGAGATAACAGATAAAATAAGGCAAGACGGGATAAAATAAGGCAATGGAAAATACTCACAAGGAATTATGTTGGCGTTCCTATTTTTGCTTTTATTTTCCTCCCGGTTCCCAGTGTTCTGTGTCCGCCACCCCTTGTAGGAAGGCAATCTCTGAAGAAAGAGGATGTTTGGCATTATGCTTGGTTAAAATGGTTCCTGAGATCACTACCTCCTCAGGACACTCACACCCAGCCTTCATCTCACAGTGCCTCACTCCTTACTTCAGTTCTTTAAACTCTGGTCACATTGAACTACAGTTTAAAAATGCCTGCTACACCACGTGCAGTGGCACAGGCAATTATGCACACAGCCACAAGTAATCATTCTGTGAGCTCCATCTTTCTTAAAAATATTAACACCAAAGCAGAAACAAAACTTCATTAGTATACAGCTTTTTTTCCATGAAAGTGAAGAAACTTTCTGTGCCAGAGACATAAAATAGCACCTAAATGATCTATTACCTGTGATACCTCTACCTCACGACTATTGTGCAAGGCATTTTCTAATATAAGTGGGAAGTAAGGGCAACTGGAATGCAAAGCTTATTTACCTGGAACTCTTCCTCCAGCAGAGAAGGATCACTTGGACGGTCTTTCCTTTTCAGACTGTTAAGGGAGGAATGCAGTTCTGAGAGACTGACCTCCGTTTCTCCATACTGATTGTACTCCACTAGCGCTTGATGAATAAGGATGTACTGTGACTGGTGTTCCCCATTTGAAGAGTTTAAACATGAAGTTATTAAAGAGTAAAAAAAAAAGAAAATTATACCACTTTTTTAAACTATTACAAGAAGCTATTACTCCTGTGATATTATCATTTGTGTTAATAATATTAAGCATTAACATTAAATAGGTATTAAATACAAGTGTTAAAACTGTAAAATGCTGAAATAAGATAAAAACGTGCATTGCATCAGTCCGTAACTTTTGTTGTACTCAAACAAAAATTGCACTTAGGCAAATGCATTTTAGCATTTTTAAAATCAAGTTTTACTCTGCAAGCTCAATTTTGCATTTGTGAATTGTATGCCAAAAAGCTGTTTTCCTTGGCTTCCTCTTCTAAACTTAAAAAACTGAAGTTTCTAAAATTTAAAAATTATGTTGGAAGTTTTTCTCCATCTTAATATTTTTCAGAGCTACATTTTCCATGAACGGCTTCAACTGAACTGAGCAGTGCACTTGTGAGAAATACTGCTGAAAGCCTAGTGAAAGAGAGTTGGAAGTAACAGGAGTTTCAGGGAGATACCTCTACTTGGACCATGAGGCATCGCTGCCGCCGCAGCTTCACAACGTAGCCATAAACATCCACTCTGCCTTCTGCATCCAGCCCCTCCAACATGGCATCGATCCCTATGTAGGTCCCGGTGCGCCCAACACCGGCACTGCCAAGCACAAAGGGGTTTGGTTATCCACAGGGAACAGCACCTCCCACTCCCACTCTGAGGGGAGCAGTCCTTGACAGAGTGAACTGAAAAAGTGTAACAACAGGATTCAAAGGAACTGAAAACACTTTGTGCTGTAAATTAATTGGCAACACAAACAATGATGAGTTGGTATTTTTAGTATCTTTTAGTGAAAGCAAGGCCAACGTTGCCAAATATGGTGCTTATAGCCAGAGCAGCCCAACATTGATCTGGCTCTTTTCCACAAGTCTGTGTATACTCAAGTTTTATCAGCCTGAATTCCCTTCATATCCTTCAGAAAACAGGTCTTGTGTATCTTTGGCTGCCTCATTTTCAAGTCTTCAAGTCACAAAATCTGGGATCAGACAAACACTTTGGCCAACTCTCTTTTCCGAATAGCTTTATTTCAGTCATTTAATATCATCAAATTTTTAAAAGAATAATATATATTTACCTGCAATGAACCACGATAGGACCACTAAAAAAGTTGCTGAGAGCATTAACTCTGCGTCGGAGTTTGAGAAGGAGATGTGGATCCTCAGGGACTCCATGGTCTGGCCAGCTTGTGAACTGGATGTGAGTGACATCTCTTCCAGCTGTCCTTTCTCTTCCCTAGAAAAAGTGAAGTGTAGTTTTTAATATGTATCAATCTATATATACATTAGTATATGTGTGTGTATATATATATGTATACATAATTCTAAGTCACTAGATTAAAGTTGAAAGCACGTGCAGTCTTGAGTTGACGTTGGTATGTTGCTGCTAGACTAAAAGAGAGGACATACATATTGATAATCATGATTATAAAACCAGGTGAGAAAAACCCCTCAATGACGTTCTTCTACTGGCCGAGATTTAGTACA
Organism: Orthonyx spaldingii; assembly: GCA_013397795.1. NCBI lineage: Eukaryota > Metazoa > Chordata > Aves > Passeriformes > Orthonychidae > Orthonyx > Orthonyx spaldingii. The sequence goes on along the minus strand of VZTJ01005621.1, from coordinate 764,833 downwards.
GCTGTACAGGCACATCCCCAGTAATTAACCCCAAATTCTTACTGATAGTTGAATTATTCAGTTGTGGCAGAGTTACTCACACAGTTCTTTGCCATTGTTTCAGTAATTATACATCACACTTCTACCAGAACTGCAGAAGTCTCCACTTTCGTGTCAGAGACCGTTCTTAAATTCCACAACCAATATCCATTTTATCTTTACTGATATGATGTCAGCTGAACAAAGAGCAGACAGCTCTAGAAATATCAGCCCTCAACCTGCTGCAATCCCCCATTTCCAAAGCCAGATTCCTCAAGTGACAGAGCAATGTCTTTGTAAATAGTTCTCAACCTCCTGATCTGCTCACTGACCACGCAAAGTTGCAACTTTCTTTTAATCAGACCACTTCCTGAGAAAAGTTTAATGCAATATGAGACAGCAGAATAGGAACTCCAGCTGTAATCATGGATCAAGATAGGTGGATTCTGTTGCTTTGCTGAAGATCTGTCAGCAGATTTATTCTTTGAGTCTGAATGCTTTTAGCTATGATTTAGGCTCCATTTATCCTCATTGAAATATTTTTGCAAAGGCCTGAGGTGAGCATTTAGCCTTTGATGGCAAATTTTGTTCTCAATTACACATAGGGCAACTAATGTGACTTCAGATGTGTGAAAGAGAGCAATTAACCAGCCTTAATGGGCCTAAACATATCTAAATGGTGATTTTAAAACACATTTATAAATGCACTTGAGATTATCAGAATTTGTAATTTTCCCACTGCACAATTATCAGGTAGATAATGGTTATCTATGAGTCACATTGATTTTAGTTGCAGAGGGTTATGCTGAGATACACATAAACCAGCAAATTTTTTGTGTTAAAGAACAAATTAAACATATAAGGAAATCACCATGTATATATTAAAATTTTTTACCACTTAGTAGCATATTAATAGTTTAATCTTAAATGCAGATTTCAGAGGATTAAGGCAGATTTCAGAGGATTAAGGAAAATACCTTTTGAAGTTGGGAAATATATATCTAGCTCATATGCCTTGCAAGGAAGGACACCTACATCTATATTTTCTCTTAAGGTATATGATGCTTAGCAAAAGACAGCAGAGCATCTTCCATTGAGAGCTGACTCCTCTCTTAAAATACAGACTCCAAACAGACACTCCAGTTCCAGTCAGTCTCACACTTTTGAGTCAACTCACATTTGTGATGTGTAGTTTCTGAATGACATAGTCTGGACACGTTTTACTTTCATTGATCTTCACAATGATGTCCCCATACGTTGCAGTTCCATTCTCCATTGATGGCCAGTACTGGGCACATTTGTTCTATGAAGAGATGAAGTTAAGTGAGCAGCACAACAACAAAGTGGTAGAGACCTAAGAGCTAGAAAAAAAGCCTAATTTAAAGTAGATGGCATCTCAGTATAGCTTTTCCAACTTCTCAATTCCAAATATCCAACAACTCAGGTCTCTGACCTGAAATTTATGGCCGTGGAATTTAACTTCAGATGTAAAGTGGGGAAAAAAAATCCTGCACACTAGTTGAAACAATGAACAGTGATTGCTGCTGTTGCCTGATGGCTGTAGAAATATTTGCAGCTACTTCCACGGGTTTTTTTTTCAGTCTTCAATGAGGGCTGCTGCTCCTGCCTGCCTATAACATCAGCTTGCGTTTGCTGTAAATCTGCAAGTTGTCAGCGTCTTTAAATGCAAAAACAGAAGTTCCCCTTCTTCCTCCTGTACCTGGAATAAGGAACAAAAGCAGGCCAGAAGCACCCAACCTTCCACTTAAATAAAGGCAACAGTGGAAAAATATCCTTTCTAGGATCTACTGAGGACACTGCTAGGATATCAGGATAGACAGAAGAAAACTAGAAACCATACCTTTTATGACAGGTCTATGAGGAGCTAGAGTTCTACCTTGAGCCCTTTTCTGGATTAATTAGCTATAATTTGGAAGCTCACCCTCTGCTACTTACAGCTGTGACTAAAATGATATTTTCTGATAAGACTGGTAATTCATAAGGCAACACTGTTTTGGCATGCTTTCCAACACAGGTTCTGCCACAATGAGAGAACAACAAAGAGTGAAAAAAAAGTACTAAGAAGAATATGTAATTCAGCACAGCACAGCAATCCACTCTGCTTTCAGAAAAAAGAAGGATGGAAAGATAGAAGGAGGGAAGGATGGATATTTCTCACCCTCTTTCCTTCCTCACAGCGAGTCACCATGACAATAATTGTTGCCTTCTGTTCCCAGATCATTCTCCAGAAATCATCTGTGGTTTCATCCTTGGGGCCTAGAAGGAGATAATTTAAGGGACTTTTTCAGAGTGCAGCCACATGAAAAAGCATCTGTCTGCTTGACATGCTCAGCCATGCAGTCTGCAGACCTCACCAGAGATCATGCAAATAACAGCCACACACTTGATTTCCTTATGACTGCTGCCATTGGGATACAACATTTTAAAACTCTCATCTGTATCTTTAGTGCATAGCTATGAAATCTGAAAACTTTTGGTGTAAAATTATACAACATGAAAAATCTACCTTTGAAGTACAGTGTATTAATCTTCACAAAATTCCCTAAGCAAAAACTCACTGACAACTTTGTCATATTAAATTCCAGAATGTCAGATTTTCATTTTTCCTTTATGCTTACTTATAGGATTTTACTACTCTAACAAAAATGGATGAATAAAGAAAGTATATTCTTTTAAGGTTATAAATTACCTTGTGCAGCAATGTACTTTCTTGGTTCTTTGAAGCCCTATAAAAAGTACATTGTTATCAACTTTTAGAAAGAAAGCATGAACAATCTAAAAGATTTGCAACTTCAAAAATAAATTCAACATGCAATAGTTCAATAATATCAAATACATTACAAACGTGAAAACAACTCCAATGGAAATCCTCAAAGGTGTTGGTGCTTTAAACACACAGACTACAGGATTTCTTCCATAGTGTCTAAGACTTTTTTTTTTTAAGTAAAAGTCACTCACATCAATATAACTTGCATTGATATAGTCTGATCCTGGATCTCCTGGCATCTCTGAGAGTTCAACACGGTTATGGTCATCTGTTTAAATCATTTAAACCAAAATAATTATATTATCTCAAGGCAGTGAGAAATCAAACATTTATAAAACATGTCAAAATTATTACAAATACTCACATGGAAGAATATCAATGTAACGGTTTTTGTTCTGATTATGGCTCTTTTTTGCCTCCTTTATAGAAAATTTACTGAAAACTCTAGGAATACTCTGTAAAATACAGAATTTATTTTATTCGTTAAGCCTAGATTTAAAACAGATTTTACTTACAGTCAAATGCATATGCAAATAATTTGGTATTACTAAAACTAGAAGGTAACATTCTACTTAATATGATATTACTTCATATATTTCTTATGTCTAAAGTTAAAAAGATTCTTCTCCTTAATACAGGAGAAGAATACATTTACATATTACATATTCTTTATATCCCCATGGCTATGCAGAAAGACAAAGTTTAAAAAATGTGTATTATAAGGTACTTTAGAATGAGAAGTATTTCGTTTACTTTATACTTTTGCTGAAGAACGCCTTCAGGAAAAAAGAGTAATGTCATCTTACAATGAGGAGAGAATGGTAGCAAATCAACTGAGGACTGCTTGACTTTAGATGAGAATTCACTCAATTTTCTAGATTATTTTTCTATTTATTTCTTTCTAACTAGTACAGATACTTCAAACACGCTCCTGAATGGATTTCTTCCAACCACCTGGATAAAAACCTATGGTATATTTTGAGTGAAAGGCAAACCTGAAATTCTTCCAAGAAAAGCCTTCCTTCATCTGCAATCTTCCTCTTGTATGTGTCCAGCAATAGCTCTGAGGGTATTGGCTCTATGTTGAGAAGCTGCTTGTCATCATCTTTAACTGTGCAAATAAGCCGAACATTTATTGTTACTGGTGCTAAAAATGTACATTACGCTTCAGGAAATGTGATCCTAAAACTGCCAGATAAATTAACAAAAGGACAAAACTCTTTCTTTTAACTTGGTATATTTGTTTTTTATAAAACTGGTGTTGCCTGAGCCAGCTGTGAGCAAACAGAACATGGGAATAACAGCTTTTTCAGCTCTGCTGCCTGACTGGAGACACCTCCTGAGGCCACATGCAGGGACACCACAGAACTGCTTTTGTACAACGTGGTGATTGTCACGTTCAGGGCACAGCAACTGCCCCAACTCCCATAACAGCTACACAGCCTCACCCTCTGCTTCAGTGCTGATCACTTCTTGTCAGTGATTAAAATATAACAACATGTGTTGCCTAGCTTTCCAAACTTTCTCCAGTTTCTGTTCTGAATTGCAATAATCTGCAATATCATCTTGAATGATAAAATAACAATTGAGCAAGCTTTAATACCTCTTAGTACACATATATTAATTTTTCATTTACATTGAAAAGCTGTATTTTTTAATAACCATGTATTTAAGCAAATGGATTTAAATTTCAACACGGTCCTACTTCTCATTTAATTTAGTTAGTTTCTGTGAATTTTAGTGTTCTAAATTATTTTTGTCTTGAAGCTTCTGGTATTGAGTGATCCTGTCTTTCTTCACAGGCTTTGAAATCTTGTGCAAAAAGTTGCACAAAATTTTCAGTTTCAGTCTTTGGGATTGAAAGCCTTCAAAATTTTTCAGTGAAAAACAACTGGCTGATGTTCAATCTCTTCTTTTGGAAAAAGGTGCACAGAAAAAGGAAATTTCGGCTTAAAATTGATTTTTTTTCTGGACTTAATATCAGTGTTACACATACAACAAACATTGTTTGGGATAACTAAAATTAGGTTTGTAATTAAATAATAACTAAAAATTTTTCAAACACTGATGAACTTTCTGTTCATCCAAGTATAAACACTTCTTCTATGTATTTACTGAAGTATTTTTTTTCCTCCAAATAAGATGCCATCATGTTGATATCTGTAGTCTATGTATGCAACCTAGAATGCAAACAATCCAGTGGTGGCAGCAAGACCTGAGACTAATTTTATTTCCACTTGCTAAATATATAAAGATACTCACCTGCAACAAGGTTCATGCCTTCAGAAGAATTGCTGTAAGAAGCAGAAGCACCTGTAAATGCTTTGACTACTAAGATATATATGATAATAAGTTAAATGAAATCGGTTTTGTATGCTGTTCTTAGCCAGCAGCCTGCATTGAAGCTGTCTGTGAAACAAGAGTGCTACACCTGGGATTCTGCAGAGGTGGTTGGGATCCTTGTCCTCCTGCCCTTCTGCCCCAAGGCACAGAAACAAGGTGACCACATCAAAAAGCATTACTACCTGCATGATTTTTCCTGTATCCTTACAACACACATGTATTTAATTTCTTCACTGCAGTGACTGCTCACATCATCTTCACTGCTCTTGCTAGTGACAGAAAACTAACACATACATAAAATATAATGAAATTGAGTTTAAATGCTAGGTGGCCAAGAACAAGTCAGACTCTCTGGAACTGTACAAGCACAAGTTAGTTTTGCTTCCCTAAATATAAAAGTTCGCATCTGAGCAGGAGCGGCTCCCTGTCTTTCCCCAGTATCAATGAAACGTCACACTTATAACATTTTCCACTACCCACTGTGAAATCTTGTGGAAAAACCAAAAGCCTCCACCCCCCCCCCCACCCCCC
>VZTJ01005621.1:731460-759105 GCA_013397795.1 Orthonyx spaldingii | reverse complement strand
ACCCCCCCCCCCCCCCCCCCATTTATGTAAGAGAGGAAGACAAACATGAACCTTACCCAAGCTTTTTTTGGTGAAGATAATAGATTTTGTACAGAACCAGTAGTAAAGCAACTGATGTCACAATGATCAAGAATGCCAAGAATATAATCAGGGCTTTAGAATTATCTAGCAACAGAAAAAGAATATATTTATTATTATAAAATTACTTTTAAAAATCTGTATACTCCCTAGAACCAGGGCTTATCAACTTTTGGGTTGGGGTCTTTTTTGAGAAAAAAACTAAACAGTTATTTATAAGGGTTTGGTTTGAGTCTGCTATGCCAAAGTAGAAGAGGGAATTTTATGTTTTCATTAGGAAAACTTTCCTTTAAGCTCCCCGTGTCCACCTGTCAAAATGCTACAGCTCACTGGTTCAGCATTACTGTGCTTGTCTCCTGCTCTGTGTGACCTGTACACCTGTACACAGCTCTCAGCTGCTCCTGATTTGGGAAGTGGGAACCTCTGCCAAGTCACAGATGTTCAGCTCCTGAAATGTAGGAGCTGAACACAGGAAAATAATCCTGACGTGAATAATGGAAGTTAGAGAAATTAATTTCTAGTTGCATTCGAATGTTTCCCGAAGAAACCACAGCTGTGTAATAATTCTGAATTATGATTAATGACTTTTCAACATGATCTGTTACATTAATATTGAATGGGGATAATATTTTTCAAATGCAGATCAAATATTAACTATAAAACAGGCAGTTTGGATTTTTAATTAGGAGCAATTTAACCGAATTCACAATTTGCATTACTTATATTACGCTAAAATCTAAAGGTAAAGATGCCGTACATATTTACTTACATCTGGTTTTTATACTTCCCGCTACTGTTGGCCCTTTACATTTTCCATTATATACGAAGATCTGCATGCAGTGCGTGACAATAACAGAGATGTTAAGATATGACAGGTAAAAATGTCAGCATGTAATTCTTAAAAAATACAGCACAATGGATATTTGAAATTCATCCATATATTGACAACCTCATTGATGGCAGTATCTGCTGTCAATCTCTGTATTGACATTTATAAGGCAGCTCAGGTTTCTACTCAAGTTCTACCAGTAGTAGATCCAAAAATATGGAGATGACAGGAAAAAAAATTTAGAAAAATAGGAAACACATTTTACAAAATAAAAATCAGATGCACCTCAAAATCAATTTTATCTTTTATTAAAGCCTCTCAAATCTGAAAAATAACCATTCAATATATAAATCCCCTTTGCTGCAACAGTAAATATACAAATAGTCAACTGAATCTGATGTACAAGTTTCTGTATGGGAAGTAATTCATAGAAGTTTAATTAAATAAGCTGTCTTCCTGCATAATTAACTTTTAGGTACTTTAACTGGTGTTAAAATACTAACTTTGTTTTGCTGTGTTTATATTTTGTCATATATTTAACATTTATTCAATCTTTTAAATTTCCTTAATAGGAATTCCTATCAGATCTAAAAGACAGCTTGCAGTCAAATATTTCACACTGGTTTTTTCTTCCTCTTAAGTCTTTTATAACTTGACCAGAGTCCTTTCATTACCAGCTAAGGGTATAAGGTTTTCTCTGTCTTTTGGGTAAGAATTGAGCAAAGTAAGTACAAAGTAGAAGCCAGGATTTAGAGGTGCAGAAGGAAATTTCCTTCTGTAAGGAAAACTGCTCACTGAAAGCGGTGGACACAAACCTTAAATGGCACAGAGATCCTGTGCTACTGGGACAATGCAAGGATCTTTTGCTCCTACAGGATCTCATCTTTATTTTCCAAATATAAAGCTCTCTGAGCAGAACATGTTGGGAAAATACTGACAAAATCTTGAAATAAAACTGAGACTACTCAAGTTCTCTGATACTGTATTTCTGCAGGTAAAAACAGAGAAAGGAGGCGAAGACTGTGGGAAATGAGTGAAACTGCTTCCTAAAAGTAGTAAAACTCCATCATTCTTACCGGTTGCTTTCTTGCCTAAACTTTACTGAGAGGAGCTATCAGGTTATAAAAAATATTCCTACTGGCCAGATTAAGAGAATCACACAAGACCATTGGTTTTGCAGGCAACTCCAAAAGGGTGAAATGCCTGACGAAGAGAAAATTGCAGGAAGCCTTCAGGAAAGTGAAGCTTGTAAACAGAGGATGATATAATTTGTATGGAAACAAGGATTGGCTTGTAGGAGGCTGATGTAAGGACGTGCAAAAAGGTCTGAACTGCTTTACACTAATTAGTCCCTGAAGAACCAAAAATTTTCACTCATTAAGTGGAATATGTTTTAAAAACTAAAATATCAGTCATACTCAAGAAGCTATTTTAATCTTATAGAACCCCCAAATTTCTCTGTGAGCCAAGTACAAACAGTCTATTCTGCTTGCATCTCTTGCTGTCAGAACCTATGTGGAATAGCACACAAGGGATTGCTTGATAGGTTAGGCACATATGCATTTTAGTTCCAAAATAACAGCTACTTCTTTATGCCTGAGGCCTACAGATTCATAAACTGATTCCTCCGCCACCATATTTGCCTTCTTTTCCTAAAATCAAGTATAATACGCTTAACCAATGAAAATGCAGCAATATTTTATATATTTTAATACAATAAGACAACTTACCTTAAATGTATAGTTTGTCAAGTACAACAGATTTTCTTTTTTAAATTCACATTTGTCTTTTTTTTCAGTAATTCCATTATTCTCCCAAATCAATCTAAATATTGTATCTGGTCCAAACACTTTTTGTTCTTTGCATGTAATCTGGACAGCATTATCACTTGTCAGTATTGGTTTAACATCAGTCACTTTTTCTGGTTCTGTTGACAAGAAAAAGGGTTACTTGCTCTATTCTCATAATTTCAAACCCAACATTTCAAGCTGAATGCTCATGTCTGTTTCCTATCTTCTCTCAATAACTTCATATATTTTCTTCCTTAAAAATTTCAGTGCTAATTTAACAAGATAAGTAAAATCAGTTTGACTTAATCATAGGCTTTTTAAAGCTGGAGAAGTCGTGAAGTGGAACTGAAAAGGCTCTACTGACAGTGAGACTGCAAAGATTGTATGATGGCAAATCTCTCTCTTACATCTGACATCACTTTCTCATTTGAGGAACATGGGGCAACAGACAAGATGAGAAAAAAAGAGTTCTCCATGTGAATATTCATTTCAAAATTACTATAAATTAAATTTTCTACCACGAGTCACTAGTATATTTTAATATTTGGAATAGTATCATTTCACTTAATGCTGGCCTAAAGCCACAAAACTTTTTAAATGGTACAGAATCTGTTAAGTCTAATCTGTGGTTTCAAACTCTGGCTTTGTATGTTGCAGCAAACGTTGCAGGTTTCAGACTGAGGGGCACAGTCAAGGGACCTTTCACTGAGAGCTGGTACAACCTTTCAGAAGCTAAATGAGGCAGCCTGTGTGAGGCAGCCCCGTTAGCCACATTTCAGTAGAACACCACCATGGAAATTTTCTTCAAAATCATGTCAACTTGCAAACCAGCAAGTTGAAAAAAAAAAACCAAAAAAAAGGCAGCTGCTTTTTTCTTCATATGAAGAGCTAAGACCTGTGAGGCTTTATAAGCAGATCAAATATCCCATGTGGGGAGAGGCAGGATATTTGACTTGGCTGCGTGTGAGGTTACAACATATCTGATCATTTTTATCCACAGGGCACATCTGTTAGATTCCAATTCCACATGCTACTGAAAGAGCTGTGACAAGGAGAAAGTGAGTATTTCTGGAGGCAACGTGTTTGTTGAAGATGAAAACATCTTTCATAAAGTGTAGGGGGTTTCCTACTTCCAAGCACTTGTGTTCTACTGATACAGTCTCTGATTCAAGAAGCCATAAAACTCTTCCACTTCCTGTGTGACCTGTTATCAACTGTTGTGACAGCTGGAGAAGGTCTAATTAATACCATTAACTCGTGAAGCAACTCGTTATTTTCTCAAAAAAAAAAAAAAAAAGGGGGGGAATGAGGTTGTTTTCACATCCATAATCTTATATTGTAGACTTTAATCTTCCCCTGAGTTATTAAAATATGAGTGGAACCCAGAAAGAAGGGGCTTCAAAAGATAATATGCTCAAACTAGATTTTCATAGAGAGAAGAATCATGATCATGCTCAAGTCAGGACTGCCTAAAAATTAAAGCCATCCTTAAATTTCTGTAAAAGTTAAGCCTCAGATCAAACTGTTTACATTTATCAATATATTAACTAGCTTTTTTATTTTTTTCATGGGGCTTCAGGTGACAATTCTGATCCCTGTATACTTCAAACTATACATTTGAAAGGATATCCCCAAAAGATGCACAGACCTTTCTGTCAGCAGAAGGGTGGGCACACACGAGGGTTGTTTGTAACCTGATTTGGAAGCTGACTGTGTACAGGTACATCCAAACTGACATCCCTTACAGACATCAGTGTTGGTGTAGCCTGGGTCTGCTTCAAGCAAACAGGTAACTACAGAACAGAAGGTCAAGCCTGCACGTATTTGTAGCTTTCATGCCACAAAGAAAAAAGCAAATATTTTTTATTCTCTTTTTGTTTAACTTGAATCTTGTCTTTAGATTGAGACATAATGCTTCCTAAAACCTTAACGAGAATTTCAAATTAATAAAGAACTTTTTTTAGAAATTATGTATCTATAAGAAACTACTAATACCAAGTGCATAATTTAAAAACAGATCAACATTAAGTCATTTTAAAAGGGACACTAATGATATGAATTATTTTAATGTTAATTGGTTTCTTGACTAATATTAATACCTTGTATAAAATATAATGAAGCACACTAGGAAAGTACATATTCTTTGTGTTAGTATCAGCCTAGGTCATAACAGTTAGCAAACAAGAGAATTACCTCCTTCTTGTGTTGTAAATCTACTGCTTTCATTTCTACCTATAAGTGTTTCATTGTGTTTGTTGATTGTATATGGAGTCACATATACATAAGCTGTGGTAAAAGGTTGAAATCCATCGTAAGTATAGTTAGGTATCTTGATTTCTATGTCAGGAACACCTGAAAAATGAAATTAATGAAATCTATGTTAGGAGCACAGGAACTCTTACACTTTATCAGAGGTACCTGAAACCACTGTCATGTGTATCTCTATTTTAATTACCTTAACTTGGTTGCTTTGCTTTCCTTACTAATGCTAAGTGAAGGCTCAGAAAGAGGAGGAAATATATCAATACACAGAGGGTATTTACATATAAATAGTGCATTCAGCCTGGGAAGGGTTAAGTAGGAAGCACTGTCACTCTGCACACTGAGCAAGTCTATCCTGGTATGATGCCAGAGATGTTGTCGTAGTCCTGCTTTCAGGAGTGGCAAATAGCAGAAGAAAGGGATTGCAAGAGAAGCAAGATGAGCAAAGCTACTGCCCACTCTGCAGCTGGGCTTTGGTGGCTTGGGGAACTGGGGAGTCATGGCCTTGCCATGTTTCCTTCTGCCTGCTTCCAGTGTGACCTCCCTGCACCCACACATTACTACCTCAGTCTCCTACACTGGCCAAGCCAAACCAACCATAGAAACTGGCTCATGGGGCTGCCACCCTTTTGGGTTGTAGTCAAATTTGGGGCATGGAGAATGGGAGAGATTATTTCTATCAGGGGTCACAGGAGCATGACAGCCTTTGGGTCCTGTGGCAGCCCAGGTTTACATAACCTGCAGTATGTGAACAGAAAGGCTGAATTAAGCCTAAAGGATGAATCAAGCCAGGATTAGCTTAAACCTGATATATATTTATTATTATCAGGCTCTTCATTTTAAAAACCTCATTTTCCAGTCTTTTTTTTTTGAAGAAAAGCTTGCATCTGGAAAACATGATACAAGTGCAATGGATACAAATTTATTCATTGAAATGTAAAGTGGCCTAGACCAGCATATCTGAAAGGAGTGGCCATTTAGTAGAAGACAATTCCCTGGCTATACCTATCTAAACATTTTTATGCCTAACTGCCATATGTTTATGCCAACTGAAGGGTGGCAGGGTCATGTCGTGACATGGTAAACTGAATAATCTCAACTGAAAGTTCAACCGGAACAACCTCAAAGGAAAGAAATTGAAACGTTTGTTTAAAAAAAAAATTGCGGTGTTAAGAGATGCCAATAGGACTTGACAGTGCTTGGTGCTCTGTAATTACATACATGCAATGAATTGTTTAACACTGAATATACTTACTTTGGCCTTCCTTAATGAATTTCACAAAGTAGCCATGTATGGGACCGTTTGAAGTGTCCTCGGGTTCCTTCCATGTAACTGTTACACTTGTGGCATTTTGACTGTGTGCTTCAAGGTTTTGTGGTGCTCCTGGAACTGTTGTAAGAGAAAAATAACAATAATTAGCAATAAATGAAAATGCAAGTATTCCTTTTTTTACCTACTTTGATTAATTAAATTAAATTTCATCTGACATTAAAGCAAGATACCAACAACATGTAATATTTTTGGTACTCTATTTCAAGAAATTATACATAAGTATAAATTGAGTATATGCAAAAGCATCACATTACAGTGATTTCATACTTAATTAATTCAGGACAAGGTGAATACAAGAACACAACATTTTACTAAAATTGTCCAATATCTTCAAATCAAGAACTTAACACTTTTTTCAGACTAGGTGTGCACTTTTTTTGTCTGTTTGTCTTCATTCAAAATTCCTTATAGTTAACCATGTTCTCAGCCTCCAAAACAACAACAAAAAATAATCACAGTCTCTGACAGAAGGAAAGAAGGGTATCAGACTGGAAAACTGAGAAGTTGACTGCAATCAAAGAACAACCACAAGGGCAGCAGACCAGGAAGGAGGAGCTGCAGGAGAACCTGAGTGTGGCTGAGAATGCTGCTCAAAGTGTATCTTTAACCCCAGGAAACCCAGATAACGGGGTTCATAGCAGGGGTTCCCAGAAATATGTGGAATGTAAAGCAAAAGTAAGCATTATACTTACCACCATAGTCTGTCTGTATGAGGAAGCTTTGTTTGGCTACATCGCTTTCAGTATAATGCATGGATCCAATGCAGTGGTACTGACAGTTGGGTAATAAATTTTTCAGCTCTTTACAAGTTTGATTTTCATATCCAAAATCTGTAGACTGCAAATCTGCAGACACAAGAAGAGTTTTATCAATATTTTTCACAACTCCAAAAGTATGTGGCACCATTTTAACCAGGATTTTCTCTATGATATTTATGCAATATATTTTGTAATAAACTATCATAATATTCCAAACAGAAAAATGTACAACCTGATCCAATGATTACGTTTTAGGTTCTTACATACTAACTTAGTTAACATAGATCTTTACTTTTCATCTGTAAAGGTCATGATTTGACTTTCTAGGGAAACAGCTTTCCTACAGAAATCAGAACACATCATGGGGAGCCTGGCAGAACTCTGGAATGGCTTCCTAGCTCTTCAGCTCCCTGAAGCAGGAAATCTCCAGCCCCAGATATTCATCACCCATTTTTCTGGGACACGTGAGGCTATTCAGCATCCACATCTCCCCTATCACACTAGGTGCCTTTGAGGCAGCATGTCCTCAGGCTGGCTGGCTCCGAGAGCAGAGCCTGGCCCCGCACCGTCCGGGAGCTGCACAGCCAGTGGCCGAGGCAGCCTGCGAGGGCTCAGCTCAGAGCAGACCCACAGACTGCAGCATTTCCAAACTGCTCAGCTCCCCTATAGAAAATCAAACAGGACCTCAAAATCTCCAGAAGCCAGCAATTTGTGAAGCTGGTAAACTCAACAAAAGAGGTCTCTGGGTTTGAAGTTTCCCAGCATTGTGCGGGGATAGTGGTTCCCCAGCTGGAGATCCCAGGAATTCTGAACTACATTTCCCTCAGACTGGCACAATTATTTTAAATCTGCCAGTCTCTCACCAAAAGACAACATCCACAATGCTTTTAAAGATAAATAAATAAATAACCCACTTTTATAATAGTTTGGATGTGATGTCCTGTTGCAGGTAACAGTCACATTAGCACAGGCAAGTGAGCTACTCCACTGTATCCAGGCAGATGTGTTGGTTATGTTCTTGACTTCAAAAGGGTCATTGACATCTGAAAAGGAATAATATTATACATCATTGTGACATTGGCTATCTTGATTCTTTAAATAACAGTTTGTTCTTTTAAGTTTTTTGACTTGTTCTGCAATATGAAGATACAATTGGCCTAGAATAATATACAAAGAATTTAATAAGAAATGTAAAGTAAAAATTGGAAAAACCTTCATGAGATAGAGACACACAGGTATTCAAAGAATAAATTAAAGTTATAGTTCAGACATTCTGCACAAACACCAACTTTGAAGTGGTGGCTTGTCTTGCTATTGTTTACCACACTGCACATGGCCAATGCAGTTCCTTTTTTTCTTCACAATGAAAAAACTACAGTTTGTTTACATTCTTCTTTAAGAAAATACTAAGAACTTTTAATGTGCAACTTCAAAATATCTTGCAAACCACGAAAAAAAAAATGAAAGCTTGCTGTCTGATTCTCTGAAAAGCAACAAGAACAAAGAAACCTGAGGAAGCTGGATTACTGCATATAAGAAGAATTTAAAAAAAAAAAGAAACTACTAAAACCATTGTAAACCTACCTTTTGGAATAGGAAAGGAAGTATTGACTGTACACCTGCCGTTTTTAACTTGAACAGTGTATCTCTTGCATTTCGGAAGCTCTACTGAACGGTTCCTGGAACTCACAGTTATGTTTATGCCATCCCCAGAAATAAAATATTCTCTGTCATTTGTGAGATTTTGCAGTTCAACTTCAGCCATTTCATAGTTGTTCTCAGCGTCTTTTATGTTTCCAATTATATCTAAAAGAAAAGCCACTGTAAATGGAGGTGAAAAGACCAGAATTGTTAAATAACTTTAATCTTAACTGCTTCCAGAACTGGAAGACATTTTATAAAATAACCCAAGATGCTAATTGATCTGTTTTGTTTGGGTTTTTTTTTTTTTTCTGCTTTATCAGCTTTACCAATTTTCCGTATTTGAGTTTATTATTTGGTCACATTTCAAGACTGAAGGAGAATAAGGGGGTTGGTTCTTACCACAAGTATCTTCAGGTATCGCTGTGGTAGTTTCTATAAAAGAATAAAACAATATGAAGGTCTGTCTTAGCAGGTTGGGTTTTTTTCCCACAGAGCATTGGAGAAGTGTGACCAGTACTGCCCCAAACTCTTTGTTCAATGTATTCAATACAAGTACATGTATTCAGCACTCCTCTCGCATTTGAAATAGGGAAGAAAACATCAGCTACACATAACCCCATTCTTTATCTAGATATCTTATGGATCGTATATCTTTCACAATTTTCCAATGACACCAATGAACTAGAAATCAAACTGGTTACTAATAACATTTCTGAATACAAAGTTACACAAGAATATTCCAAAATCACACATTCTCATAGCAGTGTGATAAGCTACAGCAGTTTTCCAGGATATGTGTGCTGTGGAATGGGTAACTGAGCAGTATAAAATGTCACCAAAGAAACAAAATTTACCTGCTTTTTCACTGCCACTTTACCTTTGGAAAGAAATATATACAACAGTACGGATCGTTTAATGACTATTTTTACACTGAGATACTCAAAAGAAATTTTAGCTCGTAATTTCTGTACAGAAACCTGAGCAAAGAACTTCATCCTGAAAAGAGTTACTTAATATATCCCAAGGTAAAGGTATCACCAAAACACATGGATACCTAATTTTTTCATAGAAGGTAGGCCCTAGATTTGCCTCCCTCCAGGCTGGGAGTCACCTGGCTGGATAGTGGCCCTAAGGAGAGGGCAAACTGAAAGGGACCACTGGAGAGTCACCAAGATTGTTAGGGGCAGAACACCCACAAGTAGAAGCTAAGCTCAGTTTGTCAAAGAGCAGACAGCAGCCTACAGCTACTCGAACGACAGTTCCAAAAGATGGTAAGGCTCCAGCTCCTGGATGTGCTTTGCACAAGCACATCCATATATTTTACTGACCCAAGTAATTCCTTACAGCCCAATGGCAATTAAAATCTCTGTATGTGCTTGAATTACTAGATCCCAAGAAAGTATTACTGCTGTGTGAAACAAAAGGGAAGACACCGGAAAACAGAGAAGCACACAGATCTTGGATGTATTCACACCTTTTTCCTGCTTGGGCAAATTTCTGTGAACAAGAGGGATACTGACACAATAATTGACAGATTTACCCCCCTACTATGTGCCACTGTGTGGAAATAATTGCTATTTTGCACTTGCTTGACAAGTAACAAATCAGGTATCTTTAATATTACTCAGAAACAGTAAGATTCCTAAAAACATCCTGAAGTTTCGTGCTGTTGTATGCCTAATTTGTATGCTTAGGTTTGATACATTCTAAATGAATTGCCTCATTCTAACCCATCTTCTGTGCCTGATGTATCATAATTGTGGTAACTGTGTGCAAGTTTGTCACCTATTGTGTGAGTGGAGTTGAGAGTGGGGCTGATCCCAGTGCTTGTTGGAATGCTGACTGGTGAGGTGGTGCTGTGCAAGGATGTTGAATTTGAATCATCTGTAAGAAAATAAACAACATATCAGCATTAAAAAGTGAAATTCATTCTTTCATATGGCTTTGTCATCAGAAAAGTCTTACACTACAGCCCTTGTCCACTTTTTTTCATTCTTAGGAGATTTTTGTATTTTAGAGAAGACTGCTGAAAGAAAAGTCATGTTAATATAACAAATAAAAAAAGAGTATTTAAATAGAAAGAAAATTTTTAGGAGTATACTACTTACAAATTAATTTTGCAATGTACAATGACAATTTTTTGGGTCATTATTGAGTCATAATCCAGTATGAAGTCAACATAAAAATGATGTTACAATTTGTGAACTCGAAAAAACTAGAACATTTTGCTATATTCTTACAGTAAAATATAGTTATGAATAGTGCTTGTGCTGTTTCACAAACAACTCCAGGTAATGCTCATTTGCCAGATCATGTATCTTGCTCACTATATTTCTTACTGTATCTCATTATTTATCTCCCTGTTCGTAAACCACTGACAGCTTGCTGAATTCTCTTTTAGGCTCATTCCTATTGCTCTTGCTTTGGGAACAGCCTTGTTGGCAGCAGCTGGCATTTTGATGCTGCTGTGGTGACTGCAAGACTTGGCCTCAGATACCAGATCCTGCAAACAATCCTGGCATTGCCGCTGTTCCACAGCGCAGACACCTTTTCCATTTGATGAACCACAAGCTGAAAAGGGTTACCCTGGTGCTGAATTAGTTTTCCCCTAGAGTTCTGAGAGCAGAGTGGCTTCTAAAGGAAGAGGGCAAACCTTGTGAGCCATTCCCGGGGGCAGTGGAAGTGCGTGCGGTGGGGGCAGCAGCGCTGCTGTTGCCGGCTGTGCTGCTCAGTGCCGGGCCCGGGCTGGGCGCTGTGTGCGGGGAGAGGTGCGTGGTGTTTGCAAGGATGGTACCTGTGGTGAGAGGGACAGCAGGGTCGTTAATGCTTCATCTGCCCGGCCGAGGAGGGACAGAGCTGTCCACGGCACCGGGGTGCAGTGCTGGAGCACTCTCGTACTGAGACACTGGGAAATTTTAGGGAAGCAAACATTGAACAAACATTGAAAGTGCATGGGATTCAACAGGTATCAGGTGAATATCCAGTGAGTATATTCCTTTTTGGTTATGATTGCACCTTTCATGCTAAATGCTGTTTTGAAAATACACCTAAATACATGAATCAAAACCAGACTTGTCGGATATTCTTGCCTATTAAGACAGCATATTTCATTTTCTCGGGTGAATGAAAAGGCATTGTACACTGTGAGGTAACTGTGTGCAAGAAAAAGAAAGAAGAAATTATCAGGAAAAAAAATCAATGCAGTTCTGTCACGTAAATTAAGTTTCTTACCAGGTCCGGTCGTTGTCATCACCTGTCCTGAAAAAGAGAGATAGAAAAATTGTAAATCAAACTTTCAAGGAATTAAACACAGTCATTTGCCAAAAATATAAAAAGATACATTCCTTCCTCCCAAATATCAGCTAACGTTTCCACAGGAAATTGCACATTATTAAGTAATATTTAGTGGATGTAGCAACAATCAGACCCCCAAAATATCAAACATATGGTCATAGAATCATAGAATCACAGAATGGTCTGGGTTAGAAAGGATCTTAAAGATCATCTAGTTCAAACACCCCTGCCATGGGCAGGGATGCCACCCAGTAGATCAGGTTGCTCAGGGCCCCATCCAACAAACTGCCATCCACTTGTTTGGCTCTTCCTTCCTCTTTCTTTTACTCTTTTTTCCACCAGTTCTTTCCCACTATGTTTGTTTCTTGAAATTAATTTATCTCTTTTTTTTATAGCACATGTTTTTCAGATAGTACTTCCCTGTTTATAATTTCTCTGTTACCTCAGTTTCCTTACATGGCACTTCACAACTACTGTAGCTCTACTCCTTTGAAAATAAACTCCTTCAACCTTTAAAGCAAAAAGCCAGGTTTGTGTGAAAAACTGCAATACTTATGAAAGGTACATAAGTATCCTGTTCATGTGCCAGCATCAAAACCATGTGTCTCATCTCTGACACAGAAGATCAACGTAGGCAGGTCTCCTGGGACTCCAGAGATTTTCTCCTTATCGACCTGACAAGCAGCAGCACACGTGTTGGCTGCACACTGGCCACCGTGGGTTCTGCACCCCATATGGACAGTTCAGAAGGCTGACAACAGCCATTAAAAACACACAGCCAGTGATGGCAGTGGCACCTGCAGAGAGTGAGCAATTTCCTGGTGCTCAGAACCGTCATGAAGTGTGCGTAAGACATGATATGAATATGAATTAAAATTTGGAAAAAGCCAGTAGGCTGATATCTTACAGAAAAACTATCAACAGAAGTCAAATGAAGTTTGGCTAAAAACAGTAATACAGTATTTATTTCTTTACAGAAGTGGGGAGGAGTGTTGCCTACAATCCGCTCCATGAGATGAGGATGTTGGTCTGCCTATACTTTGCCTGAAATTATATGAAACTGTCAAAGTACTATTGTTCTTAATTGTAAGAATATAATCTCTAAAATGTAGCAGGCTGACAACAGGGTGAATAATGGGTGTAGAAGCCACTATATTAACTGGTTTAGTATGTTAATTCATTTATATCTATATATCTTCATTGAAACACAGACCAGGCATTCTTTTCAAACCTACAGAGTCTTAGCAGATGAAGCTCCCTAATCTGAGAGAGGTTACAGACAAGAAACAAAAAATACAGGTGATCTTTTGAACTATCAGTGTATCTTCAGCATCCAAAATTCAATATATTTCCATGTTTTTTAAATTCAGTGTTTGAAAGCTGGAAGTTGGTCACTCTAATGTGATCTTTTTTCAAATGTCTTCTCAGCTGAAGAAACAATTATTCTTCCTCCTTTCCCAAATCTTACGTCGGTTCAACACATAAAATATATTTCAAGCCAAAAATTAACCTTCTGTGAGCATCAACACAGATCAACGTTCACTTAAAAACCTTTTCCAAGAACAGAATAAAAGAAGCTGTAGAAAAAGTCCTAAATTAAACTCTGCTCATATTAGTGAAACATTAAGAAATACTTTTCAAGCTATTTACTGATGCAAACATAATAGAGACAAAAACATTTACATCAAGATTCCCTCTCCCAAGTAAAGTGAGATAATAAGAGCAAAGGGGGATCATAAGCTTGCCAGTGTTGTGTTTCTGGTTGCCTCATTCACCTCCTTAAGATCCTGTGAAAATAATTTTCCCCATCACCCCTCCTGTAAAGATAGGAATAATGCTACCATCTTAAATAGAGTATAAGGTTTATTGCTCACTCCCAGTGAAAGATGCTAAACATTACACATCATCATAGAACTCAAGGTTCGAAATGACCTCAAGAGATCACCTGATCCCACTGCCTTGCTCAGAGCAGTGTCTTAAAACAGTATGGACAACAATAGTCCTAGATGACCTGTTTTTCACCCTACAACTAAGTACTGTCATTTTAACTTCATGGCAGTTTTATGCCCTTCTAAGCATTTTAAGGGTCTCCTGCTCTCCTGTGGTTCTATTCCCTGATATACTTTATTATAGCGATGGAAGAGGACGCAGTTGAAAAGAATTCAATAGGTGGCACCAGAACACTAAAAAATCCTCACAAAAAGAAAAGCAAATGCATTTTCTCATGAAACCTTATTGAAAGATACTAGGTAAAATGAAGGAAAATCAAGAAGGTTCCCAACACACCAGACTCTGTTATTCTGAGATTAATAGGCACATTGCTACTATTAATTTATTTTCAAAAAATTGTCACAGCGCTAACAAATATTAGTCTGAGCTAACCTCAGGTTAACAAAGTTAACCTCAAAGACAAAACTGTCTGCTCATGTTTATATTCTAAAACATAACTCTGGAAACTTGAAAGCTGAAATCCAAAAATATCTTTAAAATGTAATAAGGATGTCCAATCCCCCAGACACATGCTGTGCAGTATGGAAGCCTGATGATTGTCAAACTAAGCAAGTCGGTCCTAGTTTGAACAGGAAGTACCCCAAAACTTCTCTCAAATCTTAAACTGCATCCAACTGTAAGACATTTTTAGGATATGTGTAGGATAACCAAATAACTTGAGATAACCCAAGTGCAAGAATTAGAGCATACAAAAAGTTCTTACTATTGAAGTAAGTTTTTTAAGCCTCCCTTTCCCTTCTCTTGATTTAGCCACCAGTTGGTTCCTGCTGACTTACCTAAAAGATTTGTAACCCATCAGTAATGTTTGAGCAGATCTGGCCTTAATCACATACCCTGGGAAAAGATATAACCAGCAGCTCATCCCATAGGCAGATGGGAGCCTGCTAATCGCTTTCATTCTCCTTCCTCTCCGGCTACCAGTTAGCAGACAGAATGCAGCTGCTGCTTGAAAGAAAGGTTTGAGATGGAATGACAGGCTGCCAATAAAACACACCTAAAGCAAATGAGTTGACCACTCTTTCTTCTGAAAGCCCAAAGATGTACTGGCCCTGTGAGTGAAACATGGGACTACTGCATTATGAAGAAACCTTTTGATGTTCAACAAGAAAAGCAAATAGAAAAACCATGAAAGAAACCAGGCCACCAAAAAAAGAGCCTATCCCTTCAAACCCTAGGGCAGCAGGCTGCCTGGGTCACACCTGGAGGTACAGGAGCTGCTGTATCACCTCTGCAGTAGTGACTCTGCCCTCACTGCAGTGAGCTGTGGCTGCACCTAAGAAGTCCAGTTGTATAAGAAGACAGCTCGTTGCTGTCTTAGGAAAGTGCTTCCACTTGGCACGACCAGGTGGATTAACAGAAGACAGCTGGGACCTAGAATATGTTACAAGACTGTTTCAAGGAAGTCCAGGGTCCGATCTTCTCGAGTAGAAGGAAGTGCCAGCACACATTTCCTCTGTGTGTGTGCTATTAATAACACAAACTCCAGCTGATAAGATGGAGATTCTGTTGAATCAGCACTAAGAGCCTAAAAATGTTATGTTTATAGGGGCAAAAATCCATTAGCTGATGACAGGGAACATGCCTTTGAATTTTATTCTGCTTAATTTGTACAGTGAGTGAAATGGGCCTGGTTTTGTATTTCCTGCTGGACTGGGCAGGAGACTAGGCTTGCATGGCAGCAGTTCAGGCTGTCTGCTCTGAGCACAGGATTGCTGCAGAACTGCATTCCTCCATACACACAGCACAGAGCAATGTGGGAAGGAGGATGCCTCTTCTGCTAATAGTGCATTTGGTGTTTTATCTAGCGTGGTACCATACCAGCTGGCTTTTCACATCCAGCTGTACTCCTCATGCCTTTGCCAGAGCCGGGAGGGGGCAGAGGAAGTAATCCTTCCTCTCAGCCTCATGTCTGTAAAACAGTTGGCAGCTGGGTTTTGCTGCCAGGAAAAATGCTTAGTGATTGTGCAGAGCTGCTGCCCTTTTCCCAGGTTCTCTCCAGCCTTTACTACGCTGGACAGACCCCAGCAACCCCCACCAGGCAGCATTTTACACCAAGAAACCAGTGTAGGTCCAGATTCTGCCTTCTGTCTTTTTACAGCTGAACGGCACTGCTTCAGCAAGGTCAGGGCTCTTCACATCTGCACAGAAAGCAACAGGATGTGGTCTACTTGTTCAGATGGAGTAAAGCTCTTTGAGGGGGTCTCCTAGCAAACAGCACAGACATTGCAGCTCCCCTGCAAGCCAACACTAAATCGCAAAAAAAGAACAGTTCCTGGTGGGAGGTGAAGGGTGAGGAAGGCAAGGAGCCTTACAAAATGCTGCCAGCCGCCCTTCTTTGATTTATTTTTAAACTTCAAGTGGGATAGGATGTAATTCACACCTACTTTAAGGCTCCCTTGTGCTGCCAGAAACGGCTAAAGAGATCTTAAAGTAAATGAGAATCAGGACCAGAGATGTTACTGTTATTTTTGCTGAAAACACAAAACGAAGGGCTCCATTCCTACTTTATAAACAAATCTGGGCAGACCTAAGAATAGACTAGCAAACACTTAAACATCTGAGTAATTCCATACCACAGAGGACCCCTCAAATTTTATAGGGGGATCACATGTGCTGAAGTGCTTCCATAATCAGAGACTACAAAATTACACTTTATTCTTTATCACTAACTCTGGGGAAGAAAAAACCTAAAACTGTTCCCAGTTTGTGGATAAACTGCTGCTTTTTGAAAACTGAGTAAAAGAATGCCATATAGAGTTTATATTAAAAATATTTGAAATTTTGCATGCTCTGAGTTAAAAAATAAACTACTCATTTGAGTTTACAGAGTAGAATTTTCTCAGAGACATTTCAGAGGGTCCTAAAAAATGTCTACTCTTCTGGTCATTAAAGAAAAAGTCATCAAATCACTATTAAGTTATTCATTATCTCAATGATAAGTCTTCATAGCCCTATAACAATCATTGGAATTAAATAAACATTATAATGATGAACTAAATAAACATTATAATTTTTTTTTCACAGACAACATTTGCAATATCCATTTTCACCAGAAATAACAGATAAAATGTTGAAACTGTAAATTTAAATTTAACAGAAATTCTAAAATACTCTGATTGAGAAATACCAATTGTTTCCTTTTGACATCTGGATTTAATGTCCATTCTGACTTTTCATCTGATTTCTCAAAATATTTCCTTTTGTACAAGTTCATTAATAATTGCCTCCCATAGCAACTCCTTCACACAGCGCATCGCTGCCTAAGAGCCTGATCCTGGCACACTTTCCTACACCTTTAACCTTTGGTTAAAGCATATATTTGAGAGTCAAAGCCTTTTTGTTCCCTAGCACCTGCCAGAGCTGAGACCTGACTTGCACTGGGGAAGGCGTGGTCTTCCTGCAGAGCACAGCTCAGGAGTAAGTGCCAGCCTAAGTACAGCTGATGTGAGAGGATGTGGTATTATGCTTTTAGTGAAAACTGACCTCTGAAATTAATGCTTGTTCTAGATCCCTCTCCTTGCTGTCCACCTTCCAAGACTGGAGGTATCCCTATCCTCCTCAAGTTCAGAGTCGTTAACTATAAGCATTAATCAGCATTTACAGTTACGGAGAAGGTGAAAAATTCAAATTAGCCACCAATCAAGTACAATGGGAGCAACCAGACAAAAGGGATGGAATTAAGAATTTGTAACTGACAGATACAAGGAGGAACACAATGTTGCAAGCTCAAGAAAGAGAAGGAAATACAAACATAAAGGTTTTCAGCATTTATCAGGTAAAACTAATTATTATCAAATATAACTTGTGCTCACATACTGAGCCTGACTTAAGAAAAGGATAAGAAAAACAGCACAAGAAAAATACTGAGATCATTTTTTTTCTCAACTAACCTGAAACTATTTCTGACCATTTAAAAAAAGTACTTTCATGGTTCTGATTATGTAAAATAAACATAAGAGTTTTAATTTTTCCAGAGAAAAATAAAAACACACAACAAAAGATAAATTTCCCTGAAGAAACATTAATTTAATGGAAGTAATACTTGCTAGCAATGATATGTAGAATTTCTCAAAACCATCAACCTGAAGTAGAACAAAAACGAAAAGCAGCAAATCAAATTCTTTTTGTCAGCACAGCTCCTGCAAAGCTAAAATAAATACCCAGGAATATGGTGTTTAGCAGCCAGAAGGAGGGCTTTTCTACCAACTGCACCACATTTAAATGACATTCTCAGTCTTCACAGGACGACTTTGCACTAACCCACTTGTACAGCTACGGCTAATGACGCCTTTGCTGCTCTGTGGTTTCTCTCATGCTGTTTACTTCTGCCTTTCTTCCACAGAGCCCTGCTCAAAAGGAAGAGGGTGCAGCATACTGTGGTTTAGAGCTTAAGAGCTTCCAAATGCAAACTGAGTTACCATAGCACCCACATGCCCAAGCAGACTTATCTTAGTGCTAAACCAGGTCTCTAGTGCAGTCAAGAAACGTCCCTATTAAACTCCTTTTCATCACATTTGCATTTGTAATTATTTTCAGTTGTACAGGTTCATTAATTTTATGCAGTGGTGGGGGTGGCAATCTTTGGAAGGAAGTCCAGGCTGCTTTACAGGGAGTACTTGTCACTGTGTGAATTGTCTGCAAGAGAGGAGAATATCAAACCCTGATACAACAGTTCCTTCAACAGTGAAATGCTGAGTACTGTCCACAGGCATTAAGAAACACCTATTATGAGGAATGGAAGACTGGCTGTGATATTTGTTCAGCAGTTTTGTGGTAAATGCAAAAAAAATTCGGTGTTAATATTTGCTTTGTCCTTTGTATATTTTCAGTATTTGTGTGAGATTGAGCCAGATTCATGCTGTTCCCAGGCTAAACTTCTCTGCTCCCCAGGGCCAATCCCTCCAACTTCAGTCATGACTTTTCTAGCCCTGCTGTACTTTCCTTGAGCTTCCTTTCCCACATCTTCCATGAACAGAAAGAAACTCTTGCTCCATATTGCTCTGCTCAATGGCAGCGACAGGATGGTTCTAGATTTGCTGAATGGATATTGTTAATGGCAAGCAGAAGGACGAAAAAACTTTCACCTATTATATTGTCCTCTCAATTCCTACTGCCATGGCTTTTGCAATTGCCAACTCTATTAGTCACAGGGAGCTGTGGAGGACAGCAGAAGGCAGCTCAGTTCTCAAGGGTTTTGATCAGAAAAAGAGGCTACAACCGAGAACTGACTGACTGTTGGTGAGAGTGTGAGGCAGGAGCAAACTTCTTCATTTCAGGCCCTTCACTGGACCATGGCTTATTTAAATATCGGACTCAGTTCTCTGCTTCTTAGAGACAGGTATCTCTGAGTTCCTTCAAGATTAAAGCATTATCTGGTTTTGTAGATCTTCCTGATTGCATATAACTTTTTATGTAATTATGCCAGCAATAGAAAATGGGTCCTTTGCTCTGATAAACAGAATCAACTTGGAAATACTTCTCTGTCTTTAATTAGCTCAAACTCCAAACCATAAAGAGTTTAGTAGGGGGAGGCTACAACTAAATGATGTTTAAGGTCTATTCCAACCCAAGTCTTTCTGTGAGTCTGTGATTCTAAGATTGGCATTTTAGCCACTGATAACATAAAGCCTGTTGAAATCAGAAATACCTTCTGTTTCCCAGAGTCCTATTAGAATGAAGTCCTTGGATCAACAGCTCTGTACTTACTGGGAGCATTATGTTGGTGAAGACTCTAATCAGTGACTTTCAAAAAGATTCAGTCAGTGATTTTTAAAAAGAAATGAACATTTCTTTCAAGAAATTACCGCTGCCTTTGAGTTATTCTTTTTTGCAATAATATTTTTCTCTGATCCACTGCTATGTTAAACACCCTAACAAACCACTTGTTTGATTGCTATGCACTGCAGATTTTTTACTAATAAAGGGTGTATAAATGTACCACAGGAGTGCCATGGCTTGACCTTGGCCAAGGGCTGAGAGCAGGGCAAGCAGGGCTGCGTGGTGGCACACAGACTCAAGTCAGCAGGACCAGAGTGTGACAAATGACAGAGCAACAACCCACCAGAGAGCAACACTGAATAACTGCTGCAAAGGTGTACCGGAGTCATCCTGGGGCTGCACTGACACTGACAGCACCTCAGTGACCCTCAGCAGTAGCAGCTGGGGACAGAAAGAATCCAGAGCCCCCAAAGGCTGCAGTCAGGAAATACCTCTGGCCTAGTGACACAAGTGAATGTACAGCTGGTAGCTGCACCATTCCCACCATCTTCCCCTTCACCAAGGTAATTCAGTACTGCTGCAAAAATCACATTTTTCAGACAGTGCTATGAATACACCACTTCTGATACTTCTAGGAGATGGCAAGTGGCTCAAAGGAGTGTTGCCCTACGTGATGCAGTGCTCCTGAAGGAACCCTGTTACAGAGCCAAATGCTGGGGCTGGGGGAGTCAGCTGCTGTCTTGGATGAGAACAGGTCCTGTGGTTCAAATGAGCACATTGGAGTCCGAGAGAGGATCTGAGTGAGGATCTGCCTTTATCTACTCACAAATTTAAACATTGCATTTTATTTGAATTATCTGATGACTGTGCAGCTCAGGCCTAAAGAAAACTAGCTTCTTTATTCCACAGCAGAGTAATGCATGGAGGACAGCAGAAGGCTGTAGCACCTCCAGTCACAGTGCTGAGTTTTATTGTGCTCAGTTACTCTGCCTGCGCAGCCTCAGCCTTTGAAAGATCTTTGAAAGATCCACAAATCAGAATAAAGATGTGGCACAAAAATTTCCTTTTCCAGTGATCTGTCATTTGTATTTCTGCAACTTCTTGCTCCGAGCTTAAGAGGACCCTCAGCAGTCCCTGTGCTCCATGAGCCGAAGTCCCAGCCTCACATCTCCAAGCAGCGATGCTCTAAACTATCCTGCTAGTCTCAGTCAGCTCCTATGACCCAGATTTCTTCCAGCATGAAGAGAAGATCCTAACCAGCCCTGGCTGATAGACAACTAGCTTCTGTTTCTTGAAAGGACAGAGAGTACAGAGGGAAAAAAAATCATGCAGCTCAGTGGAGAACTGTTCCCATACCAACTCTGCCTGCTGGGCAGCTTCCTCGCCCTCCCAGGCTGCCAGCTGCAGCCTGCAAACTCTGTTTCAAGGGACAGTGATTTTACTTGGCTACTATCTTCACTTTTTCCTCCAGACATTCAGGCCAAAATTTATCAGAATTGAATATCTTTCATCAAATATGCTACTGAATAACATTTCTGTTGCTCATAAAATATTGTGACAGCCAGTATTCACTGACCAACAGCTAAATCTACTGCATACTTGTTAGGGTGCAATTTAAAACACAGTAATCTATACACACAGAACGTTGCTATGAAGCATCATGTAAGGGTCAGAGTCTACCAGCATTATTCATGCAAAAATCATTTGAAAAGTAAATCACTCAGTGATGCATATCATTATCTTCCAGAAAACTGCCTGTTAAAATTTATCACTAATTTTTTATTATTTTGCTGGAAGTGTTTCAGAGAAGACTGGATGTGGCACTTAATGCCATGGTCCAGTTGACAAGGTGGTGTAAGGTTATAGGTTGAACTCAATGATCTCAAAGGTCTTTTCCAACCTAGTTCATTGTGGGATTCTGGGGTTCTGTGAAAAGCAGAAATTACACTATTTAAATTCATCAAAATTTCCTATATTTGATGCATGACCTGAAATCCATCTTGTACTCAGTCAGATTGAGAAAAATTGGGACTGTGACCAAGTCCAACCCAGGAATTCCACTTTTTACTCACTTAACTGCATGAGTGGTTGGATGCACCCTCCACTTCTGCACCTCTCTAACATCCCATGCAAAGTGGAGATAGTGGCATATTGCAATTAGAAATTAATTTAAAATTATGATGTTCGCAGACAAGGGACATGAAAGTGTCATAAAAAAGTATGCTCAGATCTATCTGGTTGCATAAACAGGAACAGGCTGCAGAGAGAGAAACTCCTCGAACTTGAGCTCCCCACAATGTCATGCACACACTTACGAAAGCCACTCGCTATCTCAAAATCTGGGTTGCAAAACCTGGGCTCTGTCCCTTCAGGGGAGCTGAGCAGCTGAGCAGGTCAAGAAGGGGCCCTTACTTCATGTCATGTCAGAAGCAATGATGAACAGATTTCAGAAGAGAGCTGAGTCCACACAACTCCTCTGGAATTCAATAAAAACGTTAAGTGAAAGTGATTTCTTGATTCCCTCTCCTTCTTCATTTTTTTTTTAAATCAGATCAGCAATTTTGTTACACAACTCTGGGCCATTCACTGCCTTTCAAATGTGTTTCTTCCTCTTTCTCCATTTGCTACTTTCATTATAACAAACAGGAGATGTGAAATCCAACTTTAACTAACGAATTGCCTGATAATCACAAGCAAAGAGAGACAAAAACAGTTAATCTAATTTTGTTTTAAATCCTGTGCTGATCATCCTTTTCTAAAAGACTGTATCCTGAATGTTCTGAGATATAAAAATAAAGGCTCAGAATGGAAGGACTCCATTCTGCTCACAGGGATTGTGGTGCCCCATGTTCCAGCAAAAACCTAAAGCTCATGTTCCTCAGGATTCGAAGAAGATTGATTTCAGTATCTCTATAATAATTCAAGGCAAAAAGAGCATAAATAGTCTATGCTTCCTTTTGCATGTGGCAAGCAATTTTCATTAGCATTTCACAAAGAGTTTCCTTTTTTATTATAATTTTAATTAAAAAGTATTAAATGAGTGGTCTGGGAAAGAAAAGTAAAATCAAAAATACTAGATAAGGATGCTAGACAAGAATTTATTTAGGAAAAGAATTTTATGGACCTTTCGATGTATAGCGACCCAGGGAAAGCCCTCAGGCCAAAGCTAATAGAACATCCAATTTCATGCTCCAAATAATTTTACACTCTTTATATAGGCATAGCTATGCACAAGCCAGGAAATTCCACAGACCTGTAAACATTTCTGATGTCTAATAATAAGAAATACATATATAGCAGCATTACTCATCTTATGACAATAACAAGAACAACTCCCACTTGGAGGTGGGAGGTCAGAAATCTAATTTGATTTGTAACACAAGTATCAGTTTTCATACACACATCCATATAGATGGAGCAGTTTGGAAGTGGAGTGTGTATGTCTGCTGTGGTGAGAGATGGAAACGCTGAAGCAGAAAGACACAAGTATGTGCAAATGTGGGTAAGACTTTTCTAAGTCTATACTTTTACAGTATTTTGTTGAAATACTGGTGAACGTATGGCCACATGACCTGGCAAAATTTACTTCTCTTTCATTTTTAATATTGAAATATATAAGAATTTTTTTCAGTTGCATAGACTAAGGCACTTGAAGATATTATTTAGCACCTGTTATTTAGCATTTCATATGTATGCCCCACAAAAGTGATAATATGAACAAACTAAATAAGACAAAACCTTCTGCTAGGTGTTCAAGGAAGCACAAAAATTTCTCATTTGTCATTTACTTCAGTAGGAGTAAAGTATAGTTTGAAAAAAGATCATAGTTTGAAAAAAAATCATGTGAATCAAGACTTGCAGAGTCTGGCACATAACAGAAGTCTTAATAAACCCCAAGCAACAAACACAAGCAGGAAGTGGGGACTGACAGTGCTTAACTCAGCACTCAGCTCTGCCAGCTCAGGAAGGCACGTGAGCTTTCTCTGTGCCTCCATTTGGTGCACGGAGAGCAACTCAAGTGTGGGATCACCTGGATTTCCATGGGCTGCTCTGTACCAGCGTGCACACTGTCAGGAGTGCTTGGATAAACTGAACTATGATCAAAGCCCTGCACAATCTACAGCACCCACATCCAAACTCTCTGTTAATTTTTTCGTGTTTTGTAATGCTTGATGCTGCAAACCAAAATTTTCAAGGCAGTTTAATTCATATTAAAATTATGAAAGACAATTTTTAATGGTGCCCAACATTAGCAAGGCAACTGAGAAACAGAGACTGCAGCATTTCAGTCAGGATTACCAAGAATACCCTCACAAGCAGAAATTTTGAAAAATCTACACAAAAGTAAAACCCTAGCTTCTGGATTTCCATTTTGCTGCACAAGACCATTTTGTAGGAATTTCCATGGTCAAGGATGCATGATAGGTGTTCTGCTCATCTGCTGCAAACCCAATCAAGTGTGCATTCTTAACACAATGTGATCTTTCTTTCCTTTCGGATATAAAATATGTCCTTTATATATATTTACATGACCAAGACCCAAAGAAATTAAGGACAGATCAACATCATCTGCAGTGATGACAGCATAAAGCAGTCTGAAATAGTGCAATGAAAGATGTGTCATGAAAATCCCAGCCCTTTTTTAAGGCTGACAGGGTCAAAGGAAAGCTTCACAAAGATTATTAAACTTCCAAGAAAATAAGGAACACAATGATCAGGGAATGGAACCCTGTACCAAGGATATAATGGGTTTCTGTTAGGGTACAAATAGCCAGTAGTCCAGGGCCACAGCAGGTGGTCTAAAAGAAAATTGAATTAAAGGCTGTCAATTCATTTTTGGCACATGTATGGGGCAGGCAGCTGCCCTAAAGGAACAGGATTCTCTGATAAATGGAAATGGAACTTTTGAAAATAATTCTTCAAAGAATGCAAGAAATGGGACTGTGGTCCACAGCATCTTCTACACAGAGCTGAGATCCCCCCTGCTCAATCTCCCATCATGGGTGATTGGGAAACTGGCAGTAGCAGAGGAGCTGGCTCTGCAGAGATGAGTGGCTGATGGCTCAGTGGGATCCCTTGCACTTGGTATCATGAGGAATTTCTCAAATTACAATCACTGCAATCTATTTGACCATAGCTCTGGTCTACATTACATGAAGAATATGGGCCTCTTGCCAGAGCATTGGCTCTCCAGCCAGGAGCGCAAGTGCTTTTACTCGTGCAAAGGTGCACAACGCTAAAATGGCTTAACTGCCAAGCTTGTTTTGTCTTTCAGTTTTAAGTTACTGGCAGCTGTTAATGAAAGTCATCTTTAACCTCATCAATGTTAATGAGCTTTGGCACTACACTCCTGAATGTGGCTGTAAAAGTCCTGCTTCCGCCAGTAGCTGTGTTACTGCTCTTTCAGGTGCCTCTCTGCCTGGCTCTGCTGTACCATGTAATCTCGTCCTTTTTGGCTATGAGTCACTACAGTTAGTCAGCCCCATGGTCTAACTCCCATTTCAGTTTAAATCAACTTCAGGTTAGTATGAGTAGCTTAACCATAGGAGGGTTCCCATTGTCTTGTTTCTGCCTTCAGACCTTAGGGGACAAAGCTGAGAGTTAATGTTGGTGTTTACTCATCAATCAGCTCGAAGTTTTGCTTTGGCAGAGATATAGAGACATCACATAAAGTAGATAAAACCCACTGCAATCCACCACCTCAGCAGGAAGGGGCTGAAGAATTATTTTAACACTTAAAAGTAGATAAAACTCTTGCTAAATGTGTTTGGTAAGTAGTAAGTTTGACAAAATGTCTGCATCTGTTCCTTCCTAGCTCTGCATTAATGCTGACCCTGACAGCTTCTGAAGCATGACTGATACATGAATGGGCTTCAGAGAGGGGGTTGAGGCAGGTCCTGCAGGGCTCCACCGCCTTCTGCACATCCACCCAGCAATGCTACTCTCTGTTGTGCAGCTTAAAATTGCAAAAGCCATATGTGGTTGGCTACCTTTTGCCCTTTATTTTGCCTCCTGCCCTCCCTACCAGCCAATGTTTAGCAGCTCCTGATTCGATGCTCCTGCAGCAGCCAGCCTCTGACCTGGAATGGCCCCGTGTTCAAGGGGCTGGTCCCTACCTACCTGACTCCTCATTATCTTATCACTGTGCATCTGCTTATGTCACACTCCAGGAAACTGGCCCACAGCTCTGATGTTGCCTCCACAGCAAAATATCCCCATCTGAGAGATGTGTTCAGTCTCCATAGCCTAAACACTGACACGTTCTTACACCAGTTTCACTAGGAACTTACAGCTGCTTCAGAATTGCCATCGAGGTTGCCTATTTTAGGATGTCTTGACAGTTTGCTATCTCTCTGCCAACTCGATCAGAAATTCTGAAATTCAGAGGTGATAAGGTCACAAGGATTAGTTCAGTCTTCTACAGAGATAGTAGTTTAGATTTGCTTGCCCAGCAAACCTGTGATGCATAACCATGTCACTGTGTTTATCTTCCTAGTCTTGACCAGTTTTCACTGGGATAATACGATTTGACTTCAGGTAAACTAAGAAGCTTAGTTAAAATTTATATTTCTTTTTAGACAATAACATACTCATTTCAGAAGAATTTCCAAAATAGATCCAGTCAGCCCCATTTAATAACTTATAGCTAAAGTTAAATAAAATTTAAGTTGCTAAAATTATACAATACTAAAAGGAGAATGTCCATTTTCTTAGTCTATGACTTCATGTGAAATGTATATGTATTTCAAAAATAAAACAGTTGAATTTTTCAATAATTTTAAGCTGCATATTCAACATCTTTTGTACAAGGGTAAGAACAGACACAGGAACTGGCAGCAAATAACGATTACAGATGTACAAGAAGAGTTGCATTAATTACCAGCTATGTGAATTTACTCCTGTTCACCCGCACACCTAATATGGCAGAGAAGTAGTCAGAGCTGGTTTTGCTCCTCCTTTCTCACCACCAGGAAGAGTTGCATGAGCAGAGGGTTAAGCTCACAAGGCACACTTTCAACTGTGCACAGTATAAGGGAAATCAAGCATAACTTTTTAAACTCCTTGCTGTTTTTTAACAGTGTTTGGAGGTAATGGACTTCTTTAGTTTTCCTGGTAAATGGCAGCCTGCAAGAACTAAATGGTGTGACAGGATGTGGGTGCCTTAATTTTATCTGCATTTAGCAGAGCACTGGTCTGTACTTAGCAAAGCAGCTCTCAGCTTGAACTGAAAGCAAGCACCTTCCCATTCCTAGGCCGGGCTGCCTGTCAACCCACAAATGAGTAAACTTCCTCACTGAGCTAAGGGGAATGGTAGCAATGTACAGAAGTTATTAACACTTTAGCCTACATTGTTTGAAGATGCAGAATTTTACAAAACAAAGAACCAGAAGGCACGGTTGCCCTAATGACTCATTTTTTTTTCATTTTTAGCGTGCTTTTTTAACTACAAAGCACTACACAGGCAACCACCACAATGCCACCAACCTCATGGTACGCTATGAGACAGCAAATATCTAAGAAAAAAGAGTGTAATTTACCTTCTATGAGCATTGCATAGAATATCCAGAGATTGCCCTGAACTAGGATGATCTGAGCTGCCCAGTATAAACATCCAAAGTACCTTTTTCTTTTATCCTTCTGCTATTACTATTTCAAACTACTGAAACTTCATTGATCTAAAGTCCAAATAGCCATCATTAAAATGATGATCCCCTGGCTACCTCTACCATAGCAGCTGATGCTTAGAGAGCTGTTTTTCATTTTTATTGGAATTTCATTATCCATAAGTCCTTCAAGAAATGTTGGGTGAATTCCACAACATTCAGCTTGAAACTTACTTCCTAAAGACAACATACACAAGCTTTTTTTTACAAGTTTATTCATAAGCTTCTTTTTTCCTAAAAGAAAATCTAACATTAATTTAAAAAA
>VZTJ01005621.1:703735-731415 GCA_013397795.1 Orthonyx spaldingii | reverse complement strand
AAAAAAAAAAAAAAAAAAAGGCAACATGTCCCATTTCTGCTCTTCCCCAGTGGTCCCAGAAGCAAGCACCTTGTGCTGTTTTACTGCTGGGCCCCCGCCCCACACCGCTAAGAGATTGTAGCCAACCCTGCTTTCTACTGTTGCCTTATACTTTCCAGCACTGAACAGGAATCTCTCTGGGGCTGACTGCATGAACACTTTGTAAAAAGGCACTTTAGTCTTCTGTTTTATTGCTTCTAGTACTTTTCAACAATCTAGCAGACTCATCAAGTTATTCACAGCTTTTCTCATACATTGGAATAATTTGTTTATTTATTATGGCTCATGTGATTTCCTGAATTGACTTCATTTTGGTAATAGTTACTTTGAATTTTATCTACAGCAGTTGATATTATCTTTAGTTAGATGTATCACTTTAGATGTATTTCATCTTCAGAACACCACTAGTACCTACACAAACACTCATAACCCAGCTTTTTTTTTTTTCCCTCTGGCTTTACTGCTCCCTCTCCATTTAGGCTGAGGCACACACTTGCACAGTGTGTTGTCATAATTTCCTTACAGGTTCTAGGATTTCACTTTATATTTGTATACTTCATTTCCATACATTCTAAAATGCTTTCTCCTAGAGTTCACTTTTAAGCACTTGTCCCAGAGAAAACTAGAGCTCATATTCTGCAGAAATAACACTGGAGATTTCAAAGGAGATGTAACTTTTACTGTTTAAATTTTCCCCAGAAGATGGCACGTATATTTGCAATACATTACATTTATGGAACATACTCACATCTCTCACTTTCTAATACTAAGTGTGCATATATTTTTACAAGACTAACTCCAAATACTATTTATAATAAAGAAGCTTTTCATGGTACACCTCAGCCACTGCCTTACACTGTGCAAGGAGTCCTTTGGTTAGGTATGCTGGGAGCTTGATACAACTGAGTGAATTAACTCTCTGTCTTTGTATGCCCACTTTCCAGTCTAACTTAATGGTATTTGCAGTGAGATTCTACAAAAGTGTGCCTTGTCCTCACAAAGAAGAATGCAAACTCAATTAGTACACACTCCCAAGCACCAGGAAATAAGGATTTTTCAGACCATTAAAACAAACCACTGCATCTGCATAGTGTTACCTGTGCTTTTCTTGCAGTAGAATACATTCTCTGTGAAAGAGCATCAATTAAAACATGACATTAAACCCAGTCTGTATTTAGATAATAAGTGGTGACTCACTACAGCAAGAGCAAATCAATCACTGGAGAAATGACACACTGCCTAACAATATGATGAGAGGCATCCACATGGCCTCGGGTTCCATCCTTCATGCATCAATAGAAATTGATGAATATCTCTACACCAACAAACCTGGAAATGCTTCCAAGATTACAGGTCCAGATCGAGCACCTGACACCAAAGGGAAGCACCTCCATCTGCCACGCTGGCTCTACATGAAGCAAGACTAAGTCTGCAGGAGGGATGGAAACAGCAATGTGTGTCAGGTGACTTCCTGGGCAGCCAGAGGGCTGACAGCCAGGCAAGGATATTTACACCTGGGTGTGTCACACCATATTTCTCTTCTACCTTGTAATTTTTATGGATTTTTTTTATTTCATAGTTTGCGTTATTAAGCTTTTGAAAAAGATTCCTATTAATATAATTTCTCTAATTTAAATTTTAAAAAACCCCAACAAATAATTCTCTCTGCTTAACAAAATTACAAATATTAGAAAACAGCAAAAAAATCAGTTGATTTCAATAAAGTTTCCCTGACAGACAGATCATAACTGCCAGTGAAAAGAAATACAGAAAATTCATTCTGTTTAATTATTAATCTGCTGACAGTAAAAAGGGAGTGCAATGGACCTGGATGTGTCCTTGAAATACCTCTGGCCTTTGTAAGCAAGAGAGGGGTCAGAATTTGTTTTTGCAGAAGATGAACAATCCCTGCATCTCCAGAGAATCCTCTGAATCTCCCAGATCTGGAAAATCTGTCCACTATGACGTTTCAACCACATTTTTGTTACTGTAGCATGCAGACAACTCCTATCTGAGTTGAGAAACTAAGGAATCTTTTTGACTTCCTCTATTTTCCTCACAGCAAGGCTTCACCTATGAAAAAGGCACGAGCTGGGGTGGTGCTTGCCAGCTTGATCATTACATAAATAAATCCATCAAAAGCAATACTAAAAAGACTCACCAGTAAGGCTGCAAGCACTGGACACTAAAACAATATTAAATCTAATTACTTTAAGCAAAGAATCATCAAAGAGCTGAAATTCAGAAAGTATTTTGGATGCTAAAATGACAGCAGGAATATGAAAAGCAAGTGTACCATAAAGATAATGAGCAGAGAGACCAAGCTAGGATCTATTTGCAATCAAACTGGTTTCTCCTCCAGCAACTGCATTGTGAAGCATCTAGATGGAATCTGTGGTCAAGAAACACTAATATTTCAAAAACTCAGCATCACACACTGTCAGCCATTCCCAGCATTATTATGAGTGAAATTTCCTGTCTCTGTATGACAAGAAGTCATAGGGATTTGGATTTGAGCTTGTTTTTGAGTTAAAAGCTTTGAAGCATTTTTTGTTCTGAAACGTGGCATCACAATGAATTTTGTGACAGATCATTTCCCTAATGATCACATTTCCTGTAGTGAGACTTTTCATCTTCCTCTATGACTGCACCAACACTGCAACTACACACACTCTGCAACACCGTCCATCCCCACTGAAAAGGCTCTTACAGTCCCATAGATTGAAACAGGACTCAAAGAAATAGGTCACTGGCTTAAGTCCTGGGTTAGGACTCTGCACCACCAGCACAGCTGATCTGTTTTTATTTGGGGGCTGGATTTATTTTAGAAGAAAGGTAGATGGTAACTTCTGTAACAATCTCCCTAAGATCTATCATCATCCTGATCGTGTTAATTGTCATTTGCATTTGCCTCCTGCAGTGCCACAATAATTCCAGATCATAAAATAAATGCAGCTTCTAAACATACTGAGCCCTGCTACACAATTACTGGGACATTATTGTTATTTCTCTGGTCTTGATTTACTCTTGCTCAGGTTCATTAAAAAATGCCACCCTCTGATCTGACCCAACTGTCAAAGCAATCCTTTTATTTTTGCTCAATTTGATACCTCTCATTGGAATTAGGCAGAAATTTTCTGTTGAAGCTGACAGTAATCCTCTCCCAGAAAGAAGGATTAATGCCCTCAAGTTCTTGTCTCCACCCTTTGCTTGGATGACAAGTACTTTGTGCAGAAGGTCAGCCCAGGATTTCTACAGCCAGTTGAGGTGATGTACAGGCCTCCTACCATGCTGCTGATTGACCAACAGGGTTTGTTAAATTAATGTTTATTTTGTACAATAATCAATGTTATACTTCTGTTTGGGTTGTTCAATATGGTTTTTGCTTCAACTTGCTACAAAGTATGTGACTTCCTTTATGAAATTACAGTCACAACCAACCAACTTCAATGTTTAGATTAAAAAACGTTCCTTCTTTGGTCTTAATTTCTGATTCCC
Organism: Orthonyx spaldingii; assembly: GCA_013397795.1. Classification (NCBI taxonomy): domain Eukaryota; kingdom Metazoa; phylum Chordata; class Aves; order Passeriformes; family Orthonychidae; genus Orthonyx; species Orthonyx spaldingii. The sequence continues at coordinate 727,878 of VZTJ01005621.1, read as the reverse complement.
TTTTTTTTGGCTTCTTACTCAGAAAAAGGTCCAGAGTATTTCTTTTTGTTCAGCAGCTTTTCAAGTGACCTTTCAGAAGTCAGTTATCTGAATGTTTTTATTTAACACGGAAATAGTAACTTACATTTGCTAAAGTGTTCTGAGCTCTGTAGGACAGTAAGATATTTATGAAGGTGCATGGAAGTCCACTTACAAAGTAGAAATATTTTGTATCAGCTGTATGAGGTGACAATTTGCTATGATGAACAGGTGTCCCAGGTGTCTCTTCTTTTGCATTTCCTTTAATAAATCATGTTTACCAGCACTTACTAAAATAAATATGTGGGCTGGTCTCTGCAAATGCATACTTTTCCCTCTAATGACAGGAATATTTTGCAAGGTAATATTGTCATTTAAAAAAAAATGGTTTATGGATCTTTTAAAGAAATCACATTTCTTTGTCTCACCTAAAAGATGAAAATGACCATCATTAACATTATGTTTCACTCCAAACCACTTAAATGTGTGTGAAATAATCAAGATTCAGGTACATTCCTGAAAGCAGGAATCTACTCCAAACCCTTTGGAAGAATCATTGTGTTTCTACTTGCACACATAAACCCACACACTGTAAAAACTGGCAGCCTGTTCGTGGTTTGTGAATTCTGGATGGTGTCTATGGCTTGGCCAAGAGATCAGGCCTTGTGTCTGGCCTGATAATGATGTTGTTTGGTTTCACTATAAGAAATCCCAAGGAATTAGATCAAATTTAAACTAGTGAATAACTCTGCTTTTTCAATGGCACAGACTTAAATAAGTAAATCAGTAAAACCTTATGAACATTGATTTTAAAGACAAGCTATTTTGTCTTAGGCAAAACTCTCATGAACATAGTTTGAAAGCTTCTCCAGGTAGGAATCATCTGAAGAGACACTACAATCATTCCTCTGAGCAGAATTCCTCCCCCACACCTGTAAGAATTGCTTATACTCTTTCTTGGACTGGAAGAATGACAGTATTCTGCCTACACTTCCTGGAAACAGTGCCTAGGCTTGTGTGTCTCCTTTTATCAAAATGTCCATCAAAGGTCGGGTAATTTTCCATACTCATCTAGAGATAAAGATGCTACCTATCTTGATGAATCAATTCAAGAGTGTTAGTGCTTCTCCCTCAAAATGGATCAGATATAATCACTAAGAAAATGAAGTGCATTATTTCTGTGACAGTTTCCAAGCATGCTCAGAATTATAATCGTAGCAGATTCCACAGCTTCTTCCACTGTGGCCCCCAGTGAGCTCTTCCCTGGCTTTGGAGTTGGTGACAGGAGACAAGAGGCTGAGGAGGAAATCAGTCACTAAGGGCTAACTAGACTTCTGCACTAGTTCTGGCAGCTGTAAGAAAGTATGAGCATGGGACAGTGAGCACTGGTTTTAAAAAAGAAAAAAGACAAAAAAGAGAAGAGAGAAAAAAAACCTGCTATCACTGAAGAAATGCTGGAGATAAGCCAGTAGGTTTTCATCCTCTTTAGAGTAATGTCAAAAGGTGATTGTGCCTGCAGCACTAATTTACTCCTTTCATAAGAAAGAAACCCCCTGGTTTACTGGGAAAGAAAACCATGCCATTTGTTTTAGCATCAGGACTGCAGTTGCTACTACAAGTTATCAATAAGTCAGCACATTCACTGTAAGCCATTACAAAACTCACAATTTCCAAAACAGATAAGGGATTTAGGAGCCTAAGTGTTCCTCAAAATGTTCACCATAAAAAGAAAGAAAGAAAGAAAAAAATCTGTTATCTTCCCCAGCAAAGAATACAAAGAAACTTGATTGAAATCAGTTTGTGCTGCAAGGATCCTAGCAAGACCCAAAGAAACCAAAATATGTTCTTTTACCATTAAATTCTTATCTTGGCATCATGGCAGTAACACAAAATTTGCTTGACATCTTAGAAAGGCCTGCAACAGTCAACAAATCAGTTTTACTTTTTTCTCTTCAAATGTTCATTATACCTGAGGAAAAATATTAAATATTTCTATACAATATTATGCACTTACGTTTCCTACCAACATCCACTGTTCAAGTCTTTGAGCTGATTAGGGATTTAAAAATAAAGCCTACTGCTCAAAACAGATAGGGCACATGGGTTTTTCAGAAGGATCTTTCTCCTACTTCCATCTCAATTTTATGCTCTATTAAATGGGAATTATACTGCCCTTTGTCCAAACTGAAACTTAACCCATTCTGAAAACTGCAATTCCACATTTCCTGAAGAAACACAGATCTAGTGAAGATTGTTGAGAATATTCTCAATATTCATGTGATTTACTTTTAATGTGGCAACTACTTTAAGATGTTTCACTCCTTTATACAAGAATCAGGAATATCTCATAAAGCAATATTTAAAGTCTTTTGCAAGGGCTTTGCAAGATAAATACCATCAACAAATGCAATGTTCATTTTGACAGCAATAATTAAAAACAATACAAAAAGAATGATAACACCAGCAAGATACAAGTCATTTTCATGGTCTTAAACACAATAGAAACAACTGTCATCCTCAGAAACAAGTACTAAAGACTGCTGTCAGTGGGATGCCCCTGGTCAAGAGGTACAGGGATGTGGTAGTTTTGGCACTAAGCTTCTGCAAAGAGATGAATATTTAACTAGAGCTTACTATGCATTTTAATAAAAACTAAACAAACAAACAAACATATCCACATCAACACACAAAACCCCCCAGAATATCATTATTAATTCTTCAATTCTGTTCCAAACATTGCAAGAGTAGCTCTGAAATTACTTGATTTTACATCATTTATAACACTGACAGAAGAACTTCAGCACAGAATTACAGCCTGGCAAGTCACAGATACACATGACTTTTACAGTGTATACAATGCACAATGATGTTTGACAATAAAATCACACACACACAAGGTGCTCCAGAAGTCATTGTCCAGGGAGAAAAGGCAATTACTCAAGAGCTGGCAAATATCCATTTCCATTGCCAGAGCAAAGCCCTCGTCCTTTTCCTTTCCTAACCCTGACAAACATCCACTGAGATGTTTCATTCTGTGATCACAGATTGCTCTTTTGGTCCAGCGTAGAACATGGCTCCAGAGCATGTGGTGAAGATACCTTTCACCTGTAGAGCTAATTCTGAGCATGAGCCATGGAGTTAGCGAGGCAAAGAACCACGAGAAAACAGAGATCTCACAGCTAAGTTTAGCAAAATGGTATTTTAGGTAACAGGATTATATCCCAGCTCTCATCACAGAATTCTTGTATGATGTTACAAAATCTACTCCTACTAAATTTTACATGCAGCAATCATTAATAATCAGTGTGCATTTAACTGCTAATTATACCAATCTGATTCACAGCAGTGATGACCTTTCAAAACTGCAGATTAACTGAAGTTAGGGGTGCTTTAAAGAATAGGGTGCTTGTCTCAGATTAATCATTCTAGTTAATAGACTGATCTTCTCTTTGAGCCATTTTGTCATGATAAATATGAAAATCTATATGTGTGCAACACTTAGCTGGAGTAGGTGAGCAGCATCATCAAAAAACTTAAAAATAAACTAGTATTGCTAGTTGTAGAAAGTTTTCAATAGCAATTCTGTAAATATGGCCTGAACTGTACATTGAGCAAGACAGATACAACACACTGAATAGATTTTCATTTTCTACACAGAAAAGAGAATCCAGTAGAGAAAAAACTCTTCTGAAGAACTTCTCTCAGTGAACACATTGATTGCATCCACCACCACTGCAAAGATCTAGTATCAGCCATATGTCAGAATTATCACTCTATCAATCATTGCAGTGCTCTTCAAAGACTACCTTAGAGATCTAAAGTGATCTTTAAAAAGTGTGTAGGGTTGCTGCACCTGCTTCCTTCCCCCTATGGTTACTCATTGTGTCAAGGAAAGGTTCCCATAACAGACAGAGCTCAGATTTTAAAGAAAAAAGATTTAGTAATAAACAGTTACTACACACACATTACACCATACAACTCCATTCAAGGCTCTGCTTACAGCTGTGTCTTATGACCAGCTACTGCATTTGCAAATAAAGCCATTCCAAACCCTTAGCATTTCACATGAAAACCTTTTCACTCAAACTTTCAGCCGTCTAGAAGCCAAAAGTCCTCATGACCCTGAAATCCAACACAGCAAATTAAAATCAACTCAAAAAAATCCAACCAAACAAAAAACAAATCAAAACCCCCCAATCCTCTGTAATGTTCAGTAAATATTTTAAAAAATATTCTATATTGTATTATGGATCCAGGTCACATTTGAATTAATTGCAGGCAATCTCCAGAGCTTGTATCTACCGAGTTCATCTTCTGATATTCAGGAAACATGATTTTTTTCTTTTCAGTCTAAATAAATCAGTTGGGTCAATTACACATCAAAATTAATTTATTACAGTTATTACTTTTTATGAGCACTGAGATATGAGAATTCTGAGTGCAACCTAAAATTTTTTTAAGCTAAACTGAACAAAATGCGGTCCCTCTCTTCCATATCCAGATGCTGTTCATGGTAGCTCATCTCCTGCAGGTAGAGGAACAGCTACAAGAATAGAGAATCAGGAGGGTGGGATTACACGCTCTCCCATACAGGAGAGTGAATGTGTGTGTGTTTGTAACACATCATCTACACATTCTGTTGTTTGTTTACTGTATTTCACTCACTGGTGGGAGAATGCAATATGTTAATGTAAGGATTAAACAGCTGGAGAAAATAATCATTGCAAATAAATACAGTGCCTTTGTATGCAACCTGGTTTTCTATTTTTCCCATGTAGCAAGAGAGGACTTTTAAAGCACCATAAGAGTTTTATCATAAGGTGTTATCTTCCAGGAGTGCTTGCACCAAGCTGTTGTCATGTAAAAAAGTTATAAGAGCACAATGTGATGATACCTGCAATGCATGGACCTATGTAGGACAGTTTATCTTGAATCCTGGGAATAATTAAATGCATGCTGCTTTGAAGAAGGTGTTTTATGCCCCTTTCTCAGAGAAGGAAATAAATAGCAGAGGGGATTATGCAAGTTCTCTGGCTGGCCACATATGTTGCTATCACTTTTTCTACTATCAGTCTTTCCTCTCACTTCTACTGCATTCCCTTTAAGAAATATCCAAGCTGTCCAGAATCAGAGCAGAAATCCTTTGAGGACGAGACCATACCTCATCCCACATTTGTCCAGCACCTGGCCCAGCAAGAATGCTTGACCACAACAACAGCAAATAGCCCTTCTATAAACACAGAAGTAAGACAGTCACATCCACACAGAGAAGCAGCACCTTCCTGACTTTCCAGGTAACTCCTTCTTGACTTTCCAAGTATTCAGTATTCACAACTTCAGAAAAAAGTTCCAGAAAATATTAACTTGCAGCTGCACACTGCAATTTTTCACATTGTCTCAGTGACCAACATGTGAAGGTCCTCTGAAAATCTGATCATTTTCTTCTATGTAAAAATACTTCCCAAGTGTTTTGGAGCTTAGAGTCAAAGCCAGGGATATCTCCTCCAAACAGCTTTCTCAGGGCAGCTAATATTAAATCAGATCTTGGAGTCTGAAGACCCCCAGTAGGTTTACAGAAAAAAAAACACAAACAAACAAACAAAAAAAAAACCCAAACCAACAAAACCAGAAAGATAAAATAAATTCTATGAGACTTGAAAGCCTTTTCAGACTTTCCACTGACATCACCACTGAGGTGAGGCTCAGGTGAGCAGCAATTCTTTTGTGAAGAGAAATAGAGTACCAGCTGCAGCAAGAGCAGCTGAAAATGGCATTTCTGGCATGCATTTTGTTATGAAAATGTCTCCCTTGCTTGGTGGAGAGTGTGGTTTTTAGAAGCCGTGGTTTGCAAGCAGTCCTTCCCTTTGCCATTTAAGGCACCCTCCTGGAATGACAACACACTTGTTGACATCCACATTGTCAACAATATTAACACAAAAACGTCAACCAGCTACTGCACCAAACATTTGTCTATTTATTCTGGGCACTGCAAAACTGCATCTTAGCAGGCCATTGAGCCCAGCATTAATTACAGCAGGAAGACAAATGCAGCAGTTGCTTTTTTATTAACTTTGGGAATAATTGAGCCACATATCTTGGAATTTTTGTGTGAACTTTTTTCCTGAACTGTTCTATGATTTCTAATTAATTTAATGCATTCTCTGTTGATTCAAAAGGCATCTGTAGGTGAGTTCCATAATGGTAGGCCTCTATAAATAATATCTTACTACATATTAAAACTTAACTGTCTTATCACTTCAAAATCCTCATGGCCAAACCTACCAGTCTGCAGAAAAGTATAAAATGATAAATTTGACAAGCCAAACAACACTGGATTTTATGGAAGTTTAATGTCTGAGTATTACAAAACCTTGATCCATTACTGTCAAGATTAAATAACTCTTTATAGATCTCACATTCATTTCTTTGACCTGCCTCCCTCGCATTCAGCACCATTCCACTATGAACCTTCTAAACTCTAGATAGGAAGCTGACACTGGGTTAAGCTGTTATTATTTGTATATTTTTTTCTAAGAGCAAGAGTACTGTATGTCTCTCAGAAACATTTCTTTCTAAGTCATTTTATTAGCAAAGACGGCAAAATCAGAAATGCTACTAATGTCTACTAACACATATTTCTTTCTGCTCTTTCACCTCTTTCCCTCAAACCTCAACCACATTTCTTACCTCCAACTAACACACCAGACTGCAGGTGTGTGGAGGATGTAGAAAGATGTTTCACTTCTGTTGAGGCAGTACAGTTGAGCACAGAAGCAGTCATGAAACTGCACATGAAGTGAAGCTTTTTTGTGTACTTGTTAGGCAGCATGAGGTATCCCAAATGTTAATGTTACCCTTCCACTCACACACATTGCACAGGCATGCACATTCACACACTGTATTTCAGGAGGAGGGAGCTTGTGTACTGTGTACAAGAGACCTAGGGTAATAACCTCTTACTGCCATCAGGCACCAAGTAAAAAAAATTCCACATAATTTTAAAAGTATATGTTTCATCATTTAAATTCTTCCAAGAAAGTGTGATATGAATAAAGAAATCCTCCAGATACTCTATCCAAAACTCATTAAAACTGGAAGATTTCTCTAAGGTGTATACACCTGTGATTTTGCATTCATTTTAGACATCAGAGGTCTATCTTAAGAGGTTAATCAAACTGCTGCAGTAGCAGTACTGGTCATCTTTCCTTTGATTATGTGGTCATACAATTTTAAATCATATGCTGACAAAGTCAGCTTGGCCTGCACTTCTCTAGAGCAGTTGTTCAGGTTTATAACTGCTACCACTGAGACTCCTAAAACACCTAATTTACTAGACAGGCTTCCTATTGTATTTACCCTTAGGTGTGGAGGATACTTTATAACATGAAACATTTGCAGCTGTGATCTGTTTAGCAAACCTCAGCTCATCCACAGACAGGAAGTAAAAGGCTGGCAGTCCTGTTCTGGTGTCTCAAGAATTTAGTGACCAGCTTCAGTTATTCCACCCAATAATGGCTAAAATAGAGACTACAGTTGATGTGTTCGTGTTTTACAGAATTTCAGATTTGCTGAAGTTAGCACAGCATGGCTTGTTCTTACTCAGCACAAAAGTATCAGCCCCCCATTGACAACACCTGTGCTTTAGGACTGAGGAAAAAGGTAGAAATTTCTGCACAAGTCATTTGCTCCATACTTTTGCTTTCTTTACTCAGATACACTACCCAAAATACTCTAATGAACAGGCAGTTTCATCACATTAATTGGTGGTAGTTTACATGTTGCAAGACACACGCATACCAGTAAATATTTAAGGAATTAGGACTCTACATTTTTCCACAAGGTAAGTGTGACTGTCTTCAGCTTGACAGATGATGAAACTGAGGTCTGGAGAAATGAAAGCAACACTTCACACCAGGAGTTTCTGAGACAGCCTAGACTGCAGCTGACTTCTGTCTCTTAGATCTTATTCTAGAAGCCTGACTCTGCTTTGCCATTTATCTCACCCTATTTTTCACCTACATATATCTTAACTTACAAGCCTCCAGAAACAGCTCAGGGCTTAATACTATCTTAAATATTCAATTCATGGTTTTGCAATATATATGATTACTTGGAAAAGCATCACTAGCCCTATATTTTTTTAACATCTCAGCTGAGGTCCTGTATTACACATTTCTCTGAGTGTAAAAATCTTTCCACTCATATAGGACTTATATGCTTCATTTAATGAACTACTATTTCCTTATATATCTTACAAAAAGCTTCATTGTATGGCTTCATTTTTCTATTAGACAGCTATTTTGATTATTTCTCTTACTGTCAGGAAAAGAATCTAGTTCAAAAGGCAATTAAAAATATTCCTCCGTGGAGTTCACATTTTTGAAACAACAAAAAAGTCATTCATGCACTACAAAAGGTACCTCTAGAGCTCTTTGCAAGGCAGTGGGATTATGAATGAAGAACAGACAGATTGTAAGAGAAGTCTTTGAAACCAGAGAATAGAAACCTAAGCAAGCAGGCTAGCCGAGAAGGCACTGACACAGAGGGAATAACTGCAAGAACAGTACTGCAAAGTAGTGGTATAAAAGAAAAGAAGTGGATCCTGTTAGCTATACAACACTATGGATAATATAAGCTAGCACTGAAGCACTCACAGCTAGTTTCTAAAATCCTGGCATTGAAGGCCCCAAACTGCTTTACTTGAAAGGGAAAAAAAGCCTGGAAATAGATAAAATGCTGTAACAGTTACTGAAACACCAGTGAAAAAGATCTGTTTGCAAGTGTATGGATAGCCTGGAAATATATCAGGACATGCAGGCGGAAAGAACAGTCAAGTTGCAGGGAAATAAACAACTTTCGTAACTGTATCAGTTATTTTAATCTTGATATTTACAGGAGGAAGTCAGAGTTTTGCCACTCTTTAAAACTTTTCACCATTTTTTTTGCACAGAAGTGCTTCAGGGCCTAAATTGAGCTTTGAAGAGAGTCAACTACTTCCTCCAAAATATAGTGGATGTACCTCATAAGTTTGTCTGAAAGAAAAAACTGCTGGATTTGTAGTTCTATAGGATTTAAGGTAAATCAGTGTGAACAACGGCCATCTCTGGGTGATGCAGAAAGCAGCAGAGCTCGGGGACAGTCGCTGTCTCGCAGGCAGGGCTGGCAGTCAGAGCCAGCTCCGTGAGCCCGTCTGCTCTGGGCAGGCACAAACACCCGGCCCAGCCCTACCTGAGCCACAGCACTCCTGTAACACGCCTGCCCTGCTGGGGGCTCAGAGGAGCTCACAGCCACAAAGAGCTGAAATCTTGCTGACACGGCTTGCCCAGCACTTCACACCTTCCTGCAGCACTTCCCATTCCTCTGCTGTCTCGGGCTCCATCTCTGCAGCCAACCCCGTGCTGTGCTCTCCCCGCTTTGGTTCTCAGCCTGGGACTGGAGGCAGGGGAGGAACAGCCTCCCAAAGAAGGGGGAATGACTCAGGGCAAGTCTGCCCTGCACAGGGTGGTGCAGAGACACTTGAGTTAACCACACCAGATAGCTGACTGAGTACAAAAAGTCAAGACATGATGCAGAGAGTTCAATGTGGGTTAACTTCTTCTGCTTTCCTGGTCGACCAGATTTATGCTTATGAATATTAACTCTTAAAGTAGATGGAGAATATAAACATTTCCATGGCTTGCTGGTCCCTCCTAGCTCCCAGCATGATACAGTAAATACCACAATGCAGCTGCACAGCAAAGGAAAACAGAACATATACAATATATTCCCATCTTCACTGTGGAGACTGCTGCTTGTTTAATACATACACGTGCTGCCAGACTAGCGGGCAGTTTTGAAGGTAGGTCGTGGGAGTCAGAAAAACAGAGCTTGATTCCTGACACTCGGCCCCTTTTGGAAAGTTGCTTCATCCTGTTTCCTCCCCCTACTTCTTCTGCCTTATTTCATTATATATGCAGTGTTTCTAACACACTTACTGTTGATTTGTTCTTCAGAATCGAAATATATAGGTATAAATTCACCAAATTAGAACTAAAGGAAGTGGTTCCAAATACCAAGCCACCAAGAGCTGGACAGTCTTTAGAACTGGTCTCAGTTTGGCAGTTTTTTTGGCTTTAGGTTTACACTGGTAAAATATTCTTAGTATATCAGTATACTGATATGAGTGAATAAAAATGACTAGCACATGTGTTTTCCACACTACATAAGAAAGACCCATTAGTCCAGAACCAAAGTCTCTTGTGCTGTTTGCATCAACTGATGTATCTACAGCATATCGACCACCAGCCATCTGCTTGTTATGTTTGCACAGGTCTAGGTGAATGAGTAAAGAAAATCACATATTTAGTCCAAATCAGTGTCTAATTCCAGTCCAGAATCCAAGAAGTCCAGCCAGAGGGCTGCTGAGCTCTGACCAAATTGTGTCCTTAGGTATGACACCATAATGAAACTAAACTGCTTCCTATTTAGCAGCTGCTTGTGTCTGGCCAGCCCAGGGAGCGAGCAAAACTGCCAGCTGCCTGTGTGCACACCAACTCCCTGCCTCAGCACACTGGGAATAAAGTACTGGAGTGGTGCACAACCTGTAAAGTAGGCAATTAGTGGTAAATGATTAAGAGGTCTCTGAATGCAGGACTCTGGGGTATGCATGGAGAAATCCTCAAGTGCACCACTACAACAAAAGAACAACAGTCCTAAACAAACCTGCAGTGGGACATCCATAAGAGGACAATATCAATGGTGATGCTCTACAGCCTTCACTGTCTTCTACCTCAATACACATTCTCCTGCCAGAGCAATTACCCTTATACTTTATCCTACATATAAAATGAACCAACATTACTGAGTTCCACTTCTTAAAACATTATGTTGGCCAGACTCTTTACAAGGGTATAGACTGATCTGTGCAGAAGATTTTCAGGGAAAATCACAGCCATAGGATGAGCTATGCTGATCTCTCTGCAACAAAATGTAACACTTCCAACTGCAAACTTGCACAACTATTGGGCATGGAGACTGCAGGACCAGTTTAATCTGTGTGCTGCTTTTGGCTGGGGTAAAGTTAATTTTCTTCACATTATCTATCATGGGGCTATCTTTGGATTTGTAATGAAAAACAGGGTTAATACTCCAGGGATGTTTTCATTACAGGTGAGCAGTGCTTATGCAATCAAGGCTTTTCCTGCTTCTCATAACACCCTACTAAGTGAAGAGGTTGTGAGTGCACAACAGGTTGGAAGAGGACACAGTTGGGACAGGTGACACAACTGCCCAAAGGGATATTCCGTATGGCATCGTGCTCAGTATAGGGAGATGAAGGAAGGAAGTAGGAACATTCAGAGTGATGGCATTTGTGTTCTCAAGTAACCATTACATTTGATGAAACCCTGCTTTCCTGGGGATGGCTGAACACCTGTCTGCCAAGGGGAAGCAGTGAATTAATTTCTTGTTTTCCTTTACCTATTAAACTGTCTCTATCTCAGCCCACGATTTTTCTCACTTTTACCCTTCCAATTCTCTCCCCAGTCCCACCAGGAGGCAGTGAGCATGCAGCTGTGTGGGGCTGAGTTACCAGCTGGGGTTAAACCACAGCAGTCTTCTTTGGCCCCCAATGAAGGGCTCAAAGGGTTTGAGATAACAACAGATTTGATTGGAATGTGTTAGATGGAATTTACAGCTGTTATTTTTCTTTGGCTGCTTTGGGCAGACTCCTGTGCTTGCCCTGGGCTCGATGCCTTACAGTACATTAGTGCAGTGCTCAGCTGTGGCTGCTTTTTGCTTTTGCTGCTGTTGTGCTGCTGATCCCCTCATTCTGCTGTGCTTGGGGACATTTTGAGGACAGCCATGAGGATGCACAAGGACTGGCACATGGCTGAGGCATAGCTGCTGTTTCTGTGCTGCTGTACAGGACACGCTGGAATTCCAATGAGAACTTGCATCAAAGGGACCTGTGGGTGAGTCCACATGGGAGCAGGACATCCTGAAGCTTCTCTGGCCATGAATAAGTCCATGCCAAAGTAGGTACATCTCAAAGTGTCTGTGGCCGCATGGCTGTCAGTGCCACAGCAGGAGCACCCCTGAAGGTGTCATGGCCCAAGGACAGGTCCGTGCTGCAGCAGGCACACCTTGAAGCACCGGTGGCTGCCCGTGCTGGAGCACATCAAAGCATGGCTGTGGATAAACCCACAGCAGAGCAGGAACACCCTGCAGGGACTGCAGCCAGGGCGAGGCCATGTGGGGCAGGTTTGCTTTCTGAGGGGACGGTGGCTGTGGGTGAGGCCGTGCCAGAGCAGGTCCGTTTCTGAGGGCACTGAGGCCCATGGACAGGGCCGTGCTGGAGCAGCTGCCCCTCAGAGCCACTGTGGCTGTGGATGAATCCATGCACAGCAGGTGTGTCCCTGAAGAGACTGCAACTCACAGAAATGGCTCCACTTGGGGCAGGTACAGCCCTATGGGACTGCAGTCTATGGATAAATCCAAGCCAGAATAAGGGCAAGGGGAGGAGTTCCTTGCAGTGTTAAACCAGATAGGGAGTGGGTAAGAGATTGTAATAGAAATACCTTTAAATTGTTGTAGCCCATGATTTGAGTTGCATATTATAGAATTACTACAACAAGAACCACCCGAACCAATGGATGAGCAGCCTTACACGAAGCTGAACAAGTGCAGCAGGAACCCCAACTGAGCTGGCTTTGGTGCCCAATAACCACGAAACAAATCACCCCTCCTGTCCTGAGTATCACCACAGCATGGAGCCCAAAGTCATGGACTAAATGGACTCAGTGGACATGTGGTGGACTTCTTATGAATGCTTTGCTGTGGTTGGTAGATTAAGGGAATAATATCTGTGTATTATACCAAAGGATGGGAAGTCAGGTGGTGGTTCATGTTGTATTGGACAGTGTGGGACATAAATGATATGGGATAAAGAAAAAATCCTTGTATTATCAACAGTTTTCAACACAAACCCAAAGCATAGTCCCATACTAGCCACTATGTCCAAAATTAACACTATCCCAGACAAAACCAGCACAGTGTGCCTGCTGAAGCTTGGTACTTTTAACTTGGAAAAAAAAAAAAGTCACACCCAAAACTGTCAAGCAATTACTTAGGTTCCTGAAATAAAGGAAATGGCTCAGAAGTGGGTGAAAGCTTTTGAAAGCTGTCAAATTGCTAACACTTTTGTGGAGGAGGGGGAGAACCTGAAATAATGATCTAATGGAAACCGTGCTTGTTCTGCAAGCATTTCTTTTTTCTAAAGGGAAGTAAAGCCATTTTTCTGACTTTTTTGGCTTGGGTGAGAGGTTTTTAGGGGAGGGCTTTGGGGCATTGGTTGGTTTTTTGGGGTGATTAGTTACCACTACACGACTATCTTATCAGAAAAGTTGGATACTTGTGTTTTATTTGAGGGATTTACACAGTGAAAGGACCTTTGTGCAGACCCTAACTTCTTCTGTTTTGTTTGGTTTAATGTAGTTTGATGCTCCTAAAAGTGGCTTGGTGATTACAGGAAATAAGAGACATCTCACAGGATGTCTGAGCTTGTGGAAGAAGTCAGAAAACCTTAAAATTTTTCCTGCTAAGTTTTCAAAATCACTAGGTACAATAGACTGTTGGAAAATAACTGTAGCAATAACAAAAAAAGTCCCAATGCCCACCCAATACTTACAATCAAGTGCCTGAAAACTGATTGCCATAAAACCAAAACCTGTGCCACGCTTTCAAAATGCTGCTCCTCCGTTAACAAACCCCTCCCTAGGAGACTGCCCAGTCTCCCATAGCCACAAGGCAGAGCAATCTGCACAGCAAATATGAACTATAATGGTTCTGCCACCCTGACAGGAGAAGCAATCTTTGTGCCAAACTGCATCATAAAAACAAGGTCTATGACGTTGTGTACTTGATACTACAGCATGAGACTTAATTGCTTTAAGTGTACTAGAGAGGAGTTAAAATATCATTTCCTTGAGGCTCTTCAGTTTAGTAAATGTAGAGAGGAACTGGCTCAAGTCAGACTACTGTGTGTGAACAGAGAAAAATAACTATTACTTGAAATAAAATGCTACTACCCATTTATCTGTCTTCCAGCCCTCTCTGTCAGCTAACATGTTGACTGACTGCGGAGGTGGCTGAGAGAGCAGACAGTGACCTGCCTTTTCTGGAGAAAAGGTAGCAGTGGGAAGTCTCAGAAGGACTTATAAAATGGAAAGTCAGAGAGCAGATAAAAAAAAAAGGACAGGAAAAGCAAGAGATTCTGTTCTTTTCCTCTACAGTGCAGCACTCACTTGTTTTCTTATAACATCCAGCAGCTATCAACCAGATTTATGCAGTGCTGTCTCTGTTCAGAGACTTTGAGGGACAAGAGAGCTAATTCTCAGGCTTCAAATGCTCTTCTTAGCTGCTTATCAACTAAAGGCAGATAGTTTTGTTGCTTACATTAGTATAAACCTGGAGTTACTACAGTGATATGAGGGTAGAAGCATGAATAAATTCAATGTAAATGAAAAGAGATTTCAGTCCTGCATATAACTTGCTGCCGTTTCAGAAAAAATATTTCAAACCACTTTTTAGGGTCAAGATTACTCTAGAGAAAAGCTTTTGTGTCTGCCATCAACTATCCCAAATTACATTACTAGCTAAACTGATGGAAGATACATATAAATAAAACGTTGCATTTTCTTCTGAAGAAAATATTTTCTTGAACATAGATACTTTTTTGTCTTTATAATAAGTATTACCTCAAGATTAATTGCTTTTCTTTCTACTCTCTTTATCTGTCACATCTAACGTGTTTTGCAAGATCGTCCTCTTGGGCTCTACCTTTCTCTCATAGAAGTAAAAAAAAAGTCAAGCAACAAATTCACTTGCAATGGGATAATTAAATATTCCAAAGACTACTTAAGGAGCTGTTTTTACAAAATAAATAAATAATGTCTATTTTACAAAATAAGTAATTTACCAATTGTAGAGATTAATTTACAACTTTAAAATTTTTTTACTAGCCTCCCTGCAGTAAAAAAAATCAAAACCTGAGGAACTGTAAGCAGATCCTGTGATCAGGGAGTGGCTAACATTGATGAGAAGATTTTTTTTTTTGAAGGATTTAAAGACAGAAAACAAAGTACTGCATCATGAGATGAAGCCGAACATAAAAACTACATTGAACAGGTTCATATAAGAGATCTAAATGCATTCTTTTTCAAATACTGCTATAAATGTGTTGGGTTTTTTAAAAAATTGTTCATATAACTCTCACATGGGACCACGCAGAAGACATTTTAGCCTCGTACATGATGCATCAATCTTCCTGACCTAGGTTCTTACACCATTGCATACAATTGCATTCTAATTTCTGCACCAAGATGGTATTTCTCCACTTGGCAAAGCTTTGCATTGGTTTTACATCTACAGAGGATACTGAGGGTTCAAAATGAGAGAAAGAAATATCAGTTGCTACCTACCTTTGAGAAAAGCATCCTGTCCCAGAAATGCAACACCAAATGCTAAGAGTTTAAGCCACAAAAACATGGTTATGTCTGGAAATCAGGCGTATCCTTATGAAACAGCATGTGTCTCTCTCTGGAAAGCAAAATAAATGTTATCTGTCTGCAAAAGAATTTCTTCACAAAACTTGCACCCAAAAGGAGACTAACTAGGCACATACATTGCACTGCCTGCTTATCTGTGAAGGAGTTGCTTCCTCTCTTACCCTAACTAACCACTCGCAAACTCGCAATGCACTTTAGTGATGTCAGAGACAATTACTTCTTCAAAAAAACTTCTTTCAGTTTCCAGGAAGTCAAAGGGGGGTTTTCTTAAGTTCCTGCAGTAATACTTAGCTTCCTTAATTCAACTAAATAAATTCAAATAAAATATTTTCAGCTATTTCTTCCTTTGTACTTAGGAGCTACACAAGACTTCAATTTTCACAGGAGTGGATTTAGCAAAGTCATTTTTTCTCTTCATATGCACTTTTGTACTGCACACATTCACCAATTCCCTTATATGTTATGTATGTTTCTTGAGATTTCTGTTGAGAGAAAAAGAAACCCTAACCACGAGTCACCAAAACACTTGTACTGACAACAAGGCCTTCATAAGAAGATGCATCCTCAGGTGAAGCAACTGATGATTGAATCAAAATCCTTTAAACATGGGATTGAACTAGATGATCTCTAGAGGTCCCTTCTAACCCTAACTATTTTGTGATTCTGTGGGCTGTATTTCCGAATCTTTCTACATGGATGTCTTTCCGGGTATGACAGTAATACACAACAAATGGGTAGAGGCAGTCTAATTCTGTTTGCTGTAATGTTTAGAATTAGAGAACACAATACAATTCTTCACAAATGATAGTGCCAGAGGATTGTTCTCCCTTTCATGGACTTGATGCAAGGTGCACCAAAGACATTTTCCCTCACTGTATGCACTGAGGCAGTTCTCAACAACTTGGTAACAAATGCCCCTTATATAGTAGACTACAAGGGGAAGAAATATTGGGATTGCTTCTCTTATTGAAGATTTCCAAGGTTCTAAAAGAACCAGCAGAAGACAGATAAAGAAGGGAAGAGAACACTTTTGTGCTGCCTATTCAAAAGTCCTTCAGAGACTTCCTAAGCATCACACAGGAAAAAGTTGCACAAATTCACATAATAATTCATAAACGACATGAGTGAATCAAACCCCTCATAAGATTAAACACATCTTCTACAATTTTGAGTCAAGTCTTACAACACTGGCCAAAATCTTAGCTTCCATTAATCAGTATGTCCCTATCCATTAAGCAGTGTCTCTATACAAAGTGGCTGTAATAATAATTATATTGTAAATGTATTCAGAACAAAACTGATCCAATGATATTGCTCTGACACTCTAGAGACTATAATTTTGATATAAAATAACTTCATCATCCTGGAGCTGTCACAAATTAAATTTGTATTTATAGCCATACATTGCCTGCAGCACCAACAACTTAGTGCCTTTTATCCTAGACAAAACCAGGATAACAGCATGGCTGAAGTGTGCCATCTGATGAGTAGAGTGCAAGACATCCTGTGAAGAATCTCTCATAAAAGTTCTCAAAAAGAACCAGGCTCCATTCCCACCTTACCTTCCCCAGCAGATTTATACAAGCTCCACTAAACTCCTCAAGCCGTGACCCCAAGACAAATTCCTGCAGATTGGATCATTTCTGGTTGTGTGATATTTACAGAGCTTCCACAGCACTGAAATATTGCAACATACCCTATCTATCATTGAGTGAGTGATTCTCACACACTCACATCACACATTCTAGTGATCATACCATTCTAGGTATACTGCTAACCATAAATTATCAGCTGTTAAAATTGATGACCAAAGTTACAAATTTACATAAGAAGGACACAGAACTGTTGGAGCAAGTCCAGAGGAGGGCCACAAAGTCGATAAGAGGATTGGAGCACCTTTCCTATGAAAAAGGGTTGGGAAAGTTGAGGCTGTTCAGACTGGAGAAGGTTGTGTGGAGACCTCATAGCAACCTTCCAGTATCTGAAGAGGTCTAGAGGGAGGCTGGAGAGGCACTCTTCATCAGGAACTGCAGTGACAGGACAAGGAGTAATAAGTACAAGTTGAAAGAAGGGAAATTTAGGGTAGACATTAAGAAGAAAATTATTTACTGCAAGAGTGGTGAAACACTGGAACAGGTTGTCCAGGGGGTTGTGGATGTTCAAACACTGGCAGTGTTCAAGGCCAGGTTGGATAAGGTCTTGGGCAACCTGTCCATGCCCATGGCAGGGAGGTTGGGACCAGAGGACCTTTAAGAGCCCTTCCAACCCTTAACATTCTCTGATTCTAATAGAACACATCTTTTTCCAAACATAAACTGCAGTCTTCTTTCCCAAGGTTAAACTCAAAGCCTTCCTTTTGAGGGAACGGGAGAGGATTAATTTATTCTACTTGCACATTAAACAATGGACTGTTAAAATAAATCCTTTCTCAGGGCTGAGTCTGAATTTTTAATTGGCCAAAATGATTATGTCAGTATGTAACTATAGCAGTGTACTTCCCCTGTGCTGGAAAGAATCCAAGGCAGAACTACCCATTTGTATTAAGGATTTCTAAAATGACATTAAAAATGTGCAACTGCTTAAGTTACCCATCTCTTTGGAAGCCTCTCTCTTTTGTAAGCTATAAAAAGAGCCACAATACCCTCAAAAACAAACAAAAATCAAACTATGTAAGAAACAAATCTTTCCTTGTCTGATTGCAATACAGTAGATTTGTTAAATTACCATAATAATTTGCTATTAAAAACCAGTTCAAAGGGCAATTGCGTCACAACTGCAATAAAATTTTAAAAATATAAGTGCCAAATAATAATCAATTTTCCTTTCAATTTGCATCTGAAGGCTCTGGAAAAGATCAGGAATCCATGCCTCCTCCTTCATACCAAAAATTTAAAGAAAAGAGCCCTTGAAATACAGAGAAAAGAAAGGAAATTCAAAGAAGAAAGAATTAAAGCAGTATGTCCTTTCTCCAGATGAGCTGCAAATATTGTTATGAAGCAATTTACGTAATTTTACAGTAAAAATACATTGAAATAATAATTATAAAATAGATTCATTCTGTACTAAAGTGGTTTATGACATACATGTTTATAATATGACAGTAGTGCTGCCGTTTGAAAATGGCAGAAATTTCTACGCTGAAGCTACCATACACTTGCAAATAAATTAACTACCCCAGTCTAAATCTAAAAAAAAAAAAAGGAAAAGCAAACAACAAATGAAAAATAAAATTAGTTGTATTTCAGAACTAGCTAATAATTCACAGGCACACATACAGACTATATTCAGCTTCAACACCTAAAATACACCACAACTGGCTTTGACTGACAGTTACCAATTTAAAAAAAAATTGGCTCTCACTGAGAGATTGAAATGAAATCATGCTATTGGAATCTATATATTCAGATACTTTATTCTTACAATAGATTTCTGAAACAAATGATGTAAGGAGAGAGACAAATCAAATTATTCTATGGAAAGATGCAATGAAACTTCCCACTGGTTTTGATTTGCATTGATTTACACATGATTCAGATGTCCCACATGGGACTAATAATTGATGACTAAAGAGACGCTGACAAAGGTAGCATCAATGCTCATTCCAAATTCTCTTTCTCTTCCACTTCTGAGTCAGTCCTAGGACTATTCACTCATCCCCCTGGGTAACCTGGGAGGTGGAGTCTGGTTCTCTCACTGCTAATGAGACCACAGCATTGGAGCCAGGAGTTGTGATCCTCAAAACACTTCACAGGCCCATGTCCATGCACAGCCTCTCAAGAGACTTCAGACGATGCTCCTGTAGGTGCTCAGTGACTGATGTTAAACAGTGCAAAAGCTCTGCCCAGACCCCAAACTGTGTTAGAGCTTACTAAGGGAGACCAAGATCTCTAATAGCCTCCACAGTCACTGATAACCTGCTTTCTACCAGGAGGTGTTTCTGTAAATGTTTTGTAAATTGTGCTGCTCAAAGGCATCAGATTACAGTGTGTGATGGAGACAGGGAGGCAGCAAGCACACATGCATGACACTTCTGCCCCAGAACAACTCCATCATATGCTAATGCAGCTAAAAAATACCTTACTACTTACTACTCTGAGGAGAAGCCAAGGAGCTGCTTCCCATTTCAGTGAAGGGCAGAGGAAAGTACAGAACAGCCATAAAATTCACCACTATTTACCCTAAAGGAAGAGAGCACATGAACTCTTCAACCATGTAAAATTATTTTGAGATTCCCCTTTTTCCCCAAACCATTCCCTGTCTCTGCCTGGTGCTACTGAGCCAGAAGGAAACAGACTGGAAAGATTAAAGGAAGGCAACAGTAGCAGTAATTAGGGTATGAACAGCAACTTCATATAGCCACAAGCCAAATAAATTTGTCTCTGGGGTTGGATGGTCACAGGTTGCCCCACCCTGTATCTGCCATCAGATACCCACAGCCACACTCGCTCTGCACACTGACACCTACAGGGCCTGTGCCACCCAAAAATGATCATTCCTCACTGTGTTTAATGCCATAGGAACTGTGACCGAAAGATGCCAATGAAACCACTCCTAGTTCTCCCTTCATATGATTTCATGCTTCTCAGTTTCACCCTGTGTTCATTCCCCTAAGAGTTCAGCCAGATAAAACTGCAGCATTCATCTTCCTCACACAACACAACTTCCTAGACCAGATTATCAAAGTCAATATGGTTTCACTTTGGCATTCATCACCAAGAATTTTAACTGGGATGTATTTGGTTTTTTGAGGGTTTAATGGCATGGAGGGTGAGGGTTAATTCAGGCAATGGTGTTCTCCACTGGTACCTAAAGTGGATGAACTAGTTTTTTCAACAAATCTATTCTTCAGAACTCACCTGTGTTTTCCTTTTGTTCAGAGGCCTTGAAAGAATAAAGTACAAAGCATGTAACTAAATAAAAATTAAATTCTCTTCATACTCCATACATTGTTTGGATTAAAAGTAATGCAGATTTGTTTTGCATAATTTCCCTTACATTGAAGTAATCTCATACAGCTCAGCTCAGTTACACTGGTACTCAGCACACTGCATATCAGAATTAAGCAGTTCCACAGAAACTGAAGGCACACGCTTTTGCAAACACTAAGGAACACAGGATAAATTCATCCCAAGGGCAACCCTGTTTAAATCAAGGGGGTTACCTGCATTATGCATTTTATCTAGTAAAATTAATTTGACAGCCTTACTGTGAAAACATTGTTCATGCTAGGGAATATATCTCCTAACAGTCTTAATATTTCACTGAACATTTGCTAAGGAATCTATTTTGCACATACTTTTCCAGGCTTGTTTTCAATTGCCAAGAACTATTTCCTGAAGAAAGAAAACATTTCTACTTAATGTGTCATATTGGATCAAATTATTTTAAGGTCAAGAGTAAACAATAGAGCTCTTTGTGCAAGCATACTGCTCTGCTGCTATCAACCCTCAGGCAATGATGATTTGACATCTTCACTTCATATGTTGCCTGCATGATCTGTGCTGTACCTGCTCAGGACAGAGAACGTATTCCGGTACCCCTGAGGCGCTGTTCACAAGCTGGCCCAAAATGAGCAATAAGTCTACGAGAAGCTCTTGGAAGTGCCAGGCACCTGCTTCTTGCTTATACATAAAATCGATCCAGGATAACACTGGGCTCAGTCATTGTGAAATGAGTGTTATTGAATAGCTCCTTTTAACATGCCCACTTAGAATTTGCTACCCTTAAACTGTGTCAACGTATCCATAAGCCCTGAGATTTGTTAGATTTGTGCTGAACATCTGCTCCTCCTCCTGGGTTTCAATGAGTGCTGGATGCTGAGAACAGCTCAGGATTTAGCTTTCTGTAAGGTGTTCAAATATTGCACATTGAATGAGATCATTTTACATTATAAAACATCAAATAAACATTTTTACCCATATTGCCTTTTCTTTGTATTCTTCCATCATTCATTTTGACTGGGAAAATGAAAAGGAGGGACAACAATTAATTGAATATTTACTACCTATGGACCACTCCTTGTTGAACTCTCATTCAGAACAGCTCTTCAACAGTGGCAGATTTTTCCTTCTCTTAGTCCAATTCTGCTTTTTTCCCCCAGTTTCATTTCCTAGTACTAACTTCTTAGATCCTATAGGCACTCATATGACTGTCTCAGCAAATGAAGAACCACAATGTTAAAGGGCAGTGAGCTGAGTGCCAAGCAGGGCACTTTTCTCTGAGCAATCAGGCTGAAACAGGAATACCAACCCAGCTGGAGGTACTAAACAACTCCATCTGTGCAGGGTCTCCCCTATCACCTTCACCAAACCCACCCTGCCTTCAGCAAAACTGGTTACTTGCTTGCTGATGGCTTGGTATTAGCTAATCTGTGCCTGCTGGTTAATTTTCCCAAATTATATGCAGAATTGTACTGTATTACATAACACTCTGCAGTAAATGCTGTCTTACCTGCACCATAAAGCCACAGTTGTGCCATGTTTGCAGAAGGCCTGACAGAACACGAGTCAAAGCAATAGTAGCACCTGCCAACATAAAAGACCCCACATAGAAAAAGAAGAAAATGCTTACAAAATACTTTCCCAAAGTATTTCCATTCTGGTTTCATTGCAGATCGCTGGACATTCCCGTATCTCTTGAACATTGCTGCCTGTGTGCTCTGTAGCAAATTTAAAGACCTGTCTGTTTAGTCTGAAGATAACGCACAGGGTGGGCTTTTCTTTTTTTTTTAATCTTTTTTTAATGCTCAACTTTAGCTGAAGCAAGCCAGGATCAGGGTCAGGGTAGGCTACTGAACCCATGTTTCAGGCTATCTTCCTACCATGTGCTACTACTGAGCTATAACTGCTCACTAGTCTGTTGTAAATGAACAGCCCAGCTTGCCTTCTGTGACTTCTCTGTCCCCTTTTCTGTTTTTCCCAAGCAGGTATCTTCTGTGACATTAACTTCTGTATTCTTTGCTTCTTGCACTGTATCCTGCTTCCACCCAGATTGCCTACAACCTAGGATGCCAGGTTTATTGTCATACCCTATTAGCTGTGGGCTGCAAGTTGTCCTGGTGTTTTACTATCTGTCAGATGACAGTGTTTATATCCAAGAGTGTTTGTGTGCATTTTTCCAATAAAACACAGGATTACTCTATAGCAAATGTTTTTCTAACATCCCAACTAGAATTATGTTTTGGATGGCAATGTAGTCCCGCAGCTGATTGTAGTCATTATGGTATAGAAGCACAAAAATGCCTTTGAGCAAGGTATTTATAAGCATAAACCACAAACCTTTACCTAGAAGGCTGGTCTGCTTACAGTGATGCTGTCGGTCATCTTCTGATAGCCCATCTCCTGCCCTTCTTCACATTGTGACATGATTTTTCTCTCTGGGGTTGTCCAAAAGGGTTAGGGAGATGTCTCCACAGACAAGCATGTGGCAGGCATTACTTCTTCCTCAGTGGCTTGTCAAGAAACTACTGCTCTAAAGCTAAAAGTGTCTAGAAGATTTCTATAATCCAAACTTGTAATAGACATCCTTGAATTTGAAAGAGGAAACCAAAGCGATCCCACTGATTTATTCACCTTGCACGTCAGGGTCTGTATCTTCCTCCTTCAGTTTCCATGCCCCTAAGCCATTCAGTTTATTTGTTTCACACACACTATAACCCATCTTAAAATGTTACAAGTTCATAGTGCTGATACTCTGGAAAAAAAAAAAAAAAAAAAAAAAAAAAAAAAAAAAAAAAAAAAAAAAAAAAAAAAGGTCTGTCTAAAGATGCACTGGATATCTTGGTTTATTCTCACACTACCAAACAACAAAATATTTAGCAAAGACAGCAAATTCTAAACTTCTTTAAAGAAAAAGAGTTATGCAAAAGTCATTCATGCAATTGCAAATATTTCTCTATAATTTCTTGTTAATGGGCATTATTAGAGTCAGTTAACAGAGATGTAAAAATATTGGAAATATACTTTTAAAGTAACAATCATGTAAACAGTAGATTCATGCAAGACAAATTTTATCAGAGTCAAGCAAATACTTGAGTGATTTATGACAGGTAAGAGAAAAGACAGCATTGGGAAATCAAACACAAATAAATAGATTTGTTTTGTTATTTGGCTTATATAGCTTGTTTTCATTTTTCTATAAGATATTTTGTAATAAACATTCAAAGACATTTAGCACAAATTGGCTATTTTGACTGGGTCAGACAGCTCAAGAAACATATTGCTGAGGCCTTATAAGCACACACAATCTGTGCATACAATGCAATGGAAAAGCCAAAAATAGCCAAAAAAGGAAAGTGGAATGGAGGAAGGAAAGCTGGTAATCCATCACACTGAAACACTCCAGGCTGTGGTATTCCCCAAACACCTGGAATTCTGAGAGTGTGTAAACAACTGAGTCATAACAAGAGCAAAACAGTATCAGAGTCATTTACCTCAAGAAAAAAATCCCCTTTCATGTGTCTCATAAAACAGGACCCTAAGAAATACCACAATATCACAACAACTACTTTATAATATGTGCTCATGTGTACACTGCCAAAAATCTAGCCTCTGTCAAACAAAACAAAAAAAAAAACAAAAC
>VZTJ01005621.1:631166-703723 GCA_013397795.1 Orthonyx spaldingii | reverse complement strand
AAAAAAAAAAAAGGCAAAAACCTAGTATCACTATTGTTTCTTAAATTTTATTCTAAAAAGTGATAAAATGTTGGCAGTATAAATTAGTAGCAGGAATAGCTCATTTTTCCCATACCAAGCTCAGGCTGAAATACTAATTCAGTAATATGCTCTCACTCCCCAGATCAGCATAAAATATTTGCACATCCTCTTTCTGACTTACAGTGTTACTTCCTACACTTCGTAAGTTAGGAAATATCACAGAAGATGAAACTTCATGCAACAATTATTTAGCAAGAGGCTCTGTCTGGTTTTGTCTTCTTCTCATAAGATCCTCTTTAGAGTTTATGAAATTCTGTGTTAAAATATAGAGGCATTATTTAAAACTGATTTTGATGCAAACCAAAAAAAAATTGCTGGTTCCTAGAGCAAAGTCAGTCTGTCAAGCCTGTAACCTGGTAAACAAAAACTAAGGCTTTTCCTTCAGCCAAAGCTATACTGAGCAACCTGAACCTTATTTCAGTTTGATATCCTAGTTTAATTTTCAGTTTACTGAGGTTCAGAAAGTTGCTCCACACTGATCAATGGAGACACTTTCTGGAGGGGTGAATTTTCTGAGAGACTTTACCCCCTCTGTCATTTTAGGTGGAAGAGACCAACCACCAAGGAAAAATGTAGATTCATAAATAAGTTTGCCTAAGAAAAGCAAATAACCTGTTCATTTTCCTTTCCTTCTTCTACTGTGAACAGGAACAATTTAAAGACAGATGATAGAAAACAAAATAAGACCAACCTGCTCTCCTCTGTCTCTGATAAAAAAATCCTTGTTGCTATTCCTTGCTTTCAGAACCTTCTTTTCTCCAAATCTCCCACATCAGCCAAAAAAAAAATCCTGATCTGTCTCACTACTCTTCTCAGACAGTTCACTTTCTTGAATCATGAATCTGCAAGGTCCAACTTACATACACTCCGTTCTAGCTGGAAATACCTTTCACATACTACTACAATTTTTGGGCACCAAAATACCAGTCCTGAGGAACACAAGCTCCATGCATATTTTTGCATGAGGAATACAAGCAGTATGAGAAAAGAGAAGTTCAAAAACAAGGTGGGAAGAGCTTTTCTCTGCTGCTTATACAATGGCCTCCACTCTATTCCAAGAGGTAACAGGAAGTAGAAAAAGTAGTTTTGAGAAAGTCTGGGTTTTATAAATGTCCTAGCTCAGTATTAGAAAGTTGAGCAGGTTGAAAATGTACATATTCTTTGCACAGCCATATAACCATGGGAACCCTCTGATGATCATGCATCTATACTTATTTACCTATTATAAAGAGTTTTATGCTTTCATTAACAGATCAATTAAGGGAAAAATAGTTTGGTTTTCATGATTTACAATAGTTAAAATACGTGAAATCAGAATCATCTACCAATCTTCAAAACCTCCTACAACTGTTTATTGAACAAGTAAGATCTCAAGAGGAAAAACAAAACCCCAAAGTCCTGTCAAATACATTATTTATCTTGAATCCCAGCAAATACCCGCTTAAACTACTGATACTATTTTTTAAGCTGTATTTATCAAAAATGTATGTAGTGGAAGTGAGTTTTATTTAACTGCAACATTAGATATGTTTAATACCTTTGCTGTTGTGAAAGTTCATCAGCAGTTTTTCAGGACTACCAGATTAGACCAAATAACTGAAAACCAAAAAAAATTCCAAACTGCTGCTTTTTGCTCTTGCCTCAGCTTGGCTCATAAATCGATGCTGCTCTCAGCTTTCCAAGTTGGTTTCACTTTCTGGTTTCTGTATGATGATTACCAAGGCCCAGCAATGGTGCAGAGCTGCAAAATTCATAACTGAGGGGCTGAATATAACCTTCTTTTCCAGCTAAGTGAAATTCAAGCTACATCAGTGAAGCGATAATTTCATTTATGTTGCTTCTGGTAGCTGTCTTTGCAGATGGACTTTTTGGAGATCAGCTAAGGCATTTTGATGCAGCCCACTGCTGGTCCCTGAAGTAAGGAATACTCTGGAAGCTGAAAACAGCAGTGTTGATATCCTGGCCTTCAATCCCCAACCTCAATTTAACATCCTGAAACACTTCAGGTGAGTGCATGTCTTCTTACCTTTGGATTGTTTGGATGAAAAGATTGGTCCTTTGGGGACAACCTATCTAATAGCTCAGATTTCATTCTCTGCATCAGAGGTACCAAGCTCCTTTTCACCAATCTGGCTTTGTATCTGAAGTGCCACAGGTGCCAGAACCTTCTGACTGAAAGCAGAAAAGTAGACAGACAGATAAATGCCATCCATATTCTCATCTAAGGACTACATTAAAGATTCAGCAAAATATTTTGAGTCAGATGCCTCAGGTTTTTCTCAAGTGATAGCCTGGTTTCTTAGCTCTTGTCGCAATGCATTGGGTGATTGGAAGCTTGCACTGAACTCAAGCATACACGACACTGACTCCCAGGTGCTGCAGCACCAACAAACCCTGCTCTGGGGCAGGGGAGAGGTTGCAGAAGAGTGCAGATGTTTGAAGTTCTGTCCAGTCCAAGTGCTGAGAGCACATCTCTCACTCTCCCTGGCCCCCGGCTGCCCTTTCAGCTTGTCAATAGCTCCCATTTGACAAGATAGGACTTGAACACATTGTATGGAGCAAAATGACCCACTACATAGCCCTCCCAATAACACTGTGGGGCAGTACATTTCATGGGATGCACTTTATGTCTCAGTGTGTCTGGGCTTGTAGTTTAACCACATATTTTAATCTGCCTATGGTAGATACATGGTTACCAGTATCTCTTCCTCCCCTTGCCTGCTGATGAAGTGTGAGGCTGAGTTTAAAAAGATATAGCTGTTGCTTTATGGCCATTTCTGCAGGATTATTTGGAATCATTTAAACATTTTCCTCATTGGAAGACATACACTGCTAGTGCAGAGATCTGTGCTGTCCTTCTCCTAGGCTGGGGACAAGCACTGACAGAGTCTTTCTTTTTCCCCAGGTGTCCCTGACCATACCAGTGCTCAGGGAAATGCACCCCTTGACAACCAGCTCCGTGCAGCACACACATGTTCTGGTCAAGCAGTGCAATTGCATGTGGGAGGGAAGGAAAGGAGAAGGAGGAAGAGAGCAGAGGAGAAAAGCAGATCATGAAGCAAATGGTGGTCACCGAGAGCTCTGCATGTGCAAGCAGGATGCTGGTAAATAATCTCAGCAGAGAAAGCACAGACACTGATACAATGCAATGTGCTTAACTACATCCAAATCCATGTAGGTGTCAGGTGCTCTACCCTCAGCTCCACAGGCATTGTGAAGGCCCAAGGAGTGTTCCGAAACGGCAGTGATACACAGGATTCTCAGTGTATCTGTAGGTACATGTAGGAACATGTACATGAGTATGTAAGGACGGATAAAGTTGCAGAATAGTTGTCATTTTTAGATGGAAGGGTTATCAGGCAAAGAGGATCCTTTACATGTTTTGTGTTACATGTTACACAAAAACCTTTGAGCATATACTTGTTTCAAGCAACTCATACTGCCCAGATCAGCAAGGGTAATGTTCAAATTTGCTGCTAAAATTAATGTCAATACCGTTTAAAGGGTCACTTCTTGGAATCTTTAAGCTCTAAGAACCAGAACAAATATATATCTAGCAAGAGACATGGTCACTTAGATTTATAACTTGACCTTGAACTATGGGAAAGTATTTTATAACATTCCAGATTTATGATTTTATTTCCTGGAGACCCTGACTGTAAAAATGAGGCTGGACTTAAAGAAGAAAATTCACTTCTGGATTTCTTAACAAGAAGGTGTCCTTGAGCTGTAGTAATCTCGTAACATAAACCAGACAATCTTTCAAGAAATGTATGTGCTTCCTTAATTGTCTTATAGCTGTAAAACCAAGATGAGATACGTACTTCCTCACATTCACAGGTGTAGAGGCACTGAGCAAATATCTAGCTTTAATTATTCGAATATCTTGAGGATGATATTCAAATTTTACAAGTACCTTTTCTCTTTATTTGTAGCCTACACAATCTTTGCAGTATAACGTTTCAGAATTTTCAAATGTATATCAAGAAAAAGAGCCATTCTTAGCTACAATAAAAATTCACAGGTAAATGCTTTGAAGTCTTATGTCCTCACTCCTTCATGATGTGTGAAACAGACCACTGGTCCTGCAATCATTAAAATTTGCTAGAACAGGATTTCACTACAGAAAACTCAAATACAACTGTTATTCACTTGACAGCCTAAACTGATAATGACAGACATGCTTATACTTAATTATTTCTTCTGTTTAGGAGTCAAGACCAAAACCATTATTGCATTACTTTCTGTTACAGTTTTTCACCTCTCACTCATCTTACTTACAAAAATACAGGGAATGGGAGCACCAAATGAAGAAGCAGAGAAAGGAGCTTCAAAAATTGGAAGTTTACTTTACAATTATTTCTCCTTTCTTGGTTTTCAGGAGTTACTATAAAAAACCCTCCAATATTGTTTTGTTCTTTTCTTCAAAGCATTGCTAGGCACAGAATTCAAATTATCAGAGATTCCCTTTCTTATTTAGGGCCGCTGGATGACCATAAGAAAAATGTATTGAGGCATTAGATACATTTCCTTGAAATACTTGATACTGAAATTCAAACAGTTCTTCAAGCAGAATTCCTAACAAGAAGGATTTGTGACAGGGAGTCTACAAGATTTACTTTGAAGAAAAAAAATGTGTGTTTAAGAGACCCTCAAACCTTCAAAAGAACACCTCCTTCAAAAGGCCCCACCTCACAGCTATAAGGGATTTTCAGAAGCCAATGTATTTACATAAAGTGGAAAGACTTGCAAACTGTACCAGGCAATTACTAGAAACAGTGGTGTAGTATTGAACAAAATGGTCCTGATTTTCCTTGGGTTTTTTTTCAAAGAAATCCATTATTTCTTTCATCTACACTAAAACTATAGGCCAAAGCCTGTAGTTCTTACTGAAAAAAAGCAGTTGTACAGACCTCCTGCTGGTCTTATGTGCGAAGAAATTGAATACTCCAAAGAGGGGAAGGACAGAAAGAAAAGGAGCTTAGAAATGCAGTCCATATAAAAGAAAAATTGTATTTAAAATGCACCAAATAAGCACTAAAGACCTATCACCATGTGTTTTAGCAGCTTTTCCTGACATCTATATGACTATACATGTGTCTACACAGACAAATATATATGCATGTATATTCATGTACCATTCCACACAGAGCTATCCAGATTAAAAGCCTGTCCCTTCCTCCTTTGTTTTAATTATAATACATTGAAACCAACCCACTCTTTGCTATCACCAGCTAAGACTTCCCTGAGATAGGACTCCATGATGTCTCATTGCTGCATGTTTCAAATCAGCTTTGTGAACTTATTGCAATTATATTTCAGGAAGAGAGGGATAGAAAAGCTAGAAGACACATAAGCAGAAGAGTCTAGCTGGGTAGATCAAAGTGATCAATGCATTTATTTTGTTGGTGGGTTTTTAATTCTATTTTTAAAAAAATTTCCCCATTCTAGTTTATGGACAATCACTTTTGCCTTCTGAATCCCAACTTTATGTTTCTCCTTATCTCTAGAATCAGCCTAAAGATGTTTCAGAGAGAGGGGGAGACTTGAAAATTATTTTTGCAACAGAGTAGGACTGGTAGAGTTTTCATCAACGTTGGTGTGGACATGAATGCATGACCACATGCACACACCAACCACCACACTTCCACTGAAGATTCTTCCCTGATCCATAACTGTCAGGATTGACTGAAAAAAAAAAAAATTCCACACGGCAGAACATGGCAGAATAAGTGTCTGGTATTTTTGTATGGGAGCTCTCTAGACTTCATCAAAGGGATCTCTTCCCACTGCTATAAACACTGCAGTATCATCCAGCTTACACACAATAATATATTTTAATCTGGCAATTCTTGCCAATGTGGTAAGAACACCTAACAAGTAAGATAAGGCTACCCAGTATCTTAATTAGTTTCCATGCACCTCTTTGGTAACAGGGAATCTATATTTAAATAAAATTTTTTTTAATTTTTAAAACTATCTTAAATAATTCAAATACATTACTGACCATCAATCAGTTCCCAATAAATCAATCACTCTGGCTGAATGCTTGAGACTGTTTAAAATCATGTTGCATATTTGAAGAGCGAAAAATTTCAAAATAATTTTTTCTACACATCATGCCCAGCATAAAAAAGCTATGAAAAAATTAAGGTTCTGTAGCTGCAAAAACTACATAACTGAGCAGGAAGATTACAGACACAAGCATCTCCTAATTATTCTCAGCATAATTAACATGAGAGGTCTGAAATTCTTGGACTCTGAAGTGACATTGCTTCTTGTGGATACTTGGATGGTGAATTCTGAAATCTTCTACTTTACGATTTTGAAAGCGAGGCAAAGGCTTCCATTCATGCCACTCTGGAGTGATCCTGACTGTTTCCCATTCCTATGGGAATCTGAAACACTTCTGCTGTGAAATAGTCTTTTTACTATGGGGGTTTCCTCCAAACACAGAGCCTACTGGCACTCACCTGCTACTAAAACTCTGAACTTTCAGAGTCTGTGTGATCACTGCAGTAAATGGAATGAAATCTTCAGGTCATTTCACAATACTTAGACTTTCCTCTGTTTGAATTTTCAAGTCTGCTGCTGTATGGTTTCTGTGCAGAGGCTGTGATTCAGTAACATGACTGAAAACCTGAAAATATTTAACTGAGCTCTTGGTGATTACAGGGGAAGAAATACAGCCTCTAAGGTCTCTCCATTTTCCCACGTGGATATAAGTGCAAGCTAGAGTACACAAACTCTAGCAGTTACAGACCAGATGTATGCAGCAGTTTTTCCTCTTTACCTTGAACAAACCTTAGAAATGGAACTTCACCACTTTTTCCCCACTGCTGCCTGCAGCTCTTAGACAACCTGAGAGACATCATGGGGTGCAGGAAAGGACTGGGTCATCTCTGTATCCTCTCTAGGCCAGGACAAAGACAAGCTGTTAATGGGCTGTGCAGGAGAGGCCCTGCCATGCCATCACACTCATGGCTCTTGACCCTGGGGGCTGAGGATGCCTCTTTGCTGCACCACTACTCTGCTGCCTCAGAGGTCAAGCAAACTGCTGCTAGATGTGGAACTAAAACATTTTCATTCTCAAGTGCCAGTAGGAGTCAATGCGCTCAAATCATGTTCCTGCAGAGAACTCTGGGGGTTACCCTTGCAAAATTATTTTTCAGGTCAGTTTTCTAAAACAAACAGATGCTTTGACAAGGTAGTCTGCAAAGCTGCTATGAAGATTCATAAGCCAAATAACAGGATAACACACACCTAACCACAGGCATAAGCACATTGTCACACAAACCTTTGATTTGTTGGTAACAACCTTATCAGATAGTGTCTGAGGAAGGGGAAAGTTCCCATAGCCAACTCATCCTTTTATATATTTAACCTGCAAACTTCAAACCACCAAAATTTTATATAGAGGAAGTCAAAGTTACTGTAAAGAGTCTGGTCGCTGAACTTCTTACCGTCAGCTCCCCTCCCACCCTTTAATTCACATACCTATTGACACAGGTTTCCATGCTGTAGAGCCTTGTTATTTCAAGTATCGTCAATAGTACAATAACAAGTGTTTCACACACTGCAGAACTGCAAAAACAGAAGTGTGAGAGAGTTAGAAGAAAACACTGATACCAAAGATATTACAATGACAGAAGGTAATTTATACTTGAAAATTGCAAGGAAATGATAATACTTTACCTGTAATGCTTCAGAGTAGTCCTCTGGGTAATAGCACACATTCCTATTGAGGTTTTTTGGGGGAGTACATAGAACATAATATGCACAATATGAAAAATATATCAACCTGTTGCTATTGCAGGCAGTTTGCACAACATCCACAACGCCTGACACCGTAGCACAACATTTATTTGACATACACAGGTGAGTGCCTGCCCCCACACCTCACTGAAGCTCGCAAGGAGAAAGCCTTGTCTTTTCATCACCATGTCTACCCCTCTTCTTCCCATGTGGGATTCATTAAAAACATGGCTGTAGGAGCCAGAAAGAGGGCTGGCAGTGCTACACCTGCAGCTGGGGGCTGAAGCCTGCCTGGGGGTCAGACTCAGCATGAGACTGGGCAGCAGCACTGAGAGGGAGCTGCTGGCATGGGCAAAACGCAGGAATGGCTGCTCGTACTGTCACAGCTTATTTCATAAAAGCAGAGCTCGTTTTGTTCTGAAGGCAAAGAGGAGTCAAGTGGCCAGAAAGAGGCAAAAAAAGACTAATTTCTGAGACTCCCAGTACTTTGCATACAGTGTTCACCCCTCAAAAAGGGGGAGAAGTGAAATGGACAGATGAATTGCTGTAATGTTGTGGATTCTGGGACATGTACCTACAATCATCTCTGCTATTAAGAGCAGGATCTCAGGTGGCTTGGAAGGGAAAGATCCAGTAGGGCACACTGACAGAATAAAAGCTAATATTTCTTAGGCCTTTACTAAAGAATTTCAATGGATTTAATTTAATTTCAAGAGTGTTTTGAGAGCCAAGACTGTGTAGCCTTTTATCAAGGGTTACCATACCCATAAGTATGAAGCTTCTTTTTTAATGTATCTTTTGAGGTTTTTCAAAGCAATGATTTTTTCTTTTGAGAGGCTTCTATTATAGCCTATGCCATGCTCTGTGAGAAAGGTTTAATCCATGCTGCTTCTCCTGTTACCCATAGTGTCAAAAAAGAGCAATGCAAATATTCACAATATCCTCAGATAGAAATAGAGAATACTTTTGTGCTTTCATAGCAGCCTAATTCCAATTTTTTCTCTTAAAAAAAAAAAAAAAAAAAAATCTTTCCAGGCATTTATTTCAAAGATAAAATAGGCAGCTGCTCAGAATTGCCAAATAGATAATAATTTGTCCTTATTGTTGATTCTAGCAGCTCCTATAGGACCATATATTTACTAGAGCAAACTTTTCATATTAACTGCATGTAAATGAAGTACCATTTCATATTAAAAATATTTTTTTAAAAGTTATTCACCTTGTTTTATGACTTCAGAATAGCACAGATAGCAGTGAGGCTCCTCTTTAAATGTTGCCTGATACCTAAAATCCTGTGGCTCTCTGCAGGGCCAGAAAATATTCCCTGGGATAGACAAGGATCTTCCAAAATGTTCTTCTGTACAATCTTTTGTTCCTCTTTGTTCTCCCAGACAAAGTTTGACCCCTAGAACTTCTGTGCAAGAACCACAGAAATACAGAGCCAACGTCCCCACACGTGAGCTGTGAGGGAGGCCCTCAAGGAGCTCTCCCATGGTAGCCCATGCTCCACGGTTCACCATTATAAGCACAATTCTTGTCAGAAATGCACCTTTTCACTCTATTACACTTTCAGGATAATGACACCAAGCACCTCTGACCTATCTTTGGACCCCCACTCCTGTTTTTTCCCATCCCACACCGAGGACGATTTCCAACAAGCCCGGGCCTGCAGCGCGGTTTGGAGCCGAGGCCTGCCCTTGCTCCGGGGAGGTGTTATGAGGGCCCAGCTGCCCTGTGGCGGCTCCTGCCAGCTCCACCTCCGTCCCACCACTGGGACTCAGGCCCACTATGTACCCCTGGCTGCCTTCCCTCCCCTCCTCCTCCCCAGCAGGCCAGCCCCAGGCCAGGCAGGAAGGTGCCTCAGGGTAGGGGATGGCGAGGCGGCGTGAGGCAGCAGCCACGGCACGCACGCAGCCGTGTGGGCTTCCAAAGGGGCCTGGTGCCAGAACGCGGGGCATGTTTAACACACTGGAACGGTGCTTAGCTTCACTGAGCTCTGACGTTACTGGCAAGTGAAGTGTTTGAGAGAAAATAAAACTAATAGTGAATTCTGACCTTCTCTTCAAGCCTGTAAAAGGAACAAATGCTCTCCATCAAAACATACAGAGATTCTCACCAGCAGAATTACCTTCTGCAGAGCAAAACTGAAGTCCCTACGAGCTACCAAGAGAATGGCAAAAAAAAAAAAAAAGGAGAAAAAAGCATTTACACTGCACAAAGGCTTGGCAATAAAAGTCCTTCCCCCTCTAAAATGAGGAACTGCCTGAGACACAAGACTCACTACTCTCACAGTCACATGACAAGCAAGAGAAACAGAGAACAGAAACACCAGAGATGTGATGTAAAGTGGTAGATAGGCTAAAGTTAGTTAATGTTCTGATTTCTTTTATAAAGGGAGGATAAGTTCTATTTTTATTTTTTTTTAATTATACCAAAAATCCTAGAGGGCACTGGAAAATGGTGGAGTAAAGGTTTTTAAATCTTAATGCACACATGTACTAAGATAAGTACATGTACATGTTAGCGTTTAGGAACGCTAATTAAAAGTAGATTTTACAAAATAAGAAGAAAAACACCCCGTTCACCTTCAGAATTGTATCAGAATAACATCAGGAAAATTTACAGGGACGACCTTAGCTAAGGCAACTTCTCCTCTAGTCTTAAGAGACAGATTGCTAGTATTTGTCATTTTTTCCACCCCAGGTTTTCTGTCTTACCTTTCCAAATAAAGCTTTCCTTCTTCCTATTGAAGTATTAATATTTTCACTACAAGAAAGGAAATCCTTATTGCTTTTTTTCACTTTCAGTTTAAGCTGGTGTCGCTCAGAGCTGGAATGAAATACAATGAAATGACTGAGTAGAAAATTAAGATTTTGTTAAAAGTCAGAAAATCGATTTAACAACCTTGAGGTATACACAAAGCAGCAGCATTTAAGTACAATGCAGAGGACCACAGGTTCAGCTTCTCTAGGCTGCAAAATTGAACTATATTCTTTGTGGTATCTTTGCTGATCTTGTTAAGTTTAATTTGAGACAGAGTTGAAATTTTCTGATACACTACACTCATTTTTTTCAAGTGAATGTTGAGCTGTGACACGGATGTGAGTTGTTGGTTAGCCTACAGAGTTCAAAATATACTTACATGGCTCCCCACTTCCCCTCCCTGCCTGCCTGAGTGCACAAATACACTGGTGAAGCTACAAACTTCCTTTGGGAAAGGCAGCAATGTGAAAAATCATAGAGAGGATGTAATAAGGGAGGAGGCACTATTGTAGTGCAGAAGAGTGGGAAAGAAAACAGCAAGTAGCTGCACTGAGAAAAAAAAATAGAAAACTATTTGAAATGAAGCTGTGTGCTGGGGCTGGCTGCGATGGAGTTAATTGCTGAATCGCAGCCTGCACGTTGCCAGCTTGCAAGTAAAATTGTGCTGATAGCACACCAGTGTTTGAGGTGTTGCTGAACAGGGCTTGCAGAGCGTCAAGGCTTTCTCAGCTCTGTCCCCCACAGGTGCAGGCTGGGGCTGGCAGGAGCGGGAGGGAGCACAGCCAGGACAGCAACACGGGCTGAGCGAAGGGGTGCTGCTGTCTTGTAGTGCCAGGCTCAGCCACAGAACTGGGGAGTGTGCCTTTCACAGCACCCCCTCTTTGGAGGCTGATGAGGCATTGGTCTGCTTGTGGGAGGTGAGAACTGACTTCCTTTGCACCACTTTTGCCTCACCCTACCCTTTCCCCTAGTTTTTAAGACTGCTTTTATACCTTGACCCACAAGTTTTCTCACTGTTACTCTTTTGATTCTCTCCCCATGCCACTGTGGAGGCATATGTGATCTGCTGGGTGGGGGTTTGCTGGCTGGGACGATCACACCATACAATGAGAATAGGGAATAACCACAACCATAATGACAGTCAAATTATAAATTAACCTGGAAGTTAGAGACACAGAAACTATGGCTTTCTTCTGCTGCTTTTTCTTTCGCACTTCTTAAAAAATAATATTTACTGTACCTGAATTATCACGTGGGTAGCAAAAGAAAAAAAAAAAGGACACGTCTTTAATTCTTAATTTTTCTGCTGGAAGTTGAAGAGATCTTTAGGAAAAGTAATTAAATATACATCTCACACTGGCTTTCTCTGAATGCTAAACCCCCTATAGTTACAAACATAATTACTTCCATTAAGACATAGGCCAAATTTAGGAAAAAATATGAGCTGGTTTAAACGAGGTGTTCAATATAGGGTCATCAGAGTGCATGTCAGCTGAAGCTGGGGCTGTGTTGTAGACTTGGCCAGCAGTCAGTAAGCTCAGACAGTGTGGCAGCAAGCTGCCTCTAGCAATATTTTAATATTTATTCATCTTTGCATAGCTTTTTGTTCCCATATTTTTCAGGCCTATGGGTGAAATTCAGGCTGCTGAGGTCAACTGTGGTGATGTCAACAGAGTAAAACTGTCAGTGTCAGAAAATGCTGTAGCCAGGATCTTAGCTTGTAAATATAATTAGAACTTCAGTACATAGTTCATAACATTTTCTTCTAATGTAAGCAAACAGGGGATTTGAATTCAGAGACAGAAGGCCAGGATTTTCAGACCTGTGTGATGGTTTTCACTGCATACTTTTCAATTTGTGTACAAAGACTTTTTGCTATTAATGCTACAGGAGCCCATCACTCTTTCTCAGCATGACAGATCTTGCTGCATTTGAAGGTGCTCCATTTTCATCAGAGGAACAGTCCCCTCCGTGCAGTAGGAAGCCATGCAGGTGTGCACCCTGCTTTTCCTTACTTAGGCTTTTCTAGAGCAACAAAACAAAAGGCACACAGACCCACAAAAGCACCCGAGCCAGCTGCCCTGCCTGACACACTGCAGATCTTAAGGCTTTATCATGAATCAATGTCGCTGCTTTGAAGCTGTAGCCTGAACAGAGTGTGCTACTTAGCAGTCATAGCAGCTCATTTGGAAAGAATTCAGTGTATAATTTTTAAAAAGTGATTTTAAAAAGTGTGTGCCTTGGGAAATACAGCCA
Source organism: Orthonyx spaldingii (assembly GCA_013397795.1). Lineage (NCBI taxonomy): Eukaryota > Metazoa > Chordata > Aves > Passeriformes > Orthonychidae > Orthonyx > Orthonyx spaldingii. Next base: position 690,868 of record VZTJ01005621.1, on the reverse strand, counting down.
CAGAGACAATGCATGGGAGACCTTCAAGTTAAACATGTTTCAGTGGAAACTTTGCCTGGTGCCCTCCTACATACAGGAGAGTCTGTGCACACTTAAACCACAATAAAAGGATGCCACAGCATTACCTTTACTGCTCAGTAGTAGGTGGATTGAGAAGGTGGTAAACTCGTGCTAGATAAGGCTCAATCTGACTTACAGTAAACAGATTTTTTCCAAATAAAATCATCTGAATTACCTGGGGTGAATTCAGCCACTGGCCCTGGCCTTCCCACTGCAGAGATAAAACAGCAGCTGCACAGCCTCCATCTAAACTCAAAATACCTGATTTAGAGGATTTCTGCTGTTCAAGCTGTGGGCGAGCAGCAAGAACTCAGCAGGGTCTCTCATCCCTTGTAAAATTCTTTAAGAGCTCTTGTTCTACAGCTGTGCTTTGAGGGAGTAAGAATGCCAGAACTGAGCCCATTTTTCCTTTTCTGTCAGTGGCAATAACCAGAAAAGGCTCAGAAAATTCTGGAGGCCGACACAGACAAAATGCTGAGAAGAAAAAGGAGACTTTAAAAAAACAAAACCAAACCCTCTTTTCTCTGCCCTCTCTCACTTTGGTAACACCACTCCTGCCCCCATAACCAGTCACCACATCAGCTTCTCTTTTCTAATTGAGTCTGGAGCTGACTTGGAAAGAAAGCCAGCAACTATGACACAGAGAAGTTTCTTACTAGTCTGTGTGATGAAGTAGGAGCCTGTTTGGCCAGTCAGTGGCTTAACCTACTTTATTTTAATGAATTATCCATGAGGTGGGATACACAGAGGTGCCGTGTCAGCATAGTCTGAGGTCATCACCAACATCATCAGACAAGCTTTGAAATTAGTTCTAAGTGGCAGTACTTCGTGTGGAGTCTAACAAAATGTGTACAAGCACCAGCCAAAACAAATTATCATCCTCTCCCCTGCAGATGTGCACTACTACCTGCCTGATGCCATGAGAAGAGCCAGCATGGCATGCCACCACACTGCATGGAAACCAGCCACAAGGAAAATTATGAACTGAGATTTTTTTTTTTAATTCAGAAAAATATTGAAAGTGTGAACTGTGATATATGCAGCTCAAATGATCTGATTAAGAAATATATTAATTTTTTGACAATGGAAGAGCTTCATAATCTCTTGAAGACTGGATCTTTGTCCCACAAAAATTCATCATATAGAACTATTTCCTGTGAAATAGTAATTAATAGATTCTAAATATCAAAATTCAGAATATTAATGATTATAGCATAATTATAGCATTGAGAACTTCTCTGAAAATACAAAGAGTCTGACCCATAATGCTTTCAGCCAAGACCAGAAACTGAAACAGTTTGATTTGCCAGTAGTTTTGTAACACTTCTCGCAGCAATGAGGTTTGCTTGACAAGACCCTTTGCCTGGAATATCTTTTGATGTCTGAGACGAGCCTGACATTTCCACTTCCTATTTAATTTTTAAGTAACTTCTGCTTTAAAGTTCTGAGCCCAAGTTTCCTGCCCCAAGTAAACCAGATCTCTTCATTTTTTTACTTTCATTTTCCACTTCTGCTTTTCTTTGCCAGTAATATCACTTGTAGTTTGCGGGGGTGCTGTGCAGTTTGGTTTTGGATGGTCGGGATGGATGGAGACGAGAGACTTCTGGAATCTGATCTTAGCGCATGAAGTTTATTGTGGAAGAGCATGGGTGAAAGGGACCTGCTAAGAGCTGCTGGGCACAGCTTGAAACAGGTCAGAGAAGTAAGAAAAGAGTAGAGAAGATACAAAAAGTCCAAGAGAGGCAAGAAAGTGTGATGAAAAGAGAGGAAAAATTGAAAAAAAGTGACCGTGGGTCCCGCTTACAATCTAATAAATCATCTTCTGTGTTGAATATTCTAATTCTCTTTAACCAATGTGGTATAAGCTACAAATCTTATATCATTTACATACAGCCTATAAGAATCATTGCATTACCATATGATGTTACATTTTAAACTCTAAAATCTACTTTGTAGACCCTCTGATAAGCTGGCAGGGTCTGCTCTGAGCCTTGGACCTGTCTGCAAGCAGAAGGCATTGTTTCATCAACGAGTGGTTTAATTCAATCAGCCATGCCTTTGTGTTTCAGTTGTTCAGTAACTGGGGTTTGGTAACTCAAAGCTTGTCCTCATTTCAATCTCGCCTATAGTTTCTATATTCTCAGCATCTTTTGCTAGGCAATCATATCTATAAGGTTTTCCTATTTCACCTTCCCCAACAGTAGTTGAGTCCCAGTTGCAAATGGTTTCCTAACCCTACAGTTTCCACATTTTCTGTAGAACTGATCATCACTTCTATGTCTAAATAAAATAAACTTCAAGGCTATGCATTAAAATCTTCTAAAACCAGTGCCATGTCCGTTTTCCGGCAGTTAGAGTGAACCCCTGGTTTGTGCTGGAGGTAAGAAAGCATCTCACACAGCTTCTGGATGAAGAAATAAACTCAGTGATTAATACACTGTAAGAAAGGCAGAGCTTGAGTGAAATTTGACTTTGCAGTATCATAGAATAGAAAACAAAACAAATGCCTTTTCCAAACCTCAGTGCTGCTGTCATTCAGACACTGCTGAAGACAGCAACAGGGCAGGAGTCCTCTCCTTCCATTTTCTCTTAAACCTACAACTATTTGGGAGGGAAAAAAAGATTTCATACCAACAGTACACATTTCCACATCAGGATCAGGTAATAGCCTAGCACAGCAAGGAAGTTGCAGGACACAGCTGCCCTGGGAAGCTCTAGAAAAGAAAGGGCCCTGCAACAAGGATCATTAACAGAGAGCATCAAATAATTTATGTACATAAAACTGCAGCATGAAAAAACCATTTATATCAGAAGGTGATCTCCAGTCCAGGCAGAGCTCTATCAAGAACTTGTAATAAATATACTTTACTTGTACTGTGAGGTAATATTTTACAAAAATAAATCTATTTTAATTATGCAACATGACATGTCCCTCTCCTATGCAATGGCTGAAGTACTTGTAACAAGTGGGATTTTTTGGGTTTTTAAATGAGGATTCAGAACATGAACATGCTGCTTATTCATGCAGTAGCTCACAAAACACTCCTTCCTTCAGTAGGGAATAGGATGTGCATTTACAGCCATTCTCAGGCATTTGTTTGACTGTTGTGTGCATTATGACTGGAAAGTAAAACCTAGCCCACCATTCATACCTTCCAGGAGCCTGGATCTGAGAGCTAATCCAAAGGCTTCCCAGTGCATCTCATCTCCACTCACCTCCATCGTGACAGATTACAAGGCAGAGCATACCTCAATCACTACATGTTTGGGTTTTTTTAACTTTAATCCCCCATGTATTAACTCCTATTGAAGTTTTTTTTAAAGTGAAAACCCTAATGAATAATGTTAAGAAGTAACATTAAAAAGAAGCCTACAAGCAGTTCTTGGTGTTCAACCAAAATTAATTGTTGACTGAGACTGATTCTTCACTTTGAAGGGAAGTTCTAATAAAAGGAAATGCCAAGAAAATATTCTTTTCCCCTCAGTTCCTCTGACAAGATTAACTGTATTCTGCTTCAGAAATAAGAGCCTAAAAAAGAAAATATTCCCCACTAAAATACAAGCCATTTGAAGTGCTCTTTTTTCCCCCCAATGTGTTAATCGGACACTTCAAGTTCTCTGTGACCCTGAAGAGAGGAGAACATTCCTTTCAGCCTCGCTGCTGTGTTTTTCCAACTGCACTCCCAGGCCTGTGAGCCCAGCAGCAATCCAGGCACAGCCGGCTGGGTTGGTACAATCTGGAAGCTTGTTGCAATAACACACAGAACAAAAAACACAAGGAAGAGCCTGGCAGCTGTATAAAACTCCCTCTGAGCTCCAGTCTCCACAGAAGTTCACCAGCCCCAGCAATCAGCATGACCAGCCAGTCTCAGGGAATCCAGCAGCTTCTGCAGGCAGAAAAACGTGCCAAGGACAAACTGGAGGAAGCCAAAAAAAGTAAGTAGCTGGCCTGGTTTTACTGTACTTCTCAAGTGCAAGCCCTTCAGAATCACAGTAGCTCACAGAAAAAGATTATTTCATCTGTATATATGCACTAGTGCTGTGCCTTTACTGCAGCCAGACATTCACTCAAACCTGAACATTCAGAGTTTGCTTAAAATCCATGTGTTTGTATGTACATGGGATTTTAACAGCCTTATTACATTATAAAATATTTTCTCTGTTATATTCATCCTGTCAGCTGCATTTGTTCTTCCTTTATCTCAAAGCCAACAATGTCATTACTGCCTTGATATTTAAACTAAAATCCTACATACCTTTGGCTGCCAGCTCTGCAGGACCAGACTCCAAACTCTTTATTTTTCTTTATAGGTCTTGCTAAAATTTTTCAGTGTTCCTCTTTACTTGCAAAATCCAGTAACTTGTCTCCTAATTGAAGTTGGGCTTCAAAAAATTATAAGATTTTTTGACTGATTAGTAATCAAAATCACACTAAAATCACTAGCACTCTCAGTACTGTAATAGATCATTCACAGAAGTTTTATTACATGGTACAAGTAGCAATTCTCCCGAGTGCAGATACCAACCATGTGAGTCACTGACCTGCACTAGCACTGAAACATTAATACTGTGTTCTGGAGTGATCCTGCTTTAGAAACCAGCAGCAGGGAACAATGCTGTGCTGCAGAACGCCAAGAAAATGCATGACAATGATGTCATGTGGAGCAAGAGTGTGATTAAAGGAATACATTTTGTTTTCCAGGGAGGAATGGAAGCTAAACAGAATAATTGGTGTAGTTTCCATATCCCTTCTACACGTGAATCAGCACTGTTGTGTGCTCATTAATTTTTAGTGTGATGTGTCAATTTGTACAGCAGCACACAAAAGTAGAAAGGCAATCCCTTCCCTAAGCACCCAGCCACTGCCTGTGCCTTGCAGACACAAGAGATTAAAACAAATCCTCCCACCTTCATAAACCAGAACTCTCTCAGGCAGAAACCTGAAACCAGGGATAGTTAAGTAGTGTTTTGACCTGTTATACAGCCAAACTAGGAGCTCTGGGAGGGAGGTTTTATCCCTTCTCACTTAGGGAAGAGGAAGCACACTCCTCCTCAAAGGAAGAGAGCACATCACCTGCAAAGGCACAGCCCCAGCGGAGGGAGGAGTTTGGTCTGAATGCAGACTGCAGAATCAGGGCTTTAACTATGATAGCTTGAAGTGGATTACCCTTCACTTTTGGGTTTGGGGGGCTTTTGTTGCTTTAATTTCATTTGGGTTTGTTTTTAAAACCAGAAGAGTCACTTCAGCTTTTTCTGTAACAGGCAGTCAAAAAGGAAGCTTCATAAATTAAGGAACTCCAAAAATTAAAAGAATCATTATAACATAAAAGTAATGACCAAAGATTAATGTCTTGCAAAATCCAGACACAGTTACAGGTGTATTTACTCTGCACATCACACTCCTTTGTCATCACCTGAGCCTCACTTGGAGTGCTTGTGATAAGCACAGGGTTTGTTACAGTCAAGTATCTTCAAACCCCTCTGAGTCAGAAACTTGAATTAAACCACTACCAGTGTTTACCTCAACACTAACACAGTGGTAGGAATTATTAACCAGTTGCAGCAAAACAGCTATTAAGAATTTTGCTATCAATAAAATTATTTAGTGTGAAAATAAATCTTCACTGTTACTTTTAAGGCCACAATTTTCTTGCATTTATAAAAATTATTAAGGAAAATTAAAATTTTAATACACAAATTTAAATATAAGAAAACAACCCAATAACTGTGAGGGAGGAACAGGCTGCCCAGAGGCTGGGAAATTTCCATTTTCAGAGACATTCAAAACCCACCAGATATGGCCCCAATTAAGCTGCCCTTGCTCCCATCAGGGAGTGTATCCTATAGACTCCTCCAGCCTCAGAAGTTCAGTGTGATCCCATGAAAAACCTCAAGAATCTCCAAAAGATTTTATTCCCAGGTATAGCAGACCAAGGGCACACAGTTTAAATAAATTCACCCTGGATTTTGTGCTAAACCAAGCATTATAGGTAATCTACCAGAATAATTATACCTGGACAACCATTACATTCAACATCACAAGAAGCTTGCAGTGAAGCCACAAAATAAAATTTAAAATTTCCATGTTGTCCCTAATTTCAGCATTTTTCACAGCAATGTCACTACACCACCTCAGACAACTAACTATGCCAGCATAACTTAAATACTGTGGGACAAGGACAAAAGGGATTTTTTTAGAGGCAACTCTGGCTATGCTAAATTTGGATTACTTCAGCAATCTCTTCCCCACATTGATTCTGCAGCTAGATGAAAACAAAGGATTGCAGAGTTTGTCTCTGAGCATAAAAGCTAAGCTAGAAGGAAATATATGAAATGCAACAGATCTGTGCAGTGCAATTGGTTGGCCTGTGCACACACTGCTGGGTGAAACAAGGAAGGAGGTGCTGCTTCACCCCAGCATGGCCAGCTCAGATCCACCCGGCACCAGTTTGGATCAGCAGCTGCTGCTCAGGGCCTGCACTCTGCAGGTCTGGGCTGCCAGGGAAAGCAAGGAACCCTTCCAGCCGTGCCCCAGCCCTGTGACCTCCTTTGTCACCTCACAACACCACTGCACCCATGGGTCTGGCTGCTGTGCTGGCACTGGGACATCAGCTGGCAGGCTGTGCATGGGACACACCAGGAAAAGGCATTTGCAAGGAAATGTGAAGAGCAAAACCACCCTTAGGCAAACCCTTCAGTGTTTACAGTTGATACTCACACAACCAATCAAAATGTAGTGTGAACACACATAATATTGTATATAAACAGATAATGGGCCTAGGTTTTGCTGACATATGTGCAGTTGTTGGTAATGCAAAAGCCACCTTAAATAACTGAAAAAATTAGCAAATAAAATTATATTGATATAGACAAAACAGAGCAAAAATATAGTGCTAAAGCTCCTCTGTACATGATTTCTCTTACTTCTTGCTCAATACCCTTTATCCCGTCATGCAATATTGTTCCTGTATCATTAACTGACATCATTTATACCTGAAAAAATATAAATAATTTAATTAATTAATTAGTAAATGCAGACGTGCAAGGCTGAAACTATTAAATTGATTAAACATAAGCCAAACCAGTCAGCAATCCTTTGGCTTTTGGAACATGGTGCTCTATCATTTTTACTTTAACCACAACTTGGATCCCAGAAATAACTGAGCATTATCAGCGCCAAGACATCAATTCCTGAAAATCCTTTTGGGTAAAACAAAGGAAACAAATGTGTCATGAACACTGGGCTTAGCAAAACTTGTTCATCTATAGGTTTTTATGTCTTCCCTTGAATTTCTCATGCTTAATAAAAAGAAAACTCAGCTGAAGGATCATAGGAAATGAGATTAAAACCAAATGTTAATCTAAATAAGATATTGTGAACAGAATTATATCTGTGGTATTCTATTGGATAATATCCAAGACATATTTTATCTACTGAAAAAGCCATACATAATGTTCAGCTGCCTCTATTCTATTTTATTAAAAGTTCAAAATACTTTTCTCAGAATGCACATGCCCAAATCCCATTTTCCAGACAATTTAGCAAAGACAACTGAAATGGGTCTATTTTAAGAAAATGTGATTAATTTTTGGCAACTTCTTCAAATGACTTGATTTCTATGCAGAAATTCAGCTAGAAGCCTAGATGATATGTTTGAAAACAAAACCCCAATTTTAGCATTGCAGTTTTTGGCAAGTAAGATGACTTAGTGTTTGAACAAATTAGAATTCAACATTTTGCCTCCTAGTGTCTTTCTTGCAAGACCTAAAAAACTCCAACAACGTAAAAGACACCAGTTTTTGTATCAAACCAGAGCAAGATGTTTCATTAACATCACAGAAATACCTAGAAAGAAGAATACAGCCTTTTCCATGCTAATAACACCTTCCCATGTTAGGCAAGAAAATCCCATACAGGGATGACTGGTTACAGCAAGTTTTTCAAGATTTAGTCAGTTTAACAAGATGCCTAAAAATGTATAGGCTGTGGACAAGGAAACCATAGCACAGCTGCTTTGTTGCTCCCCATCTTCAAGGATGGAAGGAGGGACAGAGGGCCAGCAGCAAACCTGGCCCCCACAGCATGACCTTTGCAGCAAAAGCTTTTCAAACTTGAGGCTTTCTGTACCTCACCTCAATGATCCTGAAGGAAGTGTCATAGGGCCAGGCTGGTCTGCCCATCCTCCTGCACTTCTTGCCATCTTTTTGCATGATTTTGGTTGAATTTCAGCGCTCTGCCACCCTTCAGTGTGTAAGGGTTGATTTGAGCTTGGCTGTGCTCTGCGGAGAGCCCAACCCAGCAGATCAGTAAGGCTTTGAAAAGGCAGCTCCGTATTGCACAACTATGGTAGCAGACAAGTGGTTAACAACAGACTGATTAATTAATTTTGGTTTGTCTCTAGTGGAACAGCAGGTTAAGCTCTAGTTTCTGCTTAACTTAATCAGGTGCAGCATATGCACCATCGCATATGTTGGCAGTTGCTGATTCTGTCCACAACGTTGTTGAACTAGCAGTAATTTACTCACAGCTTTTCCACTTAATTAAATAGGAAGCAGCAGGTTCCTGCTGTGCCAATCCTAAAGGCATCATGGAAAAATGAAATGGCTGCCACCCTGCAGTGACACCCTATGTATTGTGCTTACTCCAGAGCACTGTCGAGAGCTGACACGTATGTATATATATCCTTTTTGGGTCACTATCTACATTGTCAGAGGCAAGTGAACTGTTGTTTTACAGTTAATCTCTTTCCTTTTTGTGCATTTTAAATGGATATATTTATCTATCTGGTGGCCAAATACGCAACATATTTACTACAGATGGCCCCCCAGATGGAATTTGAAATTAAAATCCCACTGATTTTGAAATAATTTAATTTGCTATAGAGATCCAGCTCCTCAGCTGGTGAAATTGGCAAAGCTTCATCATAGTCACTCCCCCTGACTGCCAGCTCCAGAGAATCACCCCCCAGCTCCACTCCTACAGAGTGGAAACTCTACAAAAGGCTGATCAGCTCCAAATTTGGAGAGGAGAATAAGGGAAACTTCAAAATACAGACCTAAACCTGGTTCCAAATTTTGTTGTCCAGACTTATGTCAGGCTCTTACACAGATCTGTCAGCTCACTTGTCCCGGTCCCAACACTTCATACAGTGAGTGGCAGAAGCTGGGGGAAATCAGCCCTTGTCAAACAAATACAAACTCTGGAAAAGTACCCGTTAGGTTTTGAACAGCCTCTCTCCCCTTTATGCACAAGCCCAGTGGCTCAATGGCAGAAGGACTCTGAGAATTAGAATTTACCACACAAGAGAGCCCTGCACTGATGGACTGGGAGTCAATAAAGCTATCAATTCCTGAGTCGGCTGCTCCTTCCTGTAAAAAGCCTGTATACAGGGCCACCCCCAAGGTGCCACAATAAGCACACCCACAAAAGCCAACAGTCCAGGAACCAAGACTTCAAAGGTAATTCACCTTCCGTGCACCTCTCTGCTTCTACTCACCCATCTGCAGATAATTATTTTGGAAGGAGCCATCAACTGGGGAAGTAATTTCCTGCTGAATGAAGTATTTTACCCAGGCTTTTGCTGAATCTCAGATGTATTTAAACAGTCTTCCTCCCAGGCTTCAGCTTCCTCATTGTGCCATGCTCAGTGGAAGCAAGCTGCTGTATGACACACCTGATAAGGCTTCAGGAGCCCAGCTCAGGTGTAACCAATCCAGTGTAACTGCTTGGAGAAAACAAATCAGAAATATTTATGCTCGTCTTCCTAGCCTAGGCAGAGAATGTTCCCTAGGATTTCAGGAAAGGAGAAAAGGTACCTTTCGTCTTCTGTGCTTGAATTAAAAGCCTTAAAAAAAAAAAAAAAAAAGGGTTCTTATTGCTCAGTGATGTTAAATAGGTTGTTACAGTAAGTAAATAAATCAATGTGTCACACGAGATCAAGAGGGCTCATTCAGTTGCCTAAGCTGCCACTGTCTTGTGATATCCTAATTCAAGCAACTAAGCAGTTTTTCAGAATTTTCCTAAAATTCTAGCTGTACAGCAAAAAGAGACCCCAAAAATCAGCATCAGCCCAGGTGTCTCAATGACAACATATCAGCATTCCATACAAGTGGTTTACAGTTAGAAAATTCCTGTTTCTTCACAAAGTAGCATAGCAGAATCCTGAGGAGATCCATGCAACTTTAGTGACTTTATAAACAGCAGAGAGGCCCACAGGGGTTTTATGACATGCTCATGAGTTCCTTCATGTGAAACCTTAAACATCACATTTCCATCAAACAATTTACTCTTATTCTTTACATGACAGCCCTACTAGATCCAGAAAGTACCTTATGCCCAATCCTGCAATGACTTTTGTGCTCTTGATTTGACAAGCCCACAGCATTTTACCTAAAACAAAGTAACTATTCACAGCAAACAAAAATAAGTATGTAAACAAGCCTGGTGAGGAGGAAGGCTCTAGTTTCCACTGAACCCTAGAATGTCCCCTTACATATCACATTCTTGTTTAAAATGAAAAGGAAAAAAAATTTTTTTTTAATCACTTTCATATTTTCTGTGCACTGGTAGAGAATACCATTGACCTCCTTCTCTTAATCGCTCACCTCTGCATTTAACAAAGGTTAGTGGAAAAAGGTGGGGGAAGAAAAGGACAAAGCCTGAAAGTTTCAACTCAGTTTGATAGTGGTTAAGACATATCTTGCAGTATTTTGGACATCTGCCAGCTCTAAGCAGAATCCAGTTGGTGTGGGATGAAGGGATTCTGGCAACCAATCAATACAGCAAATCTTACAGAATAACGTCTTTTCCCATCCGTGACAACTAAAATCTGTTATCTGGCTGCTACTATTGCTGATGAAGAAAGGATAGATATTTATTTAAACACCAAGCTGTGATCAGAAAAAAATGCATTTGTGTTGCGAGAAGACGTGCAGTTGCAAAAAGATTGCTGTTGTCAGCAAACCAAGAAGCTCTTCAGTTGATGTGTGCTTCTGCACAGGAAGGTGGTCTCAGAAGATGGGTGCTTGCATGATTGGCTAGCAATCAAAAAGTATTCTAAGTAAATCACTTCATCTCTTCTGACCATTCTTGTGCAAATAAATCTGATGGACAAGACTTTCAGCAAAGTCAGTGTTCTACTATGCCAGCTAAAATATCTCTAATTTAGGGAGATTCGTCTTTGGGGATGCAGTGATGGTATGAAATAAATGCCTCTTTCTTCCCCCTCTAGGAAAGGGTAAAAGGCTGAAGCAGGCCAAGGAAGAAGCCACAGCTGAGATAAACCACTACAGACTACAGAGGGAGAAGGAATTCAGGAACAAGGAAACAAGTGTAAGTAAGAAACCTGCATATGTTCTTTTGTCATACCAGTCTGCTCAATGGTAAACCAAATTGCTTCCAAGAGTATTACATGGAGATTCCTGCAAACCAGTGTGGTCATACTGGTTAAACACACAAGTGCCATCTGCAGTGTGTATAAACTTCATTTTGACTTTTTCACAGGCTTTGCATGCATTTCTAGAAGAAATTGTGAACTTTCACTACTAAAATTGTCCAGATTCCATATTTGGTTCATGCTTATGCTTTGAAGACATATGTCCCTTATGGAAAAATACTTTTGGGTCCTCTTTCTATAAGTGCAGACAGACCTCATTCCTGTCCTGAAACTGCACGATTCACTAAGGTGGATGTGTCAGTAAAAACAAAAGTTTAAAATATTTCTTTCAATTTCTGTTCCACTTCAGCTGTCTCTTTTGATTACATACAAGACTGCATGCTTTATCAACTGAAATCACCAAAACTTTGGAGTTTTTCACTGTGTTTCTGTAGAAGTTGTCTGACTTGATATTTTCATATCTGAATAAAGCCATTTTATATATCTATGGCATCTTGCATTTTTCTCCAGTATTTCCATGAAAGTTCACAGACAGTTCTCTTTTTACCTGGTGACCTTCCTCTTACATTTTTAGGTCTTGTTTTTTGCCCCAGCTTGTATCGTGCAAAGGCAAGGAAAGTACTTGTGCAAAAACAGTCACACACACAAAAAAAAAAGCCAAAGAGGTCAAACAAAATCTATTTTACAAATCTGTCATTTCAGTCATGCTTCACATCAAACATTTTCCACAACCCTTAGGAACATTTATACACACAAAGTCTCTGTCTTACCCCACCAGCCCCTACACACACTGTCACACAGACAGGCCAGGTAGAACTGTCTCAAATGCACAATTTCAGATGTTTACTGACACCAAAATAAAGTAAAAATACCTTAAAATTTGTTTAACTTTTCAGTCAAGCCAGACTTCTTGTTCTAGGTCTTGATAGCAGAAGAGTAAAGATGTTGCTTTGTTGTGAACTCCATTTTTTCAGCACAAACAAAATTAAAGCTGCAGGGAAAGGCCTGCACTATTTGTCGACTGAAGGTTTCAGACGAGCAGGACAGAGCACATATTGCTCCTGGAATGACAGCATGTTGCACAAGATCATTGCAGTCCTCCTCCACATCCCCTGACCCCATTATGTCGGACATTTACCTACCCAGACAAACACCATTATTAACCTGTGTCTGGGAGGCAGTCGGGAGCTCCAGCAAAGCCAGGGCAGAGGGAGCTCTGATGCCCAGTTCCATTTACTTTCTCGGGTATTTGGGCACGAGTGTTTTAAATTCTTTGTCACAGTCACCATTAATGCCACTCTTCCTCTTATTTTGTGTTGCTGGTGTCCAAACTGGAGCAAATTTTCTCATAGTATGAGATGCTTCATATCCATGCAGAATTAACAACAGCAACAGGAAAATAATGATTGAGGTTAAAATGACAATATGTAAAAGCTTCTTTCAAAACATACAAAATTTTTAGCCTGGATCTCAAACCCATTTTGCTAGAGTCCATGAGGCTTTCTCTCAGGGTCTGAGGTCACCTAACTCTGGAGATGTGCAGCCTAGTTCTGAATTTTGTGGCTTCTGAGCCAATGTAATATTTTAGCAGCTTTGAAATTACACTAGCACAAAACCTGTATGGGCAAAATAAGGGAGAGACCTTCAAGGTCAGCAGAAACCATAAACTAAGCAGAGCATTGCCTGCATTCTGCAAGAAAAAGGTCTTTAAATTCGGAAGCAGAAATAGAGAGGGAAAAACACATAGAAGAGTAAGAATTTACTATCTCAAATTAAAATATTAGCATGAGCTGAGAGAGCAGGTCTGCAGAGGCTCTCCTTAAAATTGTAATACTTTTCTTGAGACTTTTGAAAAGTATTTAGTAGCTGGATAACATGCAACCATCTGGGATCTCTAGAAAGTTGTTTTCCCCAGTGGAAAAAATCAGCTCCATAAATCTGGTCTAAGCTGTACAACCTTTCCCACACACCACCTTTGCAACTTGTCTAAAAGCTAAAATAAAATGTCAGCTAAAAATAGTTATTATAGAAAACTATCATCTTTTCCCAATACTTATTATTATGCCTACAACCTACATTTCTTCCAAACTGAAAAGTGTTTTACATGTGGATTATGGACGAATGTCTAACTGTGTTGCCAGGTAGTGATAAATGGAACAGGGAAGGTGTCTTGTGCAAAAGATGCTTTTCCTTCTTTTAAAGACTAAGCTGGGCTGAAACCACATGGAAAATAGAGTTAATGACCCTTCCCTTGCTTCTGGTCCTGCTCTAGGTACCCCACTAATATATGACAGGTTAGCTCCACCTGCTAGTCCACCCCAGACAACTGTGGCAGGAACAAGAACAATATGTTACTTATTCCTTTCTTATTCTGCCAGCATGCAGAAATGTCTTCTTCTCTCCACATGGAATTCTTTAGCTGGAAACCAATTTCTCTGCTGGTATCTGAAGGACTTTTCCATAAGGGAAGCATTCAAGGGATGTTGGGCAGTGGGGGAGGAGGGAGCAAAGTCACAGATTTGGAACGTGTGCATCTGTTTATAACATAACCTTGCTAAAATGTTCAGTGAGTCTAGAGTCAATTAAATTCTAAGCGAATGTCCTGATATTAACTGTGCCAGAAGCTGTCTGGTATTTCGCCAGATAAGAAAATGTAACATTAAAAGACCTTGTCTGAGGCCTGTTGAGGGTTATACATCACTAACTGCTGAAGACATTTCAAGTACTCTGAAACTGTAATTATGCATTTTCAGGAAGGCTTTTCCATGTTTGGTCCTTAGCTGCACTCACAGACATTCTCAGTGAGGCCAAATGAAGCACACGGTGATAGAACTTAGCTGGCTAGTCATTAAAATAGAAAACAAATTAAAATGAGCCATATAAAAGACAAAACATACACAATGTTTTTTCCACAGCGAGCTGGGAAACTTTCATTACATGGGGAGATTCCCATTGCTAATGAGCATATGAGAGTTGCCTTTAATCCTGTTTTTATGCATACAGTTCAACCCAGATCATACCCTCACTGTTAGGAGGCACTGTGATGTGTTTGTGTTATGCTTGTGCTACATGATGAAGAAAAGTACAATAAACATGGTCATATGTAACCTCTTATTTGCTCAGAGGTCTTCTGCTTTTCAGGTAATGGGCTCCCAAGGTAACCTCTCTGCCAAAATAGAAGAGCAAACAACAGAAGCCATCCGAAACCTCACAAGCAGCTACCACAGGAACATGGAGAGCATGATGAAAAAGCTCCTGAGCACAATATGTGATATCAGCCCTGAAATTCACCCAAACTTCAGACCTGAAGTTTAAGATTCATTGATGTGCTGTGTTTGTAAAAAGTAGCATTCTTTCTTGATAAGCAGAAATACTTCCTCATATATTGTTTCTGTATGTGTGAGAAAAAAAGAGCACTGAAGCCAAAAGCACACAATTCCACACAGGCTTTTGATGTGACAGGAATTACACAGGGTTTCACAAGCATTTGTTGGAATATTGTTTCCTGTAGCTAAGCCCCTGTCATTTAGACAGGGGCAAGTCAACAACAGCAGAATAAATGATTATTTGACACCAGCAGGTTTTCAGTGGGAGTCTTTGTTCCTTTTGTCTTATAAAATGTTCTGTACTTGGATGTTATGTTGCATAAAGTCTGTTTATCCCAATCTTTACTGTACTGCAAGTCACGTGAAACAGAATATCACAAAAACTCACAATAGAACATTTCTGTTTTCCTTGTGACACATGGAGTGGTCAGGTTATGGGCCATACAGGAACATTTGATTTTGGTCAAAAAGTATAGGTCAAAACATTTTCAATTTTTCTATGCTAGTTTAAAGCAAAATATAGTTCACTTGTACAAAATTATGCTTAAAAGGCATACTCAAAGTATTGTCCTAATATTTAACTACACCACAAACTTTATATAGCTTTGTTAAGTCTGAAAAATGAGAACAGGTATAACCATCATTTACAAAATTGCTGTAGTGCAAGGGGCAGAATAGCACTTTCATCATTATCTATACAGTTACTCTGAAAGCTCAAGAATCCATGGGCTCAAACTCTACACCAGTTATGCTAAATGGTACCTGAATCCACAGGTTGTTCACCAGAAATCACATCAGCTACAGCTCATTCCTGTTACCCTAAGTGACCTTGGGTAATACTTCCCTCTGCAATAGCACAGATTTCCCTTGGAATAAATTCTACTGAAGTTAGGAAAATACAACATGATCCGTGCTCTCAAGGTGAAGCCCATTCAGTCTGATGGGAAGCTGATGGGAGGCACTGATGAAGTGGGGATCTGACACACACCTGCACCTTGAGCTCCTTTAATGCCTTGTCTCCACTACAAAATTACACCCAATCAGAAAAGAAGCTTGAGAAATTGCAATGACTAGCAAACAACAGCCGTGATTTTCAGTCCACATAGACACAGACAAATCATTTCAATTTCACAGCAGCTAGTCATAGGCAATCTCCTGTTCCAGCAAGGTTTACACAGCTGACATGCTGTCATGTGTAAAATGACCGTAAAGCTGTAGTCAACCTAATGTCAGCAAACATGACTCCTCAAGGCTGTGCCTGGATGCTACATAATCTCCAAGTCCTGATTGTTACAGTCTCCTGTGCTTGATTATATTCTCTGGGGACCCAAGGATGCTGAGGAATGGGAAAGCAACTAAAAATCCTATTGACACCAGCTGAAAGGCTCATTTATTTAGGAGCGCTTTGAATCGAGCTGTGATAGGTTTTGATTTACTGAGGGGATGAAGGCACTGCAGTCCCAGCCTGCATGCAGGACCCAAGGCAGCACCTTCCTGCACAGCTTGGGGCAGTCAGGGCTGCCTCTTTGCCCAGGGGCACGTGCCTCCAGCTTGGGTCATGGCTGCAGTCCTCAGCTGTGAAACACGAGGTCTCTATGAACTTAAACAGCCACCAAGGTGGGCACTAACACCTCACAGGGTCTCGCTGCGGTGCTCAGGACTGCTCTGCTTTCCCTCTGGGCTACCTCAGCACTCTTTCCTCCAGCTATCACTTCTAAACATACAGAAATGTTGCAGGTTCAGTTGCAGAACTAAAGCAATGGGGCTTCCATTGCCAGCTGTAGGGGATGAAACACACACACCCCTGTATGGTGAAAGCAGAATTGCCACAGCCTGGTGGGCAGCAAAATAGAGCAGCAGCTTCTCAGGAGGCAGCAACCCAAGTTGCATGAAATAAAGGTTTGTCTTCCTTGTTACCCTGCTTCTCTTTATGACAATCCCTCTCTCCCTCATTCCTGCCAAAATCTGTCTTCTGTCACCAACTGCTTCTCTTGCAAAGCTTTTAAGGCTGTCTGCACCCTTCTGGTCCTAACAGCCACATACACATCTTATTGAATATCCCCTGCCCTGCAGTCACAGCTGTGACCTGCCTGTATCCTGGTTAGCACCTAAATACCTGAGGTACACACTCAGTCTTAGGTACTCAAACTCTTTTGAACATGATTATGTTCTTGAACTCTGGCCAGTCTGTGGCTACTGTTCATGAAAAAGGAATGAATTTGATAAGATTAGGTCTTTAATCTCAAGATATAAATCTGAGAGCTTTGAGCACGCTGAGCATTTACTCTCTTCTACATTCAGTCCTACTTCTGGACAGAAAAAAGTTGGTCATACCATCACTTTTAACTGTACAGAGGTAAGGGTCAAATTAGACTTCATATAATTTGGCAAGATACTGGGGTTTTTAAATGAAGAGTGTAAAGTACCAGCTGCAGCAACGGAATATTGGGGTGCCAAGAAATGCTGAATTTATGAGTGCACAAAATACCTTGTATGTGACAGTTACATACTCAGGATAATGGCAAATAATTGTTCCATGCAAAAGAAAAAGGATGGTTAATTTCAAAATGTTTTTAAATGCATAAAAGAAAGGTAAAAATGGTTACTCTGAATTAGCAGTCACCTACCAGAGATGATTACAAATGCCCTTCCATCTCCTGGGGATATTTACAGACCCAAGGGAGCCCCAGTCCTCACAGTGCCCTGACACTTTTTTACTTAATATGGACCAATGCAGTTGTCAAATAAAATGGCAACATCTCACATATCACAACACAAACAGATTTTAAGAAATAGAAAGCCACCTATAGATAGCACTCATACCTGTATAAATCTTTCTTTTTTGTTTCGTAATTACCATTGAAATCAACTGCAAAACTTCCACCATGTGAGATATTAGGACTGAAACAACAAACTTGAGGAGTTTAGTCCTAGATTGGCCCAATTCTTCACTGGCTTACAAGAGAGGGGTTGACAAGGCTCTTTCTGTCTGGAAATGAAGAGCTGTATTAATCAATAAATCCTAAATCTGCTGATTAAAGTATCTCAAATAACAACTAGTGGAAAAGGCCATAGCAGTGGAAAGTACAAGAACTGTTTTATACAATTCGTGACATGGATTGGGCTGAATTTCTCTGGCTGTTCTCCCTCCAAATTCTCCTTTGAGTTATAATATATGAGGATGTAGTGATGTGGTTCCCATTCATGGGTGATGAGGGAAGATCTCTGAACTCATGCCAGTAGGACAGAATATCTTTCAAGTCTAAATAAAGTAAAATGAAACAGACATGAAGAATTAATACTATGCTCTATGTTGAAGCTGTCTACTGACTTTCCCATTAATTTCTGAAGAGTTTGGAAGCCAAGGTTTGGGAAACCAGAACCAGATGTTAATCCATTATATGGATTATGATATTAACTGTAATTTTTCCATATTAAAATATACTTGGAAGTTCATACAATCTGTAAAATTTAAGTTGTTCTTGTAAATCATCATATGTAGGGTATAAGTGTGTGTGTGTGGAGTTTTTACAGAACAAAATATTTCAATCCCTGACTTAAAAGGTTTTGTAGCTCCAGGGCTGTGAGGAATATTTCCCTGTAAGTTGGGACAGGATGACCTGCTGTTGCAGAGCTCAGGAGCCACCACAGGGCAGGTGACAACAGACTGCTATGACATACAATCACAGCAAATGTGAACCTGCAGATCCATACTTTCACATGCAGCCTTGCCCAGAAGCATCCTTAGCTGCAGACAAAGCAGGAAAGATGTCTATGTGTAAGGATATATTGAACATCCTTGCAGCAGGGGGCTGTGTCAAGCTTTGGGTACAAATTTGGGCAGGGTCGGACATCAGACTGAGTCTGGGGCTGATATGAAGATATTGTTAGGCTATTAAGCTACACCTTCCATCATTTGCAGCAGCATTGGCTATTAGCTATATTGACAGGCAGGTTATACTGCCATCAATTAAAGACATGTGAAAAGTAACAGTTCTCACAAAAGAAAGAATGAACCTTGCCCCTGTGGTCCATCAATAGAAATACATTATGTTCACCTAGAACGTCTCTTAACTGGATGCATCTTTCAACTACGGATTTGGTTTTCTCTCAAAATAACAGCATGCAGACTAATCAAATGTTATCTAGACACAATTCTTCTTCAGTCCTAGCCACAAGTCAAGTTTGTACTCTAGGATGTCCTCTCCAAAAGACCAACCCATGAGCATGGAACCTATGTGGCATCTCATCGTCACCTTCTCCATACCCTGGGGGAAATAACACAACCTTGATTGTCTAACAACTCAGTGCAGAGCCGTGTGCTCTAGAAAATAAACATAAGGGGAGGAAAGGATACCAGGTAAAGATTTTGGGGTGACAGCAGCAATTCCAGGTCTTTTCAGTTCCAGGAACCTCCCACGGCCATGTGTTGGTTAAGTAGGAAACTTAAGCATTATGTAAAGTTACATTCTGCCTGATGTATACAGTGCATACACCTCAAAATAATTTCCTCCAGCTCCTCATTGAAATAAAGGGAATGCCTGTTACACAATACACGAGTGTCATATATTCCTGTCAGCTTCACTGTGGCCTGTCCTTCACAGATTTGATTATTCCGCATTTTATGGGAGTATAAGGCACTTCAGACCCTGAGTCTTCCCCGAGGAACGTTAACGCTTGTTGGAAGTACATGACCCAACCCGTATTACTACAAAACACTTGGAAAATGTTACATTGGAGTACTATTAATACACTCTATTGCACTTGCACTACATGACTGCATGTGGAAAATCTGATGACTTGCAAGCTTATTAACTTACTGAGATTCCTCATTGCTCTTATGAAAGATATGCCACAACTCAACTACCTGACCCTAGGTGATTCCTGAAAGTTCCTCTGGCCCCAGACCTGATTTATTTCCAGGAACATCAGACTCCAATATGCTACCAAATTTCCATATCACTTTTGGAAACACAGGATTTTTGAGTAGAACTGTGCTCCAAAAACAAGCTTTCCACAAAATATGCCAGAAAAATGACCTCAAAACTTGCTATTTAATAGACCTTGCTTTAAGAAACACAGTATTTATAATTAAATTCACTTGTAACAAACCAAAGAACATAAACATTCATATAAAACAGATCATCAATGTCAATATAACCTAATTTGTATAACCTTCTCTATATATTTCATGTAAATATTTATTTAACAATTCCGTGGCACTGATTTATTGTAGAAAAGAGACGGATAGCTAAAAACAGATATATAACATAAATGTAATCTAACCATGTATGTATCACTTTGGCAAATAAATCTAGCATTTTGTGTCAGTCTGCTTTCCATGCAGACTTACTCATGGGAAATGAGCAATCCCATTGCTGGCAGGGGGATGACTCATACCTGTGCTCAAAATGAAGGAAAGGTGAAGTGTGGTGGCAGCTCTGAGTGCAGAAGTGAGACACAGCAGCAAGGACAGACTGCCAGGGCACAGTGGGTGCTCAGAATTGCCCCTGCTATGAATTCTGACCCACGCCTCTTCTCCAAGGGTGGCTGCCCTGCACATCACACCAACACTGCTGTTCTACCAGCCCATGAGCACACACCCTTGACTCTCCAAAAACCTCTCTCCCTAAGAAACAGGAGGATATATTTTACCTCTTGTGGTTTCCCAGCTGTTGGCAATAGCAAAGTACATTTAATAAATGAAATAATCGTGTCTTATAACAGATTAACACTTCTTAACAACATATCTACTAAAATCAGTTTCAAGGAAAAAAACCAAAGTATTGTTTCCTATTAACACTTAACTGCTCTGTCTGCATGTGCTATGGGTAATGTTTCTCATGGCAAAGGCTGCTAAATCCATTCAGAGTATTTTCCCTAATGCCTTTTCCATTCAGCTCTGGAGTAAGCAAATTAGCATTCAGCACTTTTCTCTTGTTTTTAAACCATTTCTCTTCCACATCCTTTAGAGTCAGCCAAAAAAGTGACATTGAGACAATCATTTACTCCAGGGTGAAGAGTCTGCAGAATCTTCACCCATTTCCAGAAGTACTCCAGTTCCTACTAATTTATACAATTTTGACTTTCTCAAACATATAAGCATAAAAATATGTCCCATATGTATCCTTTGTATTAAAGAAGTTAAAGTAATTTTCATTATTCATTCAGTTTCTGGTTCTGATCATAATTATTTACCTACCTGGGAAAAATAAACAAAAACTACTTTCCTACTTGTTTGTGTCAAATTCAAGCCCGAATGATTCTCAGTTTCCACTTAATCACTGCCTAAAACAGCCAATATTCACCATAAAGGACTGTAGACCTGAGGAACACGGTCTCCAAAGCAATTACAGGTTTCCTGGAAATATTCCTTCCAAACTTTTGTTTATGTGACACTATTGTGAGAAAAACACCAAAGACTTGACTGTCAGCTGCTGGGAATCCCTGTAAGTCAGATGATACCAACAGAGTAGCAGTCAACACAGTTTTGTGAAAATCTGTGAGCTCTGCATCTGTCTCTGGCACTTTCTGTGCTGTGCTGTGCTGTTCCACAATGTTCCAGCACGTCTGCTGCTCTGCTGATGCTATTGCTCCTGTCTGAAACTGGATTCAGTAAGAAAAACACCTTGTGATGGAGGGGGTTGCTGGCCTAACAAGGCACAAGAGAGATGACGTGCATGGTCACAGTTTGTGCCAGGTCTGTGTGCAGTCACTTTGCTGCCCAAAATAGCCCACTGTCAATGACACAGCCTGCAGGGTACACAGGAGAACCAAAGAGAATTTCAAAGCGGGAGTGCCTCTCAGGAAAATTGGTACTTTCTGAGAGAACTTTCCATGAAAAGTTTTTCAATCAGCTCAAGCTTAAAATTGTGCTGCTCTATTATTTTCCATGAGAATAACTTTAATAAAGAGAACTCATTCTGAAACACACTGCAATACCCTCTGGACCACAGTCTGCTTGAACAGAACAAATGGATACAACCATATTCAGTGAAACACGAAAATTTGTCACAGCTTTGATCTGCACAAAAATTCAGTAATTCCACGGTAAAGCCTGGTGTTTAGAAATGATTCACTTGTTTGAGATGTGACTCGTTCAAGCACTAAGACCAATATTTATAGTCTTTGGTGGTTAAGAGAGATGTCGTATTCAGAAGAAAATATGTTCTACACAGAAGCATGTGGACTTGTCAGCAAACATTGAATGTAGTCATATATACTAATATGTTATTAATTGCTTTGTGGATAGTAAAATCAAGTCCCTGATGTACTTCAGAGTGAAAATATCTTTCCTCTCCTTGAAATGGAGAGCAAACTTGTATCCTACACACTAACATGGATGCCAGCATTCCTCAAAATCTTATGCAGCTTTTAAATTAAGCTTGAGATTCATTCTCTATTTCCACGTGGAAAAGGTGAGATTAAATATGTACTCGTTAAGACAGCATGCAATTAAAATTCAAAGCATTAACAAAAATGGCACTATGCAGTTTACAGCTGACTTGCAGACATAAAGTTTAATGAGCCCCTTTGTTTTCTCACCCCTCTGCAACTGGTTCCAACTCTTTTAACTATTCCTTTGCCTTGTAAATTCAGGTCCATGTGAGGTGAAGATCAGTGTGAAGGTGCATGTAACCTA
This sequence comes from Orthonyx spaldingii, assembly GCA_013397795.1. Taxonomy (NCBI): domain Eukaryota; kingdom Metazoa; phylum Chordata; class Aves; order Passeriformes; family Orthonychidae; genus Orthonyx; species Orthonyx spaldingii. The sequence continues at coordinate 668,444 of VZTJ01005621.1, read as the reverse complement.
ATGAGCATGTCTGAGTTTGTGTTTCAGTGCCCTGCTTCCCCTCAGCTGCTCATGTGAGACTGGAGCCTTGCAGAGCACCAACAGCAGCCAAGTGCAGGAGTCAGCCCAGAAACTGGCACTGCAGTGCTTACAAATGTTTGTGGAGAAAAAGACATCAGTGGTACATGCGCAGGCATTTGCTGACCTTATAGGCTGGTCAGTTCAGACTTCAGCGTGTCTATGGAAGAGCTGGGAATTGAAAGAGCAAAATGAGCACAGACCTATAAACGAGAGGAAGCACACTCCAACAGCATGGGTTTGTAGGAGGTCCAGTTCTTGACTTAAAGCCTCAGGCTACTGCCCTAAGGAAATTGCTAGAGGTGTAATATCCAGCTCCTATGCACAGTGGGGGCTGTCACCAACCATTGGGGCACCCTATATTTTTTGTGTATTTGTTCTAATACAAATGAGGCAGACAAGGCTTATTTACAAAGATCACACTGCTGACATGACTTAAAAACTTAAAGTCGTGTCTCCGTAATTCTATATACAGATTTCATCTGCCTTTCACAGGATCTCTGCTCAAATTAAGCACATCTACCTCACCAAGGGAGTGCAGGTATGCTGTAGTAATGGTTTGTTGGTTAGTCTCTTTTTCACAGCCACTAATGCCACAGTGAAGAGTGGAAAAACCCATAAACATAAGGCCCCCCAAAACTTTCCCGGCTTCTCACTTCCTTCAGGCCAACATTTTCTCTCACACAAAATGCAACCTACTTTTCTTTACATCTAATTTACCCTAATTTATTCCCACCATAACCTCCTTAATTTACACTTACCTTACGCATCCAGTTTCCATTATCTTCTAATTACTGTTCCAAATACCTTCGTTTTTTCCAAATTGTCTTCATGTTTTCCCTTTCGCTAACAGGAATTCATCACAGACACACATCGCATTGCTCCATTTTCCTTCTCTACACTCCTAGTAATCCTACCAAAAGAGAGTGGCAACCCTAAAACAAATCGTGTCACAAGGCTACTACCCAACAGCATCTTAATTTCTTTGTTTTCTGATTTCCCTATTCATCTGTTGCCACGTTGTGCTACCAATTCCTGAAGACAGGAACCATCCACCCTTCCTACCTCAGTTCCAAGTCCCAGCCTCACTGCAGTCCCGGTCCATGACTGTGGTACCCAGGAGTTATCAAACACAAATTATTACTATTAAACAACAGAGTTTGTGTAGGGCTTGATACAACAGAATCATTGAGGAACATTCTGAACTGAGAAGCCATAGGTAATTCTAACTTGTGCCTCTTACACTTTGTAGAAATCAGAAAATATTCTTACTGTTTATCCCTGGGGTGGGATTGAAAAGGCACATTATAAAAAAATCCCATTTCCATTGTTTTTACTGAAAGACTTTAATTTAACAGGTCTGACCTGGATTAAAAATAATGACCCTCCAAATTCCAAACATTCTTCATGTAAATACTGGCTGTCCATTTATAGCATAATTCAAGCCAGTTCTTAACTTGTAGCTGGCTCACCACCACCTGCCATTAACAGCTTGTTCAAAGTTGAACCTAATTGTACAAAGAGAGGAAGAAACCATCAAAGTTATTTCTTAACCAATCCATCATCTTTTATGCCCACCTCTAAGTGTGCCACTGCACTGCTGGTAGGCAGACTAATCTCTCACATATATAAAAGGAAGGGACTACTGGTTCACCATTATTGCTGGCTAATCTTATTAAAATAACAATAAGTATACAATAATTAGATGTCAGAAATAATGGGTGCTGCTCTAGTTCTACCCTCTCCTTTTTTTATTTGACTCTGTATTTCAAGAGAAAGTGATCTGGTGGCCTCTAGTTCTGACCTTTATCAAGTATTCCCAAGATCTGCAGCTCAGCTTTTCTAATCTTACCCTGCCTTCTCTTCAGTGACCCCCCGTTCCCTGTTACAGACTTCCCCAATTACCTCAATATTCACAGTATTCCCTAAAGCACCGCTACATGGAACACTATTATCTCTTATCTATTTTATCTATTAACCTCAGGAACACCAGCAAGCTATTATGGGCAATCACTGTGCTTACAGAAAAGGACAGAAAAGGGGCTGTGCTTTAAAAGCGTACGTGGAAAATGTTTGCCATTTTGAATGCATTTTGTGTGTTCTTCTAAAGGAAAAATAACCAGATATTTCAGAATCAAAGCCAAAACTATGCCAATTAAATCTCTCAGCTCTTCTGCATTCAGTGAAGTACTTACATTTTTTAAAGATGTTTCCCCTTGATTCCCATACATTTTCTATTGCTCATTCTTCACAGAAAGCCTGTCAAAAGACAACAGTCACCTGGGAATGAAGGTGCCCTGGATCTCTAACTCTGGCTCTATACCTTGTTTTCCAGGTTGACTGCCAGATTCTAAGGCTAGTGATGCCATGCATCTGCCTGGGGATGGGAAACAAACTCCTGAAGAGCAGGCTGCTTCAGGAGAAAGAGATAGTTTGGGAGAGAGGGAGCAGTCAGCTTGGAAAAGACAATAATAGCTTGAGACAGCTGGAGAAGAGATCTGCAGGAACAAAGCTCATCCCTGTTTATGTACCATCAGTAGATCTGGCAAATTATTTATTTGTTTCCCAGTCAAGAGGTTTGGGGCCTTTGGAAATCTGAAATTTAGAAATTGTATGTAAAGACAACCGAGATCAATTTTTCCCCGCTCATTGGGGGTTTGCTTGTTTGGGTTTTTAGGCTGCAGGTTTGCCCATGTGATCACATTGTGCAATATTGCTGATTCCAGATAAAATGGGGAAAGAATTTGTCTGTTTCACAAAGAAACTCAAAGCATACATTTTGATCTGGTTTTGGTTACTGCTAGTTGTTTTGTTTTGCTTTGTTTTGTTTTTAAGGAAAAACCTCATAATCTTCCCTTTTCCCAAAAAGCTCAAAATGTTTTTGAAAGCTATTTCTCACTCTGAGGGAGAAAACAGGGGCAGAAATATACAAATGCTCTGAGTATAGGGGCAAGGGGAAATCCTTTCGTTTCCACTGTACTTTTGGAATGACATTTTGGAGTTATGGATCTTATTCCAGCTCCTGCAGAGACACGAATATATACCAAAGTAGTCAAAGCAATTTAGAGGTGCTGAACTTCTCTGGTGAGGAAAAGAAAATCCACATATTTTGTGCTTTCTGTGTTTAAAGATGTTGTTTAATCACATAATTAAAATGCATTTTGAAATGCAGTGTGGAATGCTATCCCTGATCAGGACTCAGTGCTAATTCCATCTCTAATCAGCAGATGGCACCATGAATTCGTCAAACAGGATGGAGATCAGAAAAGTATAAATTTATCCCCCCAAAAATGGGGAGGAAAAAAAAAAAGGAAAAAAAAGCATACACCCAACTTGACACACATAAATCAGGAATTAAATTCAGAGGGTGTAGCTTTCCCCTCACGCTACCCCTCCAAAAATAAAATGGGCTGTGGAACACGCTGTGTGACTCCCTGATGCACAAAGAGCTGCTACACCTATAATGTCCCCAGCCTTGCCCTGTCGCTGACCTACATTGTCTCACTGCCTCCTGTGAGACTGAAAAAAAAAAAAACAAACCCAAATCTGAAACGGTTTTTAAAAAAAATCCCAACTTTCCTTCTGCCCTGCCCTTGCTCTGAACAGCACCTCTGGAGGAGAAGGCCTCCCCTGGGCTGGAAGGGGGACCCAGGAGCATCACACCAGGGAGCTCAGAGGAGAAGCTGCAGGCAGAGCTGCAGATGCAGCCACAGAGGTTGAGCTGCTGCAGCACGAGGACAGAGTCAGAGGCGTCCAGAGTCCACCCAGCAAACCACAGGCTGAGAGCGGGCAAGTGCACAAGAGTTTGCAAGACTTTTTTTCTTCCACTCAAACAGCAAAATTTGTACTTGGATTTCAAAGGCTGGTAGAGGCAGCCTCCCCATGTCCCTCACCAATGCCCCACATCCCTGAAGGAGCCCAGCAGGAGCCACAGCCCTGCAGCAGAGGCAGGAAGCAAACTCTGCTCAAAGGAGCAGTTCCGTGTGTCTGGGTGTCTGCTCTTTCCCTGGCCCAGCCATGCTCATCCTCACCCATGCTGGTAGGATAACTCTCCTGGCAGGCATGGGGCTGGCACCCACCAGGCACCTCTTCCTGCCCGCTGGGCTCCCACAGGGCTCCTCTGGTGAGCACAGCATGCCACGAGAAGGTCCCCTGGCACAGGCACCAAGGGATGTGCAAGATGTGCTCACCCCCAGCAAAAATCTGCTGCCTTAAATATGGGCTTCTCTGTGCTCTTACATATGAACAGTGAGTGTGAAAATCCTGCCTGTCCATCTGTTCCTTAAAGGTTTCTTTCTTTTGCTGCGTGTTAGAATTTCTCCCCAAATCTTCTTCAGCGGCACAAATCACATCAGTGACATTTATAGGTTAGGTAAATGGTATGCTGCTGACATCATCTAAGCACAGTAACAGACACAGCTAGGTTGTCTATGGATAGCTTTAAGGCTATGGACTTCAAGCTCCATTTATCCTGTTCTCAATGAGAAATAATTAAAATGTGCAGTAACAGAAGTATTGCTCTGAGAAGCAATAGCCCTACCAAGCAAAAGCCAGAAATTCTCCCAACAGAAGAGAGCCTTCAATCAACAGTTTCAACCATGGCACAGGAGTGAAAACTCTGAAGTTTAAAATTTAGAGAGGAAAGCAGCACAACAGTAAAAAGATGAGCTTACCTTGCATTGCATGGAGTCATCTTGTCTCAGGCCCAAGGAGCAGGCGCTGTAAATTTTTGCCACTTCAGACTCTGCACGTCTGGTTGTTGCGAAGTGATTTTTCTTCCTGGCCATTCCTGACTATTTTCCCAGCCTGCCTAGCAGGCACAGCTCAGGAATTACCAATACCTCGGCAGTGACACAATTGATTAAGTACGAGCAATACCAGCTTGGGGTTTGCATTCAGTCAGAGCTCTGTAATGGCAGCACAAGGGGCCTCGCTTGTTGAGCAAGAAGGGCTTTATGTCACTTGTCCCTAGAGCAAGGCACAAGTGATCTTGACGGAAAAGGCAGTGAACATACTGTCAGAAGCCATATTCGCAGGGAAAAGGCAGAACAATGGAGATTAAATGACAGGGCAGAAGCAAGGAATTAAATCATCCCCGAGGCTCAGATATTCCAGGCTTCCCCACGACACCTGCTAGAGGCACAGGGGAAGACCTGGAGCAAATCCCTGTGGAGGTCTTGCTGTCCGTACCAACACTCTGATGGAAAACCTGCAAAATCGCTTGTGGCTTCTCTGAAAATCAAGGGCCATACAACCTTGTGTCCAGCTGCACACTCATTTTTCACTCAGCTTCTAGTCTGAAAACTGGACTGGAAAACAGTGGTAGAATTGCTTTGAATCCAACTTTTTTTAACTCTTTCTCTCTGTGAAGAAGCGTAATTCCTGCCTACCCTCCTGCTGTACTAGTGTAGTTCACTTCCAAGTGGTGAAAAGAAAGGAAAATAATTGCTTGGTATAAATCAAAGGAGGTTGTGTAGGCCACTTACCCACTTCTAACTTGGTAATAACACCACTCTTCCAAAGGACAGGAGGCACCCTGAACCCACACCTGCCCTTTCAACAGTGCACCCAAAGCACCACAGCAGAGCCCTCTGCACATGAGCACCTCTTCCTCTGGATGCTCTTCATGCTCTTCTGTGCTTACACGGACCCATAAAAGATATTTTGGCTGGGAAGACAGTAATGAGAGATTCAGGGTTGTCACCTGAGAGACACAGCCACAGTTCCAGGCCTAGTGCCAGGGAAAAGCTAAGTTTTCCACAGTCAGGGAAAGAACTGGGGGGGAAAGGGAAAAATAGAGGTCTGTTCTGTCTGCAGCAGCCTGATAGCTACCATATCTTCCCAGACCAGAGGGAAGACACCTTTGCTTTAGACAGGAAGACAAACCCCTGGTCTGAGTCAGATGGAAAGTTTAAAACTTGATATTGCCTTTTCCAGAGTTGTGCTGGGAACAGTTTAAATGCCTGTGCAAGAGTGAACAGCAACATTTCAAAGTCTTGGTAAATAAGTTCAAGATCCAATTATAACAACTTACTGCTTCCTTATAATTTTCAAGTGGTGCCAAAGAGTCTGTAGGCCATGCTGAATGTCTTCACTAAACGGCCTCCTATGCCTGCTTACAACAGAAGAGAAAGTTACAAAACAGGACCCACCACCTGCTTGGGAGTCAGCCTGAAATACACCAGCTGCAACTGCTGCTCTGCTCAAACAAACAACAAGGAGCTAGTGTTACACAATTCAGTAGCAAGGAGAAAGTGACCAGCAGCAATATTAACACATTTATTCCATTCATTTACATTTACTTCATTCATTATCAATATGGGATTGTTTCCCTTACACTTTTCTCCTCACCAAAACAGGTTTTCTAAGCAATTTTCTCCCAGCTTTAAGTTGGATACACTGTTTTTAAAACTAGCTGCTTAAAAGGGGAAAACTAAACTCTTTGGCATGGCTTTGGAAAATTAACATCATTTGTGTCACCAGTAGGATGTCACTGGGGATTTTGTTTAGCCAGAAAGGCTGTGTTTAGGCTGAAAAACATCTTTGAGACACCTGGAGTGTGTACAGCTTCTGTACAGCTTCTGCTTCCCATGGGGAAGTCGTGAGGCTGGCACACCCCTGCTGCCACCACCACACCTCAGCAGAGAGGGATGTGCCTTTAGCACCACTCTATGGCTCTCTTAACTGCTGATATTTGCAGTTTTTCCTGCACCTGCTTGTTGTTCAGACAGCTTCTATAATGTTAGAGAGTCACACTGCTGGCCTCGAGCCTGAAGCAGTATTTTCACTGTAAGCACTGCTGCTCAGCTCTTAGAAGTGGAGCTAAGCAATTCAGGGAGAATTTCATCTGACAAATGTAAACATGGTATGTGTGAATTTTCATTACTATTTCGCATGAAGAAAACAAGGCTGAGTTAATCAGATTGTATTGCAATTTAGCCACTATCTCTGGTGATAAGCAACTGCACCAAATCCACAACTCTCTTCAGTTCCCTCAGTTTAAAATTATCAAGGATATTTCTTTGTCAACAGCCTTTTGCTTGCTGGACCTTCTCTCAAGAGCTTACTTACATATTTTGATTTATAACTCAAGTCTGAAAAAGTTTTTTTCAAAGTTCTCTGTCTGCATTCCCTGCTCCAAAACACAGAGTCCCTCCAGTGCCCTTCTCAACCAGCACTCCCTTCCCCTCTGCAGCTGCCCTTGCTTTACTGCACCTCCTTTTGTGGGGCTGAACAAGGCACAGGAGGAAAGAAGTCACCTGGCAGCAGATACATCCACAGAAGATGATGGAAACAAACCCCACCAGTCTCAACAGGCTTCATATCTACCTGCTAGTAATACAACAACAATCCTCCAAAGGTACCCAGGCTGTGGAACAGCCAGAGGGTTGAAATGTATTCACAAAACCGTAGGAGCTCTCCCTCAGATTAGTACCAGAGTCTAGTGAGTTCAACCTGAGAGGCATGGACACCTTCAAACTGTGCAACCACAGAGCTGTGGACAGCCTGCCAAAATTATGCATTTCATTGCAAAGAAGCATCTAACTCCTCAAATGTAACATTGAGCTAATGTCAACACTAACCTAGAAAACATATAGCAGTATAACAGCAATTTGAACTGATTTCAGAAGCAAGCTGAAAGTATCATACTAACAAAATGCACTTTATGACTTAGTCCACACCTAGTTTTAGACACCTCAGAGACCCTTAATGATTTGGGGTTTTTTTTTCTTTGTGGGGGTTGTTTTCTGGGTTTGGTAATATTTCATTTACAGGAAGGTTGAAGACTGTATGCCAATATATGCACTTGCACCATATTTCTTTAAATATGTTCCAGGAAATGCCATACTCATGAACTGTTCTGTAATGTAATCCTTCAGACTGGAGCAATTCATAAGATCCCAAGAACACAAAAGCTTTTTCAGCAGGTATAGTTAATCAGGAAGTGAGTACATGCCACATTAGTATCCCCTCAGGGTTTCAGGTCCTCAACTAGAGCATGGCCAGTTTGTTGTTTTGCTGGGAAAGCTGTCACAGGACAGACGGACTCATCAGAATCAGAACTCCATTTCCAGGTTCTCTGGAGTCTGGAGCAGAAGCTTTGCCATCTCTGCTCTGAGACCTTTATTGGTTGTAAACCAGGACAGACTTGAAGGAAAATTCTCATCCCTACAGTCCAGAAAGTTCACAGTGTAAGAAGCAATTCACACCAAGGATAAACTGTGAAATGCATTCTTTAAAGTGTTTTATTATCATTTTTTCTTTGAGTCTGGTGCTGGAGGTAGATGCCTCTTTGACACAAAGCCCTTTGTCACACTACCACTGTAAGAGCTCCAGGGACGAAACTGCAAATTGGTTTCCAAGTCTATTTTAGGAATGGCTTAACAATCAGAAGAGGAAATGTGATATTCAAATCAAATGGCTAAATTTTTCAGTATTAAAGGTGATGGGTCGAGATCTGCTCTAACAGCACAGAAGAACAAAATGCAAATATTCTAGCACTGAGCAGCTGTGCAAGGGCCAGCACCTGCTGAAATCACACATTTCTACCTGCTGACTTTGGTAGGGAATGAGGCTGTAGGGGAGCCCATGGGGGACAGAAGCCCAGGGGGCTGGGGCTGGTGTCCCTCTCCCTGCACCGCACAGCAGTCGATGGTGAGCAGCACTCCGGCTGCAGCTGCATGCCCAGTATATCACCATCAACTCCAGCAATCATCCACCAGGGAACACTTACACCATCACATGAACACCCCAAAAAGCCACAGTTTGAGGGACACAGCAGCTCTAAATATTGCACCTTCCATATCCCTGCTGGAGCAGATTCCATTTGAAGAGGATAACAAATTCCATCAGGCTGACACATCAGGCAATAACCCCCAGCACAGTGGCACGTGGCAGGATGTGACACAGGTACCTGGGCAGCACTGCTGCGTATGGCAGCTAAGGGTGCCTGCACAGACATTCAGTCCAGCTCATCTCAAACTCCACTGGTTCCAAAAACTCCACTGATAAGAGAATACAAATATACACATAAGTAAACCCAGGTTTGTTTGCAATTAACAGAGAAAGGTTTCTTATTGCTCATATTAAGCTATTTTTGAATTGGTACAGTTACTTAGTGTTCACTTGCAAAAGAAGAAAGCTTTTATAGATTTTTTGCCAGAGAAGTGAACCAAATGTTATCAGGTGACAGCACAACACAAAGGCACCAAAGAGAATGGAGCAAGGTCAATTCACAGGAGCAAAGGATCCAGCCTCCAACATCCTCTGTGCATTCAAATTAAATGGACACACTGCAACCTTTCGTCTGGTATAAAAAGTACTGGAAAGTCACTGTTGGTGCAAAACCAGCTGTGCTTTTGTACTGGCTTTTCCTGTGGAGCACATCGTGTGCATTTGCTTGGCCTGATTTACAAAACAAGGCACCCAACCATACACCACACAGTGGGTGTGAAATCCAGCCACGTGCTGCCGTAAGGGTGTCTGCACACCCCACTGCTCAAAAATCCATCCGCTGGTGTCACTGGCACTGGGGGCAAGTTGGTGCTCTGAAACATGGCCACTTATGGGAAATGGGTGCTACACTGCTTGTCTAAGGGTCTGTCAACATAGGGGAGATTTACTGAGGCAATTATCCTGCCTGTATCAGGGCACTAACCTGCTACAGTCACACTGATGCAACTCCTAGTACTGAAGTACTCATCTGCAGTCCAGATTAAATTGCTTTGAATGCAATATAATTATTACACTGACAGAATCATAACAGCAAATCTCCCTTTGCAGACAAGTTCTAAGGAGAGAAAGGCTTTTCTGCCCTGGAAAAGACTAGGCAGATACAAATAATGCTCATCAGATTTTTTTCTTACTCCTATTATCTGTCTGTGCTAACAGCCTACATGTCAGGAAGCTTGAGCTAATGGACTGGGCATGGGTTTAAGACAACGAGTGTCTCATCTCTGGTTTTCACATGCTGAGTGACAGCAGGTAAGTCACCTATTCTTTTTGCCTTTAGGTTGTTAGTAGCACCAATATTTTTCCTGGCAAGTCAGTAGAGGCAAAATGCCAATTTAATAATCACTGTCTAATTTTCCTATTTCAAATGCTTTTTCTTCTTAACACTGATGAAAATAAATAAGATATCTATTGGTTCAGCATTCCACGTTACCACATCCCCAAAGAAATATGGCTCCTCTGCTCCATGCACGTGATGCTGACAATTGCAAATGGTTTGCAAATTTAGAGATTATCTGAGCTCAAAACTCAGGTACTTTGTGTGAGTCTAACCAGTGTAATTCTCTGGAGACAGATGAGGAAGAGCAAAACCACATGTGATACAAATGAGCCACAGAGGAAGAAGTTCTTTGTTTCAAGGTAGCATTTTACCCATAGTGCTGCAGAGATGCACGTGGTGACTGCCATCCCAGATCTCCAAAAATAGGTCTTATTACACTATCTCACCCCGCTAGATGATTGGAACATGCAGTAGGTCACTGTCTGATTGAAATGACCTTAAAGTCTATTTGCTGATAGGTCAGTGTTGGTCTAGTCTCAAAACCCACACCTGACCACAGCCCAGGAGCGGTGCAGTGCCCTGTTCCAGACCATGACGGGCTGCAGGAACAGCAGCACCTGCCAGCCAAGCACTGCTCATGGGCACCCGTGTGCCTCTGGAGACCCTGATGCAGCATCTCTCATTCCTTTGGCAGCCATGGCTCCCTATTCCCAGTAAAGGCTCTATATGGACTTCACAGGCACCAATCTATGCCCTAACTAGGAGGCTTTCAAAATTAGAGGATGGATAATGTCATGTATGTGAGGGATGGATGCCTGGACTATCAAAATGACTTCAGGCTTTCTTTGGGGTAGCTAAGCCAGAGCATCCTTTTCTGAGACTGATTTTCTTTACTTGCTTAACTACCAGGTGGGAGCTAGGGGCAACCTTCCTTCTTGTATTCAGGTGCCTGCCAGCACACAGGGATGGGGGCACAGGTGCCAGGGGCTCCAGCAAGTGCCCAGTGAGAAGCAGCAAAGCCTCCACAGCACCCTGAGGCATTCCAGGCAGGGGCTTCCACAGTGGGGATGCTCAGCCTGGTGTCACCACTGGGGGAACTGTGCCATGCAGCAAAATGACCCATCAAGAGCTCGGCTGCCGTGTGCCCTTCACTGTGGGTCTGGACCCTGCCCAATGCCCTGTATTGAACACACACTGCACCCTGCCCACGTTTCACCGGGGTGCTGGCATGGAAAAAGTGTTTCAGAGACAGAGTCATGAGAAACGTCTAAGCAGATAACAGCTTGACATAAATGAGAGGAAGACAGTACCCCCTTCAAACCCAACCTGCAAATAAGTGAAAAAAGCCAGTGCTCCCAAGGCAACAGCCCAGGATGATTCAGAGTAAAAGCCAGTGATGTGCCATTATACTTCTGGGCACGCCTTGGGATGTGAATTTTTCCCCTGGTATTTTTGAGTAGCAAAGTGTAAATCATGTGAAAAGGTATGTGTGTCCTTCTCCACCCAGCTGGCACAGGCCACAGTTAGCAGGCTGAAAGAGATGGTGTATCCTGTGAAATGCTTGTGAGAAAAAAACGTGGTGAATGTGCCAGCACATGAACATGAAAATACCAACCTTTTTTTCCGTCATAACACGGAAAATGTGCATCCATACTGCTTTATACAATGCAGCAAAAATGAGAAACACTAGGAACATCTCACACAGGAACAGTTTTGGATAAATAAAAACAAAGGTGGGGATACACAAAGGTAGCATTTGTGTGCTACCCATCTAAGAGTTTCACACATGGAAATGTCTGCATGAGGTCCTGGACTCACTGAGAGTTGGAGTCAGTTTTAACCAATGAGAATAGATGAGGTCTTCAACTTAAGAGAAAAGGAATTTCAAGTTTAAGTCATCAGTGGGGATAACACCTGGAAACTTTCTGCATTATCATATCATATCATGCTTTTTTACTCAAAACTATCCTGAAATGCTTTAGTATCTCTCTGAAATATTCACAGCTTCATAAAGTATATCTGTCATATGCTGCAAATACTCATTTCACATAATCAAACAACCAATTCATAATCTTGCAGGTACAAAAACATGCACACCCTTACCTGATAAACAGAAAAAATTCCATTTCATCCATGTGGACCACGCTTTCAGGCATGTGGTGTGACACTTGGCGTTGTCGTCTGCAGGGCCAGGAGCTGGACTTTGATTATCCTTGTGGGTCCCTTCCAACTCAGGATATTCTATGAGTCTATTAGCAGCATGACACATTTTAAAATCAGTATTCCCAAAGCATCTAAATGTATGACTCCTGTAAGTGTTGCACTGTACAGCTTCATACTTTTGAATGAGGTTGTTCATATTTGCTAAACTAAAGAAACATACAAGTCTTCGAAGGCATGGGGAATACTTTGAGACACTAAGCTGTACAACAGAAAAAAACCAGAGATCACACAAGCAAAGAGATAATAACAATCAGTATGACATGGCTACCTCACTTTTGGGGTACTTTTAAGAAAAGTATTAGATATTCAGGAGATGCTGAGTATTTACCTTCAGAGAAAAATCAAGCCCATCTGAAGGTGCCAGACAACCAGCCTGCCCCTGAGTTTCACTTCTACTGTGCCAAGAGACATTCTGCCTCACCTCAGCAAGCCTCTAAAAAACCCTGTAAAAACTATGATGGAAAGTGCCTTACTCCAGGACACATGGATATCACAGCACTGGGAGTCAAATAAATATCTGGAAAAGTCATCAACCACTGTGGGAACACTAGTTTCCTTCAGGGTTTTTCTGTGGTTTGTTTTAAATTTGGTGCTTCTTAAATTTTTAATCTCTGGCCTGGAAGCCCAGCACTGAGTGGGGAGCAGCGTGGGTCATCCCGGACAGCATCTCGAGCTCCAGTGCTCCCAGCAGCTGCTCCAGGCAAGGAGGAAAGATGGAGATGAAGGGCATTGTGCACTTTTTAGGCGTAGGTTGTCAGCCAAGTTGCTACGCCTGACACTTTTTTGGTGCGGGCACTCGTTTCTAGGAAACACTTTGGTAAACAACTTTGAAGTCAAAATGAAAAATTACAGCCTGAGTGCTTTTTTTCGCTTTTATCCACCGTACCTTCATGACTGTACTCGTCCATTTAAATGGCAAAGCAGTGCTGAATGCAAACAGCCTCCTTCTGCAGGCTGTCTCCACAGTTCAATTACCAGTGCTTTAACAGTGCTAATTAGCATTCCTCAGAGCTAGATCTCTTTGAGTGACAGGTAACCATGGAGAGTCACAATCCTGTAGGTGATCAGCAAGAGTCTGACTTTTCTTTTTAATTAAAAATTAGAAATGCCTTAAACAAAAATAATAATTCATTGATTTATGCTATTATCTCAGGGTTGCCAAGCTGGTGAGAATAACATTAGGGTTGTAAAAATGAAACAATTTTTAAATGAATAGACTAGGGCAATAGAAAGGAGAGCAGGTTTATTATCTGTAACAAGAGAATGTACTCATAATGATGGTACAAAATAGTAGACACTTCTCCAGAGAGTTGGCATGGAGACCAAAAATAGGACACTTTCCTGACTGTGGGATGGGATTGCCTCAATTTATTTTAGATTTTAACAAGATAGATAGATAAATACTAAGTCTGTTGCACAAATAGAAATTTCATAGGGATATCGTTTCAGTAAAATTTAACCATGAGTTATATTGAGAGATAATATCTCATCTGGTCCAAGTGGGAGCCAAGACTGGAAATTGAATCAGCCACATAATCAATTGGTGAAAATTGTTTTAAAAGTAGCTATGCCATTTCCCATCAGCTAATGATCTAGGTCTCCTTCCAGAAATGGACTCCAGCAGCAAAAAATTCATAGTCATATTTTTGAAAATGGCAGTGGGTCTAAGTCAGCAGTGTTGACCCAACCAAATCTGAATATTATTCATCAACAAATAATAAGGAACAGTTTTAAGCTGAACTTGCCAAAGATAGGAGGACTGATATATGAATATTTGTAATTATTTTCCAAGACCAAGCCATCTCAACTCAGCAAACTCATTAATTGTAGATTCCAATGAAAATAACTGCATATAAGACAATAAAAGGAAACAGATGATTGAGCAGAAATTATTCTAATAATCAGCAATCACAATGCAGAATTGTAGCCATTGTTCATAGGCAAAATCACGGCTGTTAATTGTGAAGCATCTATCTAACAAGGGGTTTTTTAATCTTCCCCATATAATTTCTTTCCTATATGTAAAAAAATAAACCCCCCCCAAACCCCAGTATCAATATGGCTTGCTTTCATATGGAGGTATTTACATCTTTAATGTAAATGAGAGTAAGATTTAACCCCATACAGGAAAGAAAGAACTAAAGGTAATTGCATCCTGATCGAAATTTCTGTTGGATTGTCTAGTACTACTTTGATTTTAAATTGAAATATTGACCAAAAAAGTTAATTTCTACAAATCCTGGGAGGAACACTTTCTTAAAAACACAAGTTAACAAACCCAGATAGCTTTCCAGTTTACTAGGTATGAATGTATAGTAGGCACTAGTAAAATAAATACCCGTTTTCAGCTCATTTATTTAATATTTTAAGCTTACAAATGGATAACAAAGTATCTATCTAGAGCTGTCAACATATGCAAACAGCCAGGGCTAATCACAGTTTTACTGAAGTTTATAATACAGTCAAAGAAAGAAAAAAAAAAAATGAGATCTCTGAGTCTAATATTATCTTCATTTCTTTCTGTATTTACAAAAATATCAATCACTGACAGATTTTTTTAACTCCACTGAATGCTCTGAACTTTTTCTTTTTGAAGGAGAAATTTTACAAGCGAACAAATCAGAGATCTGGCTTTGTGCTGTTGAGAGACTCAGGCATTACCCAGCCTGCGAGCTCTTATCCAGAGAGATCCCACACGGCCGTAGCACCGGGCTGGCTCAGCCTCAGCCAACCCTGGTGACTCCCAGGAAATTCAGTTTGACTCCTTACTGGTTATCCACACACTCAGACACACATCTCCAAATTTTTAGGTCTTGTAATCTTCTTCTTACTCTCATATTTCAAGGAAATAATAGATCTAGTTTTATGATAAAGCTGTGTTGCTCTACATTCAGTCTGCTCGTGTATCCGTGTAGAATGGTTCATTCAAATACTGCAAACTTCAGTCGCCAGCATCGACAGAAAATTCTTAAAAGACAATTAATTAGTAGAAAATAACTCTCAGAATAAAGACAGCCTGCTTTGGAGACCAGGTTTGTCACCTTGTTTTGAAAGCTGTTCTGCTTTCCTTAATCTCTACTGCAGTGCAAGGGGAGCAGCAAGGGGAAAGACACAGCTCATACAGGAATAGGGTAGGAAAATAACTCACCACTCTGTCTTGTCACAACTGCTCCCATCCTTGCTCTTGGAAAGAAACTCTTTTTCATCTGCTAAACTATCACCTACTTAAAGAGAAAGTTGATTTGGACAACTACAAAAATCACAAAGATTCCTGTCGGTAAGTTCCAGATTTAAAGAGGTAACAGAAATAACCATCATCTGAAATGCTGAAGAATTTTTTAAAAAATAAATGTGTTTGGTTCAGAGTTTAATTAAAATCATTGAAAATGAAACCTTCTGTAATATTACTGTGCTATTTAACAGTTTATATCCTTCTTGCTTCACTTGCCTAAATAATCACATCCTGGCAAGTTTAGGGTTTCAAAGATTAATTATCCTATCCAAAGAGGATTCATTTCTTTCCCTTCATGTTGGTAAAGTTATCAACATGTTTATATCATACTAGTAGGCTATAATCCAGTCTCTGCAGCATCAGAAATTTTGAAATACGAAGCAAGCTCTCTGCTAGCTCTCAGCTGAGGGATGAAGTTCACTGACAAAGGGAGCCAATAAATTCCCCCCCAAATGGCTCTCAGAATTTCTCAGCAACATCTCTCAATATTACAGCCTCCATGCCTTGCCCTGTGACTGCCAAGCTGGAAGGACTGCTAGCTGGAATATCTTGTTTTCTTTCCCAAAATCTTTGGCAGTATCTCCATCGCTGTCATCCTTCCTCAAAAAATCAATGCAAGCAATCAGATTGCCTTCAGTAGAACTTGCACCAAGACTTAAATGTGCTCCTGTTACCAATTCTGTGATTGATTCTGATGGATATTTTGGTATTAGTAAATATTTATAAAACTTCAGAATTTTATACAAGCTATTATTTCTCCTCTTCCCCAACAGAAACCCTCTGGCTATGAAAACTGACTGGCATTTTTCTGAAACCACACTCTGCTTCTCTTCTTTCTACTTTCACTTCACACATCTTAAAGATAACCTCAACTCAGTCCAGTCTTCTCATTAAACTACATCTAAGTACATATCATAGGGCAATATCAACAATCTTTTCCATTTTTTTCTTTAAAGGGTCTGTAATTCTTCACCAGCCTTTGACTGCAGAGATAGCTCCCAAAAGTAAGAATCTTCACAGGTGGTGCTTTAACACACTCTCTGTGTCCCTGCTGTGACAACCTCACCTTGCTTTCATGATTTCTTTACACTTTGAAATGTTTACAATTTGATACAACCCATTTTCTGAATAACATCATTGGGCATACTAAAAATCTGCTGTTTAGGAGTCCCTCTGGATGAGAGAACAATTATATAGCTGGAAATACTTCCTTCAAGATAAGAAGCAAAACATACTGAAAGCATTAAATTTTTAAGGTGAAAAAATGGCTGTCCTGAAGAACAGAAGGTAATTCTGTAAGATGTGGTTCTCGCAGCAGAGCCCAGGCTGGCTGGGGCTCTGGCCCCCTCCCTGGGGTTTGGGCTTGCCCTGGAGGTGCACGAGCTGGACTCTGCCAGCAGCCCTCAGCCATCCCTGCAGGCTGAGCCACAGAGCAGGGGTGTCACCTTCTCTTAATTGCACCCTACACTGCATTGCCATCAACCTCAGAAGAGCCCTCAGGTGCGTTCTGCAGCCTGCACTCAGCAGCAGGCACACTGCCCGTGGTCAACGAGGAATCTACTCCGCTCCTGACTCCAGCACAACCTAACAGGTCAAAAGTTGATTGTGACACTCACTGTTGTTTATTTTCCTATTATATTTTGTGTTAGGTCCATTTTTGTGTCATTTTGTATAGACAGCAAACTGAGACTGGGCTATGAATCTGCTCTCGGGCTCCCTTGTGAAAGCACACATAGGAATGGTGTTGTTTGCATGTGGCTAAATTTTGGTTAAATATGCATGGCACAAGGAAAGAGAAGGTGTAAGTCAGACATTCAAGAAAATAACTTTTGCATCTCTGTTTTTAAAGAGGTTGCTGGAAAAGCTGCTGGCAGCTGCAGAAGCCCTGCCTCGTTTGGCTGCTCCTTTCAGACTTGGTGTCAAAATGGAAAATTTCCGTGCTGTCCAAAGGAGATGCTGCATTTTGACTTTCCCAGTAACAGGATAGAAATTGGAAACTAATGAAAGCCTACTCCAGTTTTTCCTTTGGCAGCAAAGAGGCTGAAACGCATCTGAAAGCCTAGAAAGAGAAAACGTAGGATGCATCTTCTGATTCCAAACAAGAGGAATTAATTGCAAAGAAAGAAAACGTTATCACAAGATCACATATTGAGTTTAAAATGGACATATGCAGGTAGCTGTGCACGTGTTAGAAAAATCCCAAATGCATAGGGGATAAATTTAAGTTTCAGCAGTGTTAAAAAGCTATTTTCTACTTACTTATTTCGGCAGGCCATAAGTGATTTTTATATTCAGCAGAACAGGACAGAATGTATTTCCTTTAGGTAGAGCAAACTAAGTATCTTGCAATGAAAGGCTGCATTGTTTTGTTCAAACTAAAGAGAAATAGTTGATGAGTGAATAAGAGCATGATCTAAAGCCTATTGAAATCAATGGAAAGATTCTCATTGACTTCTCCAGGCTTTGGATCAAGCCTCAAAAGAGCAGCTATTTCTCTCTGATACAGCAAGGAATCAATTCCCTCTCCCAGAGGTACTCTAAATAATTCAATATTTTGTCTCAGATCATTTCCTAAGAAAAATGATGAGGATGTTGTTTAAGTGGGAGATACCCTGAAGTGACAGAGTTTACAACGCATTCAGCCCTGTAAAACCTGCTCTGTGCTGTGTGGCTGCACAAAGGCAGAGCAGTCGAAGCAGCCCTCGGATGCTCAGGAGTCCCTCCCTCGCCGCCCGCCGGCCGAGGGACAGCACGGTCCTGCTTCTCCTCTCGCTGCCCAGGAGAGACGGAGGAATTTTGCTAAATCTCGAGCAATGCCTGCACCGTGACATTTCTTTAAAGAAGCGGCATTATTTTGTCTTTGCAGTAAAATCATGATCTCTTTGCACAATTTCTTTCGATGTCCACAGAAGGGCAAAAATTGTGATGCTGATCATGTTGTTATTTACCAACAAAATTGATGCTCTTACCATTCTCCAATGCTTCTGCTTTGTAGAGCAAAACACTATATGGAAATGATAGCTTCTTTCTCAGCTCTTTTGTTCCACATGAAAAATTAATCAGTACAAAGCAAACCAGCATTAGATTGAGGAACTCTGCCCCAAACCACAGCAAAACTTTACTAATTTTTACTCTCCTGCCATAAGCCATTGGCCTTCTGCACACTAATCCTTTTCTCCTGAAAACTGGAGAAGCCTGCTACAAGTTGCTTATGGAGAGTTTGGAGATGAGGCACAGCATCCGTGCTGTCTCCTGGACAGAGAGGCTGCCAGGAGCACAGCCCAGCTCCCAGCCACGCTTCCTTTGAGCCAGCAGCAGAGCAGGGCTGGGATGTGTTCTCCCTGTTTGCACAGAAGGACAGCAAGTTGCAATACACGGTTTTTAAGAGTGGGGGAGAGAAAAATAACGCCACTTCTCCACTCCTGCCTGGCAGCTACCTAGGAATAGCTGACAAATTGGCAGGATGAAATTGGTATGAGCTGTAACTGGGGCCATGATCCCCCTTTCCCTATGAGTTACACCTGTGGGCAGCAACTCACCAGCAGCACCTGTGATGAGTGCAGACATGGCAGCTCTGGCACATCCCTCTCTTCATTCCCCACACAAAGCACAGCCACGTTTTCATCGTCATTTGTAGGAGAAATACTGATCAGCACCTGTCCAAGCATGCTCCTGTTTCCCTCCCAGCCCCCTTGCTGGCTGCACACAGTGTGTACTCACAACTCCTGCCCACTGTGCATTTCAAGTGCTTACAGCACTGGGTGCTGCCTCAGGTGCACTGTGGTGCCAGTCCCAAAAGCTTGTCCTGACTCCTATGCAAAGCCTGGAAATCCTCACACGCAGAGAGAAATTTGCTGCCAAGGCCAGCTTCCCCTGCCAGCT
Source organism: Orthonyx spaldingii (assembly GCA_013397795.1). Taxonomy (NCBI): domain Eukaryota; kingdom Metazoa; phylum Chordata; class Aves; order Passeriformes; family Orthonychidae; genus Orthonyx; species Orthonyx spaldingii. Next base: position 649,038 of record VZTJ01005621.1, on the reverse strand, counting down.
CTTCCATAAGAGCAGGAAAAGACACAGGCTCTTCCCCTCATCGGGGCTGCTCAGTTTCAGATGGGTTTCGGAGATCAGCTGGGTATGTGTGCCAAAGCCCACCCAGCTGCTCTGCCAGGCCAGCAGGCTGCTGCTCACCACTGGCACAGCTGGGACAGCCACGGGGCATGGCTGACTGCCCAAAACACTGAGGAAATCGTCCCCACGACTGGTACAAAATACACCTGCTCTCCTCTCACAAACCAGGAAGCGTCTGGTCTTGGCAAGGCCAGAGAAGGGGATCCTCAGCATCCTTCCTCGGCATTTGCCTAACACTGCCACATAGAGCCTGACCTCCCACCCACTCCCAAAGTACTGCTGCTCCAGTTTCACAGGATTATGTTTGCTAAATTGAGCTGCTACCCAAAAACAGAGACTCAGAATATTTCTGACACATCCTTCAATTTCGTCAGCAAGTGCCCTTTTGATTTCTCAGGCATCGGGACATTTAAAAATGATGAATTCCAAAGACATGATAATAATCAGATACTGAAAAACAAACACCATCCAAACTCCTAGTCAGAGAAAAAAAATTGTCAATAGATAGAATGTATTCCAGGAAATTTGATTGTTTTTATATTATTGTCATCAAATCTCATATTTTTCTGGAAAAGGCTTTAAATTAATGTAGCAATAAGCCCTTAGTTGTATATCTTTTCATTTAAACAGTATTCCCAAACCTTTCAACTCAGATTCCTCCTCCCAAATCGATTTTTTCATGAAACAATTTGTTACAATACCAAGGGGGATTTGGCAAAATAGCGTATTTAGGAGTCACTGTACAAAAAATACATCTCTTTGATTTGCTATGTAAACCTACAAAGATGAGTTAATATCAACATCACTCAGCCATGTGAATTGCAGTAACAATGCTTCATGAGCAAACTCTAGGACTAAAAATGACAATTTGAATTCTTTGTTTTAATTCACATTTCAAATTGGGTTTTAAAGAGAGGAGAAACAGCTTTTTGCAGTTCTGCTATGAGCAACAGACAAGAAAAAGTATTATAGTTAGAAACCTTCTTTTAGTACAAACTGTTTAAACTAGTTTATACATGAAGCATTTCACCTCCTTGCATGGAAATTTAGGCACCACACACAGAAGACACGCATTTCTTCCCTCCTCACCACATCTGAGCACCAAACTGAGTCTTTACCCCCCTTCACTGTGCCTGAGTCTCCACAGCTTGATTGTCACACTGAAAAGCCCACAGCACACATCTGTGTGCATCACTCCAGCCTCATCAATAAGGCACAGAGTAATGCCTACCTGTACTTCCACTCTGCACCTCCAACCATTTTATTTAAAGAACAGGATGAGACTCTGTCGGAGTCCCACGAGTAAAGGGGAAAGGCAGCACGAGAATTTAGGAGTTATACATCTCTAACCACAAAAGGAAATTAGCTGCTAAAACACCACTTCCTTTTCTAATGAGCAATTTTATACAGCAATGAATAAAATAAATTTGAGAGCTGCTATTTATTACAAGCGAATGAAAAGTGCTCGGAGCACACAGAAAGCAAATTTATCAGGGAAGACACTACATCCAGTTTTCAAATGTATTAACCCCTGACTGAGACAGGGGAGAAATGTTCAGCTTTTTCTTTAACCAACCTTGGTCCATGTTATTAAACACTCCCCCCGCTGTTGATAAAAACCAGTGGCACAGGAGACCCCACACTGGCTGTCTTGCCTCTTTTCCACCCCAAGCATGGCTCTGCCTTTGGGAGGCTCCCAGCCGGATCCCACACTGCCAGGAGCATGTGTACGCCCGCTCTGCTGCCAGACACACAAAACCTCATTGCAGCCCCTTTGATTCTGTACTTTCTGTCCCTGCCTAGATAACTTTTCAGAAGCTGACAGAGCCTTTACAATTTAATTGGTGTTGACACCTTTTGAAGCAATGCCTTGAGGCGCCGAGGGTCATTGTCTACTTTATCCTGCTTTTCTGCGGCTGCCTCCATTTGGCTACCTTGCAGCCTGTGGTGCTGTGGTGGCCCCTGCACTCTTCATTCATGTTTGTACTTGTACTGAGTCCCGTTACAAGGACCCTTGTTAAACGCCCAGCAGGCAGCACTGAATAGAGATTTTGACTATCTGGGATTTGAAGGCCTCTAGCAATAAGGGAGAAAGGCCTGTAAACACAAAAGTATCCCAGTAGCAGTGGGGCGTTAACGTAATCACGCATTTATGCCACAGGACCTCAGGACCAAGCTCCTTACTGGCGATTCACTGGCTATTAAGCCTTGGTAATTAGGTGGTTTCCCGTGACTTTTCTTTCCTGGGATTCACCAAATATCATTTTCCATATGTCCCTTTTTCCCAGAGCAGCTACACACCCTCACACATTCAATAAGCCGGGCAGATGGTACCATGTACCCGGCTCTGAGCAGCCAAAGCCGATTCAGAACAAGGAAAAGGATTTGGCGTGGCATTCCCAGGGCTGCCCAGGAAACCTGGATCCAAAAATCACGGAGGTCACACAGCCTTGTGATGGCAAACACAGCTCTCCAGGTTCAGCCCTGCAGTGCCTGTAACCAGTGAGCGGTTTCTGGGCAGTCACATTCCCCTAGCACAGGAGGTGAACAGGACAGAGCACTTTAAGAATCATCTTGCACTTCATAAACAACGTTTAATATGCATTTCTCTGATGTTTTCCAGGTTTAAATAATTAAATCTCTCACACTTCCTACTGAAAGTGCAAAGGACTCGCTCACTTCATTTGGACCTAAGTGCCAGTCATCTTGGGGCCACATCTCAGTAAAACTCACCTCAAACACCATATTAAGACAGTGAATGAATAAGATCATAACCAAATAAAACAGAAAATAACATTTTGGTTAAGTAAATATTTCAGTTAAGCAAGATATTAAAGCATGGCCAGAATTACCTCAGTGGCAATTTCCTATTTGAAAAATTCCCTGCCATCCCAAAAAAACAGCCTTACTCATCAAACCCGATGGCTGGGCTTTGCATTTTCCAACACTCTGCCACATTTCAAAGTCTGCTTTTCCACAGTCACTCTGAACTCCAGCACTTCACCTACAGAGCTCTGACAAACGAGACCTGCAATTCCACTACAGCGCTGCCAACTCCTCCCACATTCCGTATCATTTGGTCCTTTGCCATCTGTGGGATGCTTGTCCCTGTATCCATGATCCCATCAACCCCTTGCTTCTGTTGTGGAAAAAGCAATCAGAACCAGGCCTCCATGCACACCTGCATCCCATGGAAACTGGGATCCGACTCCAGATCTTTACTCCTTGTTACCTCTCTTGTTATTCTGCAGTCATGCCTCCCAGCCTGTCGTTCACAGCCATTCTCCTTCCCTCTGCCCCCAGCCTGCTTGAAAGGAAGCTGCAGCTCCAGGCCCTGTATCTGAGCCAGTGCCATAATGATACATTTTCATTTGCCCAGTTAACCTTCAACCACGAGTTGCCGAGATTCAGAACAAAACCTTTTCCACACACAGACAAAGCTGCATTCAACTGCAATAAAGGACTTGCCTTTCTCATGCTTTATGAAATCCCTTTGCATCTTTCCATGTGCTTCTCTGGCATGGGGCTTTATGGAAGTCCATCAAAGTCCAACAAACAGGGCAGAAGACACCCTGTGTAGGCACACTGGAAGAAAGGAGGGGTCTTGGAGAGGCCGGGCTGGCCTGGCTATGAACACACACGATACAGGTGGCACACAGACCACCTCCAATGGCAGGTGTGCTGTTTCCATCAGCTGAATGTAAATAATGCCAAGAACAGCTTCCAGTTGCAACACACTTCAGGCAGCTCTGCCAGGAGAGGTTTCCTTTGGCTGACAGAGGCAAATGCCTTGTGCAAAGGTGAGCGTCCCACCAACAGCATGAGCGGTGACACTTGGCTGCACAGGCAGCAGAGAAAGCCACTGGATGAGAATTGGTTACATCTGCCTATGCATCTGCATTCTTGAAGGCTAAAGTCAATTCAGAAGTCATCACAGCTGAGAGCACAGGTTGGGGCAAAACTTTGCTTTTCATCTATTTTTATCATCTCATAGAGAGTCTGCAGGCAGCGATGCTGGCTAGGAAATAGCAAGTAAAGAAGCTCCTCTAGACTGGCCGCTCTCTTGTGAAAGTTCGGCTGAAGTTGTTACTTGCAATGCTTAAACCAAAGCCATAACACTTTCCTCATGGAGGCAAGGACTTCACAGAGTCCATTGCAAGGTACAGGATATTATCTGTGTACAGATACAGCCACCATGCCGGGTCAGGTGAGAGGCTAACCTCCCTTTTTCTGTAAGTGACCTTTGTGCCCTTCTATTTAAGAGCCTTTAATGAAGTTTTCCTTCCATTATTGCGCTCAGACTCTTTCCAAGTCCCACCACTAAATAGACACCCATTCCAGAATCATAATGCTCATTTAGAATATTCGGTGTTTCCCTAATGATTTATTCAAAATAGCTCAAAGTACAGGAACTGTTCCCTCAGAACAGTTTTCTGTTCTGCAAAGAGTTATGGAGCATACATTCATTTTATTCCTGAAATGTTCAATATCCCTCTTTTGTTGCTTTTTTCTTTGTTTGGTTTTGGTGGTACTTTTCTAAATCCCCTGTATTCTCTCCGAGATAGGAAGAGTGTATTCTGTCCAAGGACTTCTACACACAGAATCTGCTGAGCCAAAGGAAACCCCATGTCTGCCCTTCCTCCAACACACTTCATGTGAGAGCTCTCTCTCACACACAGGGGCATCCCTGCTCCCTTGAGAGCCAGCAAGAAGAGCTTGTATTGAGGTACAGCCTACATCCAGCAAGGCACAAAGGCTCCCCCAACATCTGCTACTCAGACTTGTATCCTTGGGGCTAAATAGGCATGCTGATTACAATGTGCTCCAAAATCTGCTCATTTTAGGGAGAAAAGAACTAAAAAAGCCTAACTATATTTACAAGGGGACTTTTTTTCTCTTTGGGTTAGATTTATATCTCTCCTGGTTGTTGTCCAGGAGTTTACCTCTGATCTCCAGCACGCTGAGGATGAAACTGTCCATCTGACTCTAGTTACCAAAAAAAGCAATACTGATCCTACCAGGCGTCAGAGGGGAGATTACAAATGAGAGAAGGAGCCACCCCAGCTGATTGGATAAACTTCTAAATCCTTTCCTTTCCCCATCCTGCATTTGCTCTTTATTAAAGCAAAAAATAATAATGCACTGTTTACTTGGTGCACAGGGTAGCTGTAAAATTTAATTAATCACTGTAGCTTAGCTTGCTGAGATTTTTCAATGAAAACCACTATAAAATGTAATGCTTGCTATAAAGAAAACCCCTCAAAATTGCCTGACTTCCTGCTTTGGTGTTGTACCTTATGGGACCAGAGACAGGACACTGCCTACAGTCCTGATTCAGCAAATGACTTGGAAGTAAGCACATACCTAAGCCACTGGACACCAAAGTGTGCATTAATATGGTTGACTTGGGATGACTTAAATTGGTGCCCTATAGACTGTCTGCTTCTGCATTTCCTGTCCCCCTTCAAGGGAGTCTGAATTATCAATGAATCCTTCCTTTCTCACTTCCAGATTTCCAAACACAGAGTCAAAGCATGAGACCCTGTTGAATAGTACCTTACTTCACGAGTATCCCTGTGGGTCTGGATGAGTGGGTACTGCACAGTGTGTTATTGTGAACAACAATTACATTTAGGATTGCTGATCTAGGAAAAGCAAGATTTCCTACCCCACCTAACCCCATCCCTCCCCAGAACTTGCCTGGGATTTGCCCCAAGGTGTAACACATGAATGCACGTGGTGGTACGAAAGACCAACACTGTATCTCAAGTGCTTCTTTGGTCTTCTGGGTAATTCAGTTTTATCATACGAATATAAAGTCTTACAAGCTGATAATCCTCCCAGATCACCTTTCTTCTAAACTATATATGCTAGAAGACAGAAAATATTCTTTTTTTTCCCCACCTAATTTACAGCCTTAAATAAAGATTAGGACACAGGGATGGGCCGAACACACAATGTTTCCTCCCCCTGCAGATATAATTTTCCCTGTTCCAATCCGAACAAAAAAAAACCTCACGGGTTAATTTTTTCAGTTACAAGGAAAAGCAGAAAAGAAGAGGGCCCTTAGCGAGGTACAATAACATGTGCAGGTTTTCTTGGATCAATTGCCAGCATTGACACTGCATCCTTCAGCTAGCAGCCTGTGATGAATGGTACCCTGTAGCATTGGAGAGAGCAACAGCAGCCAGGCAGCATGGGTGACTGCATGCCCTCCTAACTTGCTGATGAATCAGGAAACTCAAGAGAGACTCCGAGTGTGGGAGCTGGAGTGGTAAATGTTTTCATCTTTCTCTTTTATGATCTTCCCTTCTCCATTTATATAGGACATTTTAGAGATTGAGCTTTGTTACAAACTATTAGCCCAAGGCAGTGGGTTGGGAACGTGAGATCTCATGGAAAGACAGAGCACAAGAAAGTGTGAACAACTGGAACTACATGTGATATTAGTGGTTTGTTGTTGGAGGAATTTCTGTTTGGATTGTAGTTCAGACAGTTGCCTTGATGTACTGGAATGAAAATCAGCACCCAATGTGCCTAGAGACAAACCACAGAACTGTCAAAAAATACTTGCCTTTTTATCTCCCAGAAACTTGAATTCAAAATGAAAAGTCCCCATTCACCCACAGCAAAAAAACACAGCTCGGCACTCACAGCACTGCACAGTGCTACAGGAAACAAGAATAAACAACTCCCCCCCAGGAGCACCAACATGAGACACTGGTGTACCCGACTGCCCAGATTGCTCTGGCACACTCTGTGACAATGGAGAGCCTAATTTCAAGCAATTCCACTTCTGGTAATGACCAAGAGCCAGGGAAGCACCCACTCAGATTGACCAGATTTCAATTTGGAATTGAGTTTTTGTTCTGCATTTTCTTCCATACAGTAGGGAAAAACACAGTATTTGCTGAGTATCCCGTGACCCATGTGTAAGCAAAGCTTTAACCTGTGCACGACCAGTTTGTTCCTCTGTGTTGCAGATTCAGCTCAGTCTGGTGTAAGCTCTCTGTTCCCTGGGAGCCAGGGATCCACAGGCCAAGGGTACAGGCTGGTGCTTGCACACCACTGAGCTGGAAGCAACACCGTGTTTGTCAGGCACTCAGAACACCCAGCTTCAGCAGAGCTGGTGCATGGAGGTTGTGCAATGGTTCCCCAGAAAACAAAAAAACCCCACACAGGTGCTCATTTAAATAGCTGTAGGCCCCCTGTGAGTGCCAGAAATTTCTCTGGCCTCTTAACCAGCTACAGCTCTTAGCTACCAAGATGAGGAAGCAGACACAATGAAAACAGTACCTGTCCTGGCACTATGTGCTTAGGATGGCAACACCAGAGGCTCCTAAGAATCACATACACAGCTTTCTACATGGAGAGTCCAGAGAGAGAAAGGGACACTCCAGGAACATTTGATTTCTCTGATGGTATGGCAACCTCACTTATATGTTTTAATTTAAGTGAAAATTAGTAGTGATACAATGCTGTGGGGTAAAATATTTCCTTGGGTTTACTACCACATGTCAAGGTGGAAATCACTGGGACTGAGTTCATTCCATTGGCACATTACAGAACTGTGTTAGATGGCTGATAAGTCTTACAGGAGCTCTAGCACTGACCAAAATTAAAAATATTGTCTACAGATTGTTAAAATAGCCCCTTTTGTCCCTCTAATTGTGGGAAGATTGGTTATGAGATTTCCTTCCTGTCAAATAAATGGTTTGGTTTCCACTTGAGGCAAATCAAACTGCCTACTGGGAGAGCCCAGCAATGGAAATGGCTGAGGAACAGAATTTCCAATTGAGAGGAACTGAGGGCTTTAACCAAAGCAAATTGTTGTTTCCTTATTATATTAATCAGTTTACAAAATATGAGACCATAAAAGAGAAGGGGAGTTCCCCTTGTTAAATGTCTACCATTAAATCTCTGCAGGAATCCTACCATAAGTCAGAGAACAAGAGGAATCATTTATTTCCTGCTCCATGCTGTACATGATGCCTGCAGGATGGGACCAAAATCTTCACCCTGAAGGGAGCACTAGGGATGGAAGTGTCTTCTCCCTCCTAGTACATCTCTGATGGATGTAGTTTCCTCTCCCCTTTTGCTCTCCTTCATTAATTTTTATTAAATTACTTCATAGGAAAACTTGAGATCTGTGGACAAAGCTTTTAATTATAGGAAACTGAATGAAGCAAGGCCAGGCTGGATGGGACTTTGAGCAACCTGGTCTAGTAGAAGGTGGAAGGTGTCCCTGCCCATGGCAGAGGAGCTGGAACCAGATTATCTTTAAGATCCCTTCCAACACAAATCATTCCATGATTCTGTTAATGTTCACATTTAAATACAGAGTTTGATTTTCAAAAGCATAGGCTACAATTAATGAATTTACAAACACAGCTTTATTTTATAATAAAGTTATTTTTGCTATGCTTTTTAGTTTGTTTTTGGAGTATATTTAGACCACATGTTGTCTGCCCTTGCTTATGGGAGTGGGAAATTTTAAATCAGCTAAACAAAAGTAACTTCCAGGTCCTTCAAGCAGATGAAATTGAACATGCATGTTCTACTTGAAAAAAAAAAACCAAAACAAAACAAAAAACAAACAAAAAAGAACCTAACTAAGCCACAAAACCACAAAGAAAACCACCATTTTCACACTTAGGTAGAAAAGCATTTGAAAAACTGTAATAGTAAACACCCAGGCAGAAAGCAGGGTTGTCAGCAACTCAGGAGACATTCAGTGATGGACTCTTGAGTGAGACAACCCCACATTAGAGGTGATTTGACTGCACGGTCAAAAAAAAATTATACAGGCAACTGTTCATGTCCGTGAGTGTTAATGACATACCTTTCTATTCTACCTTAGCAAGAAAAAATAGCAAGAAAAAGTCTTCCTTTGTCTACCATATCCATCAGAGCATTTTCCCCATCACCTTCCTAACACTCAAAGAAAGAACCTATTAACCAACTGCGTTCGTCCAGGGGAGCAGCAACAAGGAGAAGGAATGAAGGCATTGGTGAAGACAACAGAGGATGACTGCAAAACCCAATGGTTTGGCTTGACAAATTGCAGGTCAGGCTGCCTTCAACAAGTCAATATTCTGACTGGTGTGGGTCACCCTAGGTAAAGGTTATATTTTGTTTATTTCTACTGGAAGAAGTGTCCCAGGAGGACAACAGAAGAACCCAGAAGGAGTGACAAATGTTTTGGTTACAGTTGCAAGTTGCTCTGGCAACCATGGGAGATTCCAGGAATGTGTTTGCCCATAACAAAGCCTAAACTTGTCTGAAATATATTGAAGTTTCTTATAGTTCAGGCACACCTCATATGTAAACAGTCTGTGTCGCTTTTAATAGAAATACTAGAAATACTTATTCTCCAAACAAGGCCAAATTAGATTGCCAGAACTACTTCAGACAGGAAAATAAAGCTTTCCTATAATTCCAGTAGATGGTAAAATTCTGTGGCCTTTGGCCCACAAAGTCAGGTCCCTAAAGCAAGTCACAGTGCTGCAGCACTGGGGTGATGTAAGTAGCTGTCAATGGCTGAGTCCTGAAGTATCCCAACAGCCACAGCACACAGAAGTTCTGAGTTTAGAACATAACGTGAGCTCAAGAATCAGTGCCAGACCTGACCCATCTCCTCTAACCTGACTTTTGTCTGGTGGTATCCCACCTACTGGTTCAGTCTAGGAACTGGGTGAAGCCCATGTCTCCATTAACTAACAAGAAGGTGCCACAAGGAGAGAAGAGGTGAAAACATTCTCATTGACCTTGTGGATCTCTGGTGTTGGGATACAATTCCTGGAGAGTGTAGGGTCAAAACACACCACTGAAAAAATATAAATTTCCAGCCTTGCACTTCAGCCATGCAAAGACCACCTTTTCACCTCAGCTGTCTACAGTTTCAGGCCAGAGCAGCCTGTTATTGCCACTTGAATGGTGCTAAATGAAGTGGACAGAAATTCATATTGAGCAAAGCTCTTATGCAGAACAACCAGTTGTCCTCCTGGCCTAGAGACCCAACACTGCGGATGTGAAAAATGCAATAATGGCACCATTAAATAGCCTCAAAGGCTCATTATTCCAAAGCAAAGATGAGGCACAGTGAAAAATGAGTACTCACTATACTTACTTTAACAAGCAAAAGATATCAGATTTGGCCAGGTCAGTCCTGAATCCTTTCAAAGCACTTGAAGCTTGATTTTTTCTGCTACATGTCAATAAGATCAAACTTCCAGAGTTAACCTCTCGATTTGCATGTCAACGAAACACAGGAGAAGTCATACATTTATCAATATAACTTAGAAAAGATGGAATAATAGAGAAATATTCACCATTGAAAGTAAAACAGAAGGACTAAATAAAAGGACTCCACCTGCTTTTAATTTGAACCCGCAACACAAGGGAGAAGTTAAAACTCAAATAGGTACGTACGTTCCTTTGAAAAGCTAGATCTGTGCCTGAACAAAAGAAAGAGGCTTTTCACTTACCTCCTGTGGTATCAAAGAGCCCATTAAAAACCAATAAAATATTATGAAGCTTTTTCCCTTTGTGAAAAAGTGCAATTAATATCCTTCAGCAGATGATTATTGATTTTTATAAAGCAATTTACAGGCTTCTAAAGTCATGATTATTCAATCCTCTGGGGGCCAGAAAGGAAGAGTTTTCAGAAGTAGGAATCGTATTCTCATTTCCACATCAGCACAGCCAGAATTTACAGACTTCTGGTTATTTTTTTCTTTTTTTTTTTTTTTTGCCCCCGGGATATTTTTGTTGTTGTTGATGTTGCAGTGCTCCAGCACAGGATTAACCCTTTTATTCTCTCCCACCTGAGACAGATTTTTTTCGTGATCTGTTCTTGAAGTATATTGCCTGTCAGATATTTATCCGCAGCTCACGGCCGGTGGGTTGGATGCTCAGCAGAGTAGACTTCGTGTCAGAAAATCAGCAGCTGCTCATATATCACAGTGGTCATTAGCAGAGGATCATTCTGGACCTTTGCCCACAGCACCTTGCTATGGCAAGAGAAAGGCTATAAAACCCTAGGCCCTGTCAGCTGTTGTCATTTAGGTGAGAATTTATCAGGTCTCAGAGTGCCCTCTGACTGGATTATTATGAATAATGAATGAAGCTTTATGCCACACTGAGGCATTAATAAGACTGGGATGACTGGGAGAAATTCAGTACAACATCATAGCAGTAACTTTCTGCGAGCGAGTACACAGCTGGTGGGCTCGCTGGATTCAGCCTGTGTTAGACACTGCCACTGAAATGAGGAGCTCATTTAATTATTAAGAAGGAGTACAATGCTTTTGGTTTAGCCTATGGGTGGTATTACTGACCTACTCACAGAAAGCTTGCAACAAAAGGCTTTCTGCCCTCTAACCAAACTCATTTTCTGCTCTTAAGAAGCTGGATCACTGAGCCCTCCCCAAAACAAAAACAGTGAATCTCAGTCTTCATATTTACTTTTAATCCAGCTTAGAAAAAAAAGGATATGTAAGAGCAACCAGCCAGCTAACAAGAACTCCCTAAAATGTCCTCACACAGAAGTCATCTAACCTGTTGGTGATAACTCTGGGGATATTAGCCACGATTACTGATTTTCTTCCTTATTTTTCCTCAGTTCATTCAATATGCATCCCTACGGCACAAATGAGAAACAGGGAAGGAAGGAGACAAAAAGGCAGCCACTGACCTAACTCGGAGGGAAAAAAAGCAACAACAACAAAAAAAGCAGATGCACAGCAGAGACTATTGGCAATAATCTACCTCCTGGTGTGGCAGTTCCAGCTGCACTCCAGAGGAATGAGCCCAATGAGCTGACAAGCACTGGAGGCTGTCATTTATCTTGGTACCAGCCCCACTAGGAAAATTATTTTATGGACCTGGACACACTTTTACAGACTCTTTAATATCTTAGGTGCATAATATCACTAAAACCTTTGGCTCCCAGTATCTCATATTACTGTGCTCTCAGCAAAAACAAAAACTGCATGGTCTCTTTCAAATAAACATGGTCTCTAAACTGATTTTCTTCCCCCCCTTTAATTTGGCACACAGTCTCCAGGAAATCCTTGGTAATATTAGGCTAAATCTTCATTCTTGCAAATGGCCCTAAATAAGGAGGCAGGGAAGGAGGAGCCAGCCTGAAGATCACCAACTGGAGGCACCACGGCTCAGAAACACAACTCTCTCAGACAGAAACGTGCAGTTCAGGAGGAATATTGCAACTCATTCCTCACACATGGGCAGTGCTAGGACTTGGCCTCTCACATCAGCCTCTCCATTAACTGTTCTTACAGCAGAGCCACTGATGCACAGCCAAATGATGAACAGAGAGAAACTTTATCTTTTTCAAAGGGAAAATGCCTTTTAGTTCAGCTTCCAGCTTACTCACAGAGCCACAACTGGAGAGCAGAAGAACCACAAGGAATGGCAGGCTGGGGACACAACAGGGACCATGGGCAGCCCTGAGAGCCAGCCCCTGCCACCAGGGATACCCTTGGGCACACAGCCCCACCAGAACTTTACAAGCAAACGTGTCAGACAAGTTTAAGAAGCTTTTCTTATTGACTTGGGCACAATATTAATGCTATTATGAGTTTTAAAATACACTCATACTGTAGCAGCTCTCAAAGCAAGTATCAGGTACATTACAAGGCCTTAACTTGTCCCAGCCCAGTTTCTGCTCTTTGATCCTAACTGCTTTGACCTTCCTGACTCTCAGATAGGACTCATTTTTCAATATAATGTTCAAGATTTTGTTATTTAAGAAAAATCTGTCCAAAAAAAAGAGGAAAATACCCCCACACTCAATTTTTTGAACAATACATAAGTTCTTAGCACAGCAAATTTCATTGTAATAAAGGAAGCCGAGTTCAGTCTCTGTTTTGTACTGACAATATGGCCTCTTTCCCACACTTTTACTACTTTTTTTGAGAAAAGCAAATTGTAAAAAGATGACTTAAGATCCCTTAATTCTTTTACCTCATAGAAATAATATAAAATGTTTCATTTTCATTATTTTCATGCTAGACCCCTCTAATTAAAAGCAAACTTGGCATACTCTGGAACTCTGAAACCTCACTGTGCAACTACTGAAATAGCAAGACTCCTATAGATTTTTCATTTTACTGAATTTAAAATATTTATCATTACTATCACTCACTGTGTATTTTTTTTATAACATCTTCATATTTTTACAGCTTTGATCTAGAATGCCTCATATTTGCATCCTGCCACTTCTGTTATGTATAGGGAATTTAAAGATGACAGTGCAGTCATGTATGGTTTTTTACTTGTGGATCTTTTAATTTATCAGTCTTTCTCACAATGAGTCAAGAATGTAAATAATCTATGCTTGATTCACATTGGTGAAAAAGCTTTGAGAAGCTGTTTAGAAAACTAGGAAACAAAAAACTGTTTTCTCTTTCTTTTATATTTATTTAGTAAACTTTATGTCTCAAGGTGGTTTCCATCTTAGTAAGAGATTTTGTATGTTCACAGCATTTCTTTTGTAAGGACCTCCTGTTTTGTTAAAACAGCCACAGTCCTATTTTGGAGAAAATAGCAGCATGAATGGGAGTAACAAGCAGAGTCCCACAATTAATTGAAGCATCATGGCCATAGGCTTGGGTTTTCAGTTGTTTTGTCTTTTTGGGACTTTGTGTGGTTTTGGGATTCTTTTCTTTGTTTGTTTTTAAGGAATCTCTGGGGATCTTGGTAACAACACGAAATGGGTGCTCACCTCACCTAGATTTCCTGAGTGTGTCACTGGCTAAGCCTCATTTGTAATGCTGATGGTAAATAACCTTTTATTTCAGATTACTGAGGGGTTTCCCTCTCTTCCCCATTACTGCCTTCTCTGATGGAGCTTCCTGCGTGGAGTTTGGGGAGAGCAGGTGCTGCTTATCCCGTTTCAGACACAGCATCCAGGCCCCCATCCCGTGAGAGGTGCCCGAACAGCCCCACAGTGGTTGATCAGTCTCTTCCTCCTGATGCTCCCTCTGTGCAGAGAACATGGAGCTAACTCAGCACCCCTGATACCCTTCTCCCACTGCACCTCCTCCTGCCTCCCGTAAATCACAATCCATCCTAATTTCCTACCTTTTAATTTGCACTCTGCGACACATTGTATAGACGTAATTGTTTCCACTAAAATATTTAGAGGGCACGCCTGCAAAGCTCTGGGCACCTGCACTGCCTGCCCAGCACAGGGACTGCTTTGCAGGAAAGCACACCCTGCTTTTCTGAGATCCCCAAAAGACAAAAAGAAAAGTGTCTGCTTAAAGCATATTTATAAATGGGGTTATGTACCCTTAAAAGACATCGTCCTTTCAACAGCGGAACAGAACCAGGAGAAACCTGACCAGTCTTGGCAGTGTGAACCCTCCCCATTCCAGAAGAAAAATCACCAGTGGCAAATGTGTTTGCAGAACTTGCAAGAAGCTAATTTTAGTTTCTTTTGTGATCTTTAAATAGCCATTTGGTATTACAGATGTCTTGCTGCAAAGTAGCATTTCCAGTAACACCTAAAATGTGAGAAGCTAATGAAATATATCTACACTTCTTTATTTGACTTATTTTCTTTTTAAAGTCCCTGCACCATGGTAGCAGTGCAGTTACCCATGCAGTTACTCCTAAGCAATTGTAATGCTTCAAGCTGTTTTCATGTTTAACAAATGATTACCACAATTCACTGGAAAGTGATATTCAAAGGCAAACTATCCCCTCCTCCCCTCCCTGGGGGTCTCAATGTCCAGGATTTACACAAGGCAAAACAGAGTGATTCTTGAGCAGAGAAGGGGAAAAAAAATTTGTAATTTGCAAATAATGGCCAAAAATGCAGCCTGACAGGCAGTGAAATAATTTGTGAATTCAGCTGCATTTTGACTACTGAAAACAACTAAACACATGCATAAATACATAAACAACTGAGCCCATATACAAGTACATAAACAACTAAACCCATAAATTTAAAGCTGCCTCCTCTGAGCAATGTTGAATTTTCACATGGCAGCTCTCCCACCTTTTTTCTAGTGTGCCATTATAATGGAAACAGTGTCTTGGGGAAAAACCCCATCCTCTCAACAGAAAACCCCTAGCTCAGATCCCATGCTCACAGCAAAGTGTCCCATACAAATTCGACCCTTTTCGTTCCTTTGAGCCACTCAAGATTTCTGAAGTGCACCTGTGAGCATCAGGAACAGCCTGTATGGCAGCCATGCACCAGCCCTTTGGAAGAAAGCATCCCCTGGAGAAATTAAGAGAGTCGGGAAACAAACCTTCCCCCTCAGTGCCCATCCCTCCACACCAATCTTCAGGTACCTTATGGCAGAGGTGCTGCAGCTCCTGGCTCAGCCCAGACTGGTTTTTGCTGTCAGTGGGGTTTTGCATCGTTCCATGGCAGCTCTGTGGGTCTCCTTCCCTAATTCAGGCCAAAAGAAGTAACAGAGATGAGTGCAGCTGAGTTTCACAGATAACAGAGGCACAGGATGGGTCAGGTTGGAAGGGAGCACAGTGGGCATGTGGTCCCAGCTCCTGTCCACACAGGGTCATCCCAGAGCACACTGCACAGTTTTGCAGCCAGACAATTCTGGAATATCTCTCTGTTGTTGGGCACACACTCCAGCCTTTGCTTTGGATGAAATCCACAGGCAGCCACATTCATTTTAGAATGGGACTCTTCATGCAGGGAGACAACACTTTGTGTTTCAATTTTTTGGGTGCATAACCTAGGAACATTGGTATTCCCACCTTTGGATTGCAGTTGAGTTAATGGACACATGTAAGAACACAAATACTGCCTAACCAGCTTTATTTTATTATCAGCAATAATGAGTAGCAACCCATTAATTTTAAAAGTCGAGGTATACACTGTAAAGTTAATGAGAACCCAGAGTCAATTAAAATAACAACAATTAGGGCATTTTATTGATTTTTTCAGCTATCTTTTCTGTGTAGCAATTTTGTGGCACATACTATACTGATCATCTGTGTGCAGATGATCATTTCCATTTAAAAACTGTTTTACTTTATTATGACTGAACAAGACATGCTGCTTTAAAAGTTCTGGTTTATTACTATATGTCTAAACCATGCCATTTATATGATTTTGTAAAGCTTTAAACCATTTTTCAAGCTTAACATTTCTTAAAAGTTGGATTAGGAGAGTCTGGGATAGGTGGAAGAAGAGAATAGTCTTTCCCACCCCATATTTTGTATGTGTTAATTCA
Source organism: Orthonyx spaldingii (assembly GCA_013397795.1). Lineage (NCBI taxonomy): Eukaryota > Metazoa > Chordata > Aves > Passeriformes > Orthonychidae > Orthonyx > Orthonyx spaldingii. The sequence goes on along the minus strand of VZTJ01005621.1, from coordinate 632,725 downwards.
AGGTTCTCTTCTGGAGAAGAACTTTTTTTTACCTAAATTTATTTCCAACTACTTTTGTTTTCCTTGAGGGACCTTTGAAACACTATATTGCTACTTTTCATGTTTTTTATTTGCCCTCTGGAACAATAAAGGCTCAAAGGTTCATAAATATGCATTCTGTAAATGTATTATGCTGACAAAGTGTTGCTCAGATAGCTGCTTTTGCCTTTAGGGAATGAATAAGTTTACAGCATGCTTAAAAAACAGTGTAAGGGGAAGGAGAGAAAGGGAGAGCTGTGTCAGCGTGTGGGCTGAAAATGGAACAAAAGAGTTATCCTGAATGCACAGAGAAAAGAGAAAATAAAGTTAGGTAAGACTCCACAGCTAGCACCTTGCAATAAGCAGGGGTGGGGATTTGAGGGTGCTGCTCATCAGTGATGTGCTTGAGAGGGCATCATACCTTGTTTTCCAGGAAGGCTGCATAGACAAGAGTTCACAAATCAAACTCTCTTGCTAATTTTGGCACAGGAATCAGGGTAACTCCTTTGTTCTTCCCAAAACATTCAGTTCCTGGCAGAGTCCTTTTCCCGGTTCATTCTCATCCCACCAGACACAGATCTGCTTCAGTCATCTCTGCCTCGCTGGGAGCTCAGGGCTGGTGCTTGTCAACACGTACACATTTGGCAAGAAGAAAACATTCAGCAGTTAGAAATACCATTTAAACACATACCTCCAAACGGGCTTATTAATGTTGATGTGACAGTAGGCTTTGACAGATAAGGCTCCACACCAGGGAGCTGGGTTTGCACAGCAAAGTTTTGGGAGTGGGGGGCGACAGGTGGCTCCTGCCTCCCCCGAGTCTGACGGAGCTCCAGGCCGCTGCCAAGGCTGAGCCCAGCAGCAGTGGTGGCAGCACATTTGGGATCACATATTTAGGGGACAGGCAGAAACTGCACAGCACAAACTTCAGCAGAGAGAGGAGAGGGAATAAGAGAAAGAAGCAGCTCTGCAGACACCGAGGTCAGTGAGGAGGGAGGGGCAGGAGCTGCTGCAGGAGGTGCTCCAGGCACCAGAGCAGAGATTCCCCTGCTGCCCGAGGTGCAGCCCATGATGAGGCAGCTGTGCCCCTGCAGCCCAGGGAGGTCCCTGGGGGGCAGAGATCCCCTGATAAACTTGGGGACAGGAGTATTGCACAGTGATGATGCTTCTTGTCTCCCAAGGATGCAACACAGAGCCCACCCAGCCCAACCTGCTACCATTCCCACCTGGAATCATGTGCATGCTCACAGACATGCTCTGCCTCCACTCTGCACAGCACGACGGCTTCTCCAAAAGTCATCATCTGTACCTATGGCTAAACAAACATGCCAGCACTGTGAGGCTACACGTGATCTCTTACACCTACAAATTTTAAGCCCCTGACATTCCACATGGATAAAATCCAAAGGGATAACCTAGCTAACCAGTTGCTACCTCCACATTTTTAATAATCTTTGAGCTACTGGCTCAATGTCTCCTAAGCACATATATTATGTATTTTCATATATATATATATATTTTCATTTTTTTTCCTACTTTAT
>VZTJ01005621.1:549721-631094 GCA_013397795.1 Orthonyx spaldingii | reverse complement strand
TACTTTATTATCTAGGTTTGTGTCTGGTTCTTTTCATGGTGAGTGTCATGGAATCACCTATGTTATATACCAATACGGGCTACTAAAGTTATTCTTTGTGACCTGAGATTGTCTTAAGCTAACTTGGCCTTTCAAAAGCCAATCTTCCTTGTTCTCCTTCACTTCATTCCTTTATTTTATGTTACATTTCTCTTAGGCCAGGATTAAATATTTAAAGCTTCTTTATATTTTTTTCATAAGATTTTTTTTTCTATTCTTGCCTTATTTCTTCTCGGCTGTAGGAAAAAGCAATTTCCATCTGAACAGTTAAAGGTTGCTTCTTTAGCCATGTAGACAATTAACAATGCTTGTAAAAGTAAAATATCAATAGACTACGAAACCCCCTTCAAATAATGTCTGGCATGTTGTATTACATTGTTCTCAAAAAAAGCCCCAAAACCTCTAACTTGAAACCAAGTTTAAAATCTTGTACGACTACACACCATAAAGAAAAGCTAAGCTGCTGATCTAAAGTTGTTCTCTTCAGAGAAGGCAATTCTTAGCAAAAATAATCATCAAGCTGCACCTCATCAAACACTTCTCCAAATGCTGCAAAGGGAGCATTGCAAGATGTATTTCGTGGTGCAGACTCTCAGGATACATCAGTCTGCTTTGCTGTCTGGTGCTCAGCAAAACCCCAGACACCGCTTAGGGCGAGCCGGGGTGTTTGAGAACACAGAGGCCTCATTTAGCCCTCTGATCATCCCTGGCACTTCTCCACCAGGGAGAGCCTGAACCCAGGCTGTGCCACAGCTCCCAAACTGCAGTGAGCCAGGCACATCCACCCCAGAGCTGGGAAGGGGCCTGTGCTGGATAAAAGGGCTAAAAGGGTGCAGCGAAAGCTGTCTGGAAGCTTTCCCCCGTGAATGAGGATGAAGAGGCAGTCAAAGAATCACATCTGCTCCTGTGAAGATATGAACTGGTGTTCTGGCTTTGCCCCTCTTGCACAAAGCTTCCACGAGAAGCAGCAGGGGTCTAACAGCCTAGGAAGCCTCAGCTTTAGCCTGAAACTCTCCCTGACAAGAGAGTAAAGTTTGAAACAGAAAATATAATTATTTCACTAGTCCTGTCTGTTCTTACAACCACTGCAGGCTAGCACAGCTCTGGCCACAGGCAAACAAATCCCAAAAACCTGAGGTTTTTTCCTAATCTGCATCACAGGTCAATATATTGATCCACTGCCACTTTTACCATTCCAAAATTGCTTTGTTGAAAAGCACTTCCTCTGTTTGAGTATATATTTATTTCCATAAAGCTCGGGTTTTTTGAGTTAAAATTATTAAAATGGCCATCTTTGATGTACACTATGTTCCTACATCTAAAATTGGAATGTTCACCTAGTTATTTCTCAGCCCAGTTCTGACTCTGGGTTCAATGCAAAATAAACTCACAAGAAAGAGCCTACTTGCAGAGCACAGAATAAAAAAAAAGGAATTTCATTGCTTAAGACTGGACCAATCTCCCTCTTTCCCAACAACGCAGGATCAGTAAGATTTTTAAAAGTTTTTCTCAAAATAACTACAAGAATAACTTGCAAAAACGGATCAGAGCATTCTAGGAATAAATCTGGGGTAAAAGCATTAAAAAAACTCCTGGTAAACATATTACGGATAAGAGAGCTTCAATCTGTGTTTTCAGAGCAAATCTCTGTACCCATTCAAGTGGCAAATTAACTTAGTACCTCCTGAACTGGTGCCAAACATGACTTTGACCTAAGAGAGGCTGCTCTGTTGAGAGGATGCCACACAGATGTGCCACAGCCACGCAGGGGCCTTTCCCCTCTGAGCCCTGGCCTGTGCCAGACTTTACCCTGAGCTCTGGCTGCAGACACAGCCAGCGTGGGCTGGGCACCTTGGTGTGGTTGTGTGCCAGTTATTTTCCTGGAATGGCACTGCTTGCAAACAAGTGAACAAAGTCAGATTGTTGGCCACCAGCTCAATTATACCCCTTGACGTTAAAAACAAAGTTTCCTAGTATGGACCAGGCCAGGTTTTAAACTGAAATTGTAAGCAATAAATCTCTGACAATAAATTAAGAATGAGGGAAGGGGGGATATAATAATCCAGTTGTCAGCCAGGTTGTTCAGTGTGCAAGCATTCATTGGCAGAAGAAAGGTGAAAGTCATAAAATGAGGAGGGGGGAAAAAATGGGCTCCTGGGCTATTCAAGGCACAGACAGACACACTGTGAGGGTTTCCAACAGAAAGATAACAGATCAAGACAGGGGATACAGATGCACACATGTTCTGCATCTCTCCCATAGATCCAGTTTAATAAAGGACAAATGATGATCATTTTTTTCTTTTTTTTTTTATCTATTATTAGGTTTTTCAAGTGTGTAAGTGTGTCTTAATCAAAAGAACAGTTCCATACAGCTCTTGACATCAAAGAAGAGCATTTCCAAAGCTATTACAGTATCAAAGTAATATTCTGTGCAGAATCTAAGGTGAACCATTGGAATAATCCTTCTGGGATAGAGATGAAAAAATGCTGCATTCAATGTTGCCCAGAAGCATCCAAAGCAATCGATCAAAAAAGACATAAAAATATTGGGCCACACTTACTTGATGCATGTACTCACCACTACTATTATTTTCCTCCATTTTCTCTTTGTCTGCTTAGCTACTAATCTCACCTTTGTCTGAAAGTTCCTGCTGTACATATGAAAGTACCAGAGCTGATTAGTGAGTCACAGGAGGAAATGACCTCTGATGTGCTTCAAATCCATACACCTTTTATGTATTTGAATCATATTATGAAAAAAAAGTGTTACAGCAAAAATAGCAGCATTGTAGCAGCACTAAGGTGAGAGTGCCAGGCATGAGCAATCCTTTTCATGTGCCCTTAATACATTTTCACTGTGTTATTAGAGACTTCTCTTCTGCTTATTGAATGTACATTTAAAGGTAAACTATATTTAACTGCAGCAGTTTAGTTGGATAACCTATTTCAATAAAAGACTTTGCTAATCTGAGCAACCATCAATTTAATTATATGCTCTGTACAACACAGAGATTTCTGCCTTCAGCTGTGTGAGTGAATACCAGTTTCCTTGCAGAAGAGATGGGCACTCTGCTGCTGTGGTCAAGAGAACAGAGGGGGTGGGGGAAGAGAGGGAGAGAAGGTAAGGAGAAGTTACCAAACACAAAAAAGCTGTTCCACGTGACAACAGTAGTTAACTCGCTCCTTGAACTTAACATCTGGTAGCGTTTTCATCTTCTGAACACTTGTAAAACCTTATGGTACTTGAGACAGTGGGAGTTCCTTTCCAAAAGAAATTTTAACAGTACAAAGAGGCCACAAAATCCATTTCTTCCTGGGTCAGGGGGTTTCTAATTCTTAACTCACAGCTTACTTCAGGAATATCCTAGAAGTTCTCCATTTGCGTAGCTTTTTGAGAGCTGTTTTAGCATTGATTTTCAGTAGGGATAATATGTATCTATGGAAAGGCTGCCTCTATATTCCTCATCATTAAGGAATAAATGTGGGTAGACACAGATATTTTTCTCCTTAACCACCTAATATGGCCAGTATAGGAACCAGACAAAACTTCATTGCTACCAAAGCACATCTAATATGCAAGCAGCACCAAGTCACCCAGCCACAAAGACCAACACATCCAGCATGTGTTTTAGAAACTGTTTGCAACTAAGCTTCACTCAAAACACAAATGTAAAAATGCCCCTTAAAAGGGTTTCTTTCTGACACACTTGTATATTGTTGCACAATGGCTGTCCTCAGTATGTGGAATTAACACCTGCTCCTTCTGGGAAAGATTATTTTTAAAAAGCAAGGGATGTGATTAGGTGAGGATGTCTTGGTGACTACTAAGTCGCTGGAGTGGCAGTGTACACTGCATTTGCCTCTCTCTCTCTAAATCAGCACCACCCCAAAGCATAAAGCAAGCTTGTGATCATAAGAAAAATGCAATCCAAACCTGCTGTGACCCAAAATGCAATGGTTTTGCCTCAGTCTATGAGACAGCATGTAATCAACAGCAAACCTGGAATGAATACTAAGCTTTGCATAAATACTACTGCAATTAAAATGCAGTTGAAGTACTTGCAAATACTACAGATTCATTAAGAACCATCAAAATTGGAGAGAACTATGAGGAACTGCAACATTCATTTATCAAAAGGAGAAAAAGAGCAACATATACCAGAAGAAACAATTTTTTTTACTATGTTCAAAGACAAGATCATGCATTATAGAAAAAAAATAATGGAAAGCATAATTCTTTCCTTCCACATGAAGTTTATTCCAAAATGTATTTTAAAGCAACTGTAGAAGTAGACACACCTGAAGACAGAACTTTAAAAATATTACGCTCTTAGATCAGATGACGAAAGTTCCAAAACAAAGGAACCAGACTGCAGTTTTAGCAATGCAGATGTGATCTGGACGACACAGATCCTGAACAACCTCAAGCACCAAAGGTAGGGTGCTGAACCCGAAAGCAGGGCAGTCGGAGAAAAAGTTACCACACCAGCGTTTGGAGGAGCCTTTGTAAGAACTCACAGCCAAATGCATCCTTGGGAATTTTACACCACTACACAAAGGAAACTCCCCTTCTGAACTGGGTCACTCCTTTCCCTCAACATCCTGTATTTTTCTTAATTTGAAGTTAAGGAAGGTTCCCAGTGTGTCCGTTCCCGAGGGTCTCTGGCAGTCACGCTCCCAAGGCCGGGCTGTCCCTGCAAGGACCGGAGCCCCTTCGCGGCGGGCGGCTCCAGGGACCCGATGGATCCCGTTTGAGTCCCCGTACACTCACAGTCAGACCAGGTTCCCTCACCTGCCGATCGCAGGTTTCCCTTGGCAGAGCCTCAGTCTGGTTCCATAAAGCCATTTATTCACGGCACAGTAACCCAGAAACAGCCCGAGCTGGTGTCTCCCAAGAGGGACCCCCAAAAAGGAGCCCCTGGGGTTTTATTCCCTCACAGTCCAAGGGCGGGAAAGTCTCGCTCTCCCTCCTGAGCCCTGGGCTCCCGCCGTGCCCCCTCACCTGGCTGGCACCTCTCCGTGCCCTTTGCTGTGCTAAGGCTCGGCACTCACGGCCTCACATCTGTGCTCCCAGCCAGAGCTCAGCCTGCATCCCACCCTGCATCCATCTGCAAACCGAGCCACCCGCGCCAGGTGTGCTCCACAACACCTGGGAGAGGTTCACAGCCCCCTGCCCCCGGGATGGAGCTCCGCTGCAGACCTCGGGAGCATCCCGCAGAGGAGCGATGCGGCCGAGCACTCCCGGCACGGGAACGCACAGCTCCGGACCGGCGGGGAGCTGTCCCGGGCAGCTGCGGGCACCAGGCTGGTGCTCTGCAGGATTTACCACCCTGGCATTTTACTCGTGCCCCTGCACAGGGCAAGAACAGGCTGGTGCTCTGCAGGATTTACCACCCTGGCATTTGTCCCTTTACTCGTGCCCCCGCACAGGGCAAGAACAGGCTGCATAGGTAGGTAAAGCACAAACACAGGCAGCTCTTCCATCTGAGCCTATTTGCACCAATGTCTTGCCATGGATTTAATAAAGCTTTTGTAGAGCTGAAACTTCAGGAAAAACAGATAATTTGAGGTAGAAATTTGCTAAGTATTTGTCACCGTGCTGCCCTAGAGGGATGAAAAAAATCAAGAAACATGTTCACAGACAGCTCCCCCTTAAATCCATGCATAAGCATTTGTACTTTTGAAAAACTGGACAAATGATTTAGGTATGGCTCTGCCTGAAACAAAATGAATAATCCTGGGTGGTCAAAAGCCAAGCAATCACTATGAAACTACAGTGAACTGAGCAATTCTTTAGCGTAGGGTATATGCTTATATACTGCATTTAGCATAGGCTGTAACATTAAAGATCATTATTTATATTTTTACTATCTTTAATGGTCTCTTGTTTGCACTACAGAAAGCAAAAAAGAATCTGAAGAAAAGTGAAATGGCGCTATTTATTACAGGTAAAATGTCTTCCTTACTCATTTACAACACCTCAAATATGGTGTAGATAAAATAGCACAAGAAACGGAATCACTCTGGGGAAAAGATGGAAGGAGGCGGTTATAGAAAAAGATTTCTATCCTATGGAAGATGTCCCTTTTTTTGCCTGCAGATTTGAGAGACTCATGTATTCTCTTATTTCCTCTGCCTCACTTGTCTACAAGATGACAAGTGATGCCCAACTACTTTGGCATATCATATTGCATTGTGTCATTCCACCACCTGCCAATGCCAGTGGCCCATCAAGCCTGAAAAATCAAAAGCAGTAATTTGTTAGAAACTGGGAAAAGAAAAACAAAACCACCACCAACCCACCACATTTTAAGCCAAAAATAGAAACATTCATTTTGTATTAGTAAATAGACCATGAAATATTGATCCACAGAAGTAAGTGAGCGTGAGTAATATAAGTATCAATCTCCTAAGCAGATTCAAGGATTTAAAAACATTTCAGTATTTGTGTATTGGTAGCTGTGTGGAAGACAACATCTTTCTCAGATCAAATATGATTCTGCAAAACACTGCTGCTCTTTATATTTTCTTTTAAGGACAGCAGATCTTGTGATGAAAGAAAAGCTAAAGAAACTGCATGTTCTAATAAAAATATTGTTCCAAAACATGGAACCATAACCAAACACGTAGTTATCTTTGCTGGCAACAATAAAAGGCAGTGCTATTAAAAAAGAGAAAAATCTCTGGATCCTCATTTGTTCTTAAAGATTAGTGCTGAAGTATATCTGTTATAGAAGCACAGAAAAATCCTTCTTTTTTTAATACAGTCCACATTTATCAACAAAATCCGTCTCTCAGGAAAAAAGAAATCTCTGTTTGCTTTGCTCTGCAGTGAGTCTTAATGGAGACAATACAGACAGAGAAAACAGCAAGTTTACCAGTGCTAGCCAAATTATAGCAATTATTTTGAAGGGTGCTATCCTTTGAGTAATTGTTTTGTTCCTTGTAATGCTGCACAAATACTCTTCACAAGAGTGTTTGCTTAAGATCTAATCCCATGCTGTCCTGGAGAACAACTGGAGATCCTCACTCAGGCACATCTTCCCTTCAAGATCCTCCATACTGGGGCCTCTCAATTTTCTCGACAGCTGCCATGTGCAAAGTGTTTGGTGATCATCCTTTGTGCTCAGCTGAGCTAACATAAAGCCTGCTCAGGGGCTCCTAGGCCAGCTTCTGAGGAACTCTGGCAAAGTAGTTTGCAATGTTACCAGATTCCCAGAATGGAAACAGATTTTTGTGTCTCACTAGGGAGACAGGGAAAGGAATCACCAAAGCCCCCTCAAATCACAGCAGAGGAACGTGAGAAAGCAACCACAAAATTACAGGAGAATAAGAGAAATACAGGGTTACCAAGCCAGATGCTGTGGAAAGGGTGTAACATTGAAAGGGAAGATTCTCAAAGCACAGGATGGAGCAAAGCTAAAGGGTAAAAGGCAGAACAACCAGCTAAGCACAGTGTGAAATGCAGGATCCCACAGAAATTGGGAATGCTAAAAAAAGGCCAGAAGCACTGTAGGAACTGGCTCCACTCCAGGAAGAGCAGGAACCAGGACTCCTGCTCACTCAGACAATTTGCTGTGAAGCGTTCTGCCTGGGAGCATCTGTCTGGAACACAATGCAAACCTGCACTGTGCAAGTTGCATACAAAAATAAAATGGAAAGTGAGACATAATTAGGGTCAACCTGTACAACACAGGGTTACTGGGGTAAATGTGTGCCATGTTTTTCCATACTGAGCAGCAGATCAGGCTTTCCAATGGCAGCCAAATGATTTTTTCAGACACCAAGTTTAAAAGCATGTACAATAACCATATCCACATAATAAATGCTCAGTACACATGAACAATCAAGTCCCTTTTTGGTGGTCAAAGACGGGCATCCATGGAGTTCAATGGAACAGATATTCCCACACCACACACCGTAAATCACCCCCAGCACTTCCTTGCTTGGAAAACACCCTGTGGCCAGGCAAGAGCTCAGACAGAGGATGCACAAGCTCAGCTGCTGGAGGGGGAGCTCATCCCACAGCCTCCCCCCTAGAACCAGCCTCCCTCTCCTTCACGGCTCAATGTCCTGTAGGAAATTGTCTCACTGACAGTGCAGATGGACAGATCTACTGGATTGTAATAACTCCGGGCAGACGGAGCTCAGAAGTACCACTTTTGTTCATTTACACACCAAACAAAACGCCACACAAGCCAGAACAGCCACAGGTACAATAGTAATTCATGCAATCATGACCTGTTAAGAGTTGGATACTTTAGTTTTAACAAATATGTCAACAAAAAGTAGTCCCGAGACTATGACGACATGGTTTTCATATGACAATTATATAACTAATTCCAAATGAGGCATGTATGTGTTTCCTATTTATGTTCTGGAGCAGAGCAAAAATTATTCTGAAATACCTCCAGCAGCCTGTGTTCATTGTAGGGTACACGTAAATTATTTTAAGGGAATAATACATCTCCAAGGACATTTTAATGGATTAAATGTCAGGAATGAAATACTGCATTTCAACTTAGCTAGGACCTTAAAGAATGAATGCAAAGACAATTATTGAGAGGTCTGAAGAACACGATTGATTTCTTTGCAATTTAAACTCTGAGGCACTTCATGCAGGCAAACAGAATTTCTATTTCAAGTTTTCATTACATAAAATTATGAAGTATGTAGAAATGTAATGCTGACCATATTTTAAAGTTTATGAGAGAACTGCAGAGTGTCTGATTTAAAAGAAGTTGTGTTTTAGGACTGCATTTTAAACACAGAATTTTATGCTCAATTACTGTGAAATAAATTACAATTATGATCTACAGTTCTCTTAGCAGTAGCTTGATGGCCCTATGCAAAGCCAGAAATTAAATATCATGAGGATATAAAAGGGCCAAATTCTAACAAGAGCCCCATAAAACAAGAAGTTATAGATTTGGAAGGCGCTTTGCTGCAGGCAAATGGCTGCCAGCATCCCAAATCAACCTGTGAGGCAACACACTGCAGATGTACCTGTACTCAATACAGAAAATATTCTCAGACACACCACTTAGTTACAATGGGATTCTGATCATTATAATGGCACTTGCATACTACTCTTACAAAACAAACAAACAAAAAAAACCCAAAACAAAACAAACCCAACAAAAAACCAAAAAATCATACTGTGTCTAATATAACTTTCTTACAGAAAAAGAAATATAAATCATTAATTGCAAAACATACACAAAATTCTCATACCACACTCTGTTAGAATACACCATGTATATATGTTAGCTTTATAAAACTTGTGGCAGTTTTTAGAGCTATCAGTGCTGTTTAAAGAAAACATCCAAGACTGAAGGCAACAATAAATGAGGAGAATATGATACCTCTGAGAAGTAATATGTTCCATTTCATGGATACTACCTGAAAATCCATCTGTTTCTATTCATTTGGGACCCTTGTCATCAACGTGTGCACTCTCAGAAAACAAAAAATAAAGCAATTCTCAAATAAAATATAGTTTTATAAATAGATTGCTTAACATCATACACAGGCAGAACTTTTTTTAAAAAGCATTTAGCTCAAAACCATCACCACCCTTTTGTATCATTACAACTGTAAAAAATGACAGCTTTCCAGTTACTGCATTGGTGGAGTTTCACGAGGTCTTCTTGGGATTTGTGACATTGTGAGGGATGGCCCAGGGTTACAGCAACAGAACACCAATAACAGATAAGGGTCATCCTCATGATCCTTTGCCCTTTTGCTCGAGCTGACAATTCACAGCGAACTGCCCACTGCTTCTAAAAACTCCAGGCAAGTGGGTCATTCCTTCCAAACGGTCATCCCCGGGGAGAAGCAGGAGCTGGGGGAGGAAGCTCAGCAGCCCAGAGGCCCCGTGCTGGCTGCTGGATCAATGGCCAGTGTCAGCAGGCTCCCAGTTAATGATGCTGGAGCCAGCGCCAGCCTCGCTCCCGGCCACACTTACCACAGGTACCCACACACAGGACACAGGGCTCTGGAAAAGCCAAGTAATTACCTCATTTTGCAGTATGAGGGATTTTTTTGTTAAAGGTGTACGCCTTGCATTTTATGTTCCTAGGATCAGTCCTTAGATTTGAACAAAGAAAACATGTTCACATTCACAACGGTGCAATGTGACAGCCAAGGGCAGCCAACAACAAGCGCATCTGTGTGACTGCAGATCCACTTACAAAGCTTTGCTGCAAAGAAGAACACAGTGTTCTGTAAGCCTTGCTTATGTGTGTGTCAATGTATATAAATTTCACATATATGGAACAATTTTTATTACCAACTTAAGGTGAGAAGTGTTTGGCAAACACACAAAAGCCACCAAAAAACAATGACCAACAACAAAAAACCCACCACAGGAAAATACAACCACAAAACAGGGGAACCCTTGTCCAGTTTCTGTTATACAAGGATGGAGCAGTTGAAGTCATCTCTGTATCCATGTAAGCTCTGGGGTGGAACAACTAAATGATGGAAATGAGGTAACTCTACGAGGTTCTTCAAATTACTGACTTACTATTATTGGATGTTCTGTGCAAACTACCTACCAAAACTCTCCTCCTCGAGGCAAGATTGTTTAGCCAGGCAGTGTTTCAGCCCCAGACATGCAGTAGAGACCTCTCAGCTAAAGGAAAAAGGACACAGAGCCTTTCCTTTGAATTCAGCCTAGTGCATCCTGCAGCTGGAGGCCCCCGTATTTCCAAAGGCTGGCTCAGAGGCCGTAACACTAAAAACACTCTCCACAGTAACATTTTAGGATCCCTTTCTTCCCTGCCAACTCAATAAAAGTTTTTTAGGTAGTTTTCAGAAAGTTGTCTTATGGCTGTCTAGCAGTGCTTAAGCCTTCCAGCCATAGGCAGCAGCATTTTAACTGCTCACACCAGACTCAAGTAAGACATCCTTCTTTGGAGGCTGAAATCAGTGCAACTAGACTTCCTACACCTCTGAAAAACTCTTCTCCAGTAAAAAAAAGTACAGCAGGAAGAATTTTACTCCTAACACATCACATTATGCAGAAATCACAATCTAAAATAATGACTTGTTCCAGAATCAGGAACAAAAATTAGTATTGATAAAAATGAGTACTGAATTCTGCAAAATGAAATTACCTTATCAAACATTCTCCACAAAAGTAAAAGCTCTGAATCATTTGCCACTCCTTTTATTTTCGTCTAACCTCTGAACACAGACCTTGTAAAAGCTCCAGTACAAGAATGACACACAGCCACCACCACCTTCCTGCCAGGCTGGTAACTGTTAAATATTCTATAACATCAAGAAATTCTTCTTGGTTTACAGAAATTGTTTCCTCAAAGAATTTGACAGACTTGAAACTGAATCTATTTGTCATATTCTTTATTTTCTCCCAAGAAGTTTGCTGTCAAAAGTTTCAAAGTTTGAGTTCTCATTTAATACAGGGCAAAAAAATACTGCTCTGAAAGCTGCCCCTGCTCCAGTCATTTTCCTCCTCAAATTTCAGTTTTGATAAATCTCTCCAAGCAAGTTGCCACCAACACTTGAGAGTTTAAAGTAGCATTCCCGTAGCCAGCAGTGATCTGATGCCTGTTGGCTTCATTCTCTTCCCATCCCATCCCCATGGTAAGTTGCCTTCCCCAAAGCAGGCTCCAGAAAACAGAAGCACAGAGTCATGTTCAGGATTCCACCTTCCCTGATTCACCAAGGCAGGCACAACTGTGACCTGCCAGGAAACACATAGCAGATTTGAAAGGCAACAACTGAGAAAATCCAAGCCATAAACACCACAGAACTTTTGTATCAAGTTTTACTGCCAAAAGTTTTATTTTACACTCGAGTTGCAAATCAATATAGTGTACACGTCATACAGGATGCAGAAATACTACGCGAATGGATTTGTTAGCAGTAACAAAAGTTTCAGAAAGTAACACATCCTAACTTGTCTCCTTGTCCCAAGGCCTGACTTACCTTTTTTGCAATAAAAAGAACATTTGAGGAGTGGCAGAAGAACAAGGAACGGCCGTAACTTGTAACTGAGGAGTTTCTGACCACACGCAAGGCAAACAAGGTTTACAGTGAAGCACTGGAGCAGGCTGCCTACAGAAGCTGCACAATCGCCCTCCCCAGAGGTTTTCTAGATCTTGCTGAAGCCCTAAACCCTGCTCTGAATTCAGCACTGACTCTACTCTCAACAGGAAGCTGGACTTGAGACCTCTCTCCAGGTCCTTCCCAATCTGAATGATTACACAATTTGATTCCAGCACAATCAGCAGCCAAATTCAAACAAATCAGTGAGTGCCTCCTCTTTTCCCCCCTCCCAACCAAAAATCAATATTAATCTTTAATCATCACCTTTACAACAGTCCAGCAGGACTGAAATCAAAGAAATAAGCAGCAAATTAAGTGTACAGAATACCAACACCACATTAAAAGGCCTTTGCGTGATTTAAAGTTCTTTTTATAACAGCAAACAGATTTTTTTTAATTGCTCTTTACACATTTGCAATTATCAGCTGTATAACAATACCAAATCTATTCCTAGTCATTTTTAACTGGGAGATTCCTATCCACACTGAGAAAGTTTCTATTGGCCCTCGAGACACTGGCAGTGCCATACTCCCTGCAAGTGTCCCAGGGAAGCCAGAGAAAGACGGGCTGGGAGGTGAATAGGATGTAAGGAACCCCAAAACATCTGTTTTATCCTGGGGACTATTTCTCTTCCTGTTTGAGACCTCTTTCTATTGCTAGAGTTTAAATTAAAAGCAAGTGGAACTATCAGGAAGGTCTCAATAATTTCTTATTTTTAATTCCATGTGAGAGAAAACTGCAATTCGACAAAAGATGTAAGGCCTACATCCATCACTGAGGCAGCTGTAGAACTAATTGCATAATGTGATACAAGCAGGCAACAAGGAATAAATATAAAATCTGAACATTACTATAAATTTTTTGTGCAGCAAACAACCGATCCTCTAAAACAAAATAATTACTCTGGTGCAAATAAAATGTCCATAAACGTGTGTATACCCACACCAAACCTGACATTCGGCTCTACACCCCCCAGTTCCAAAACACCAAATGTCTCCGTTTTACAGAGATTTCTGTTCCTCAATCTCAACATAACTGAGGATAATTATGAGCAGTCAAAGGTCAGACAATTTGACCAACAGTGAATCTCTGCAAACATACAATCCTCCACCTCTGAAAGCCTGCTGAAGTGTGAAGTCAGATCGTGCACCCACACAGAAAACCACACCCACCACAGAGGCAGGTTTGGTTTCGCTTTACATTGGGGTAGTGTGGGTAGAGAATCAGCAGAGCACTGAGCTCAGTCCTACACCTAGAGGGTCTGGGTGGCACAGGAACAAAGAGCAGCGTTGTGCCCAACACTGGGTCCAGCCAGGGAAGCTCTTAGGCACATTCTTATTTCAAGCAACAGTTAAAAGCACTGAAATCAAGTTGCTACAACACGGAAACAACTGTTAGCTGTGTGTGCAGGAACAAGACAAAATGAAGTTACAGTAAATACAAAACAATTAAAGGAAAAACCTCTTTATCTGAAATGACAGAAAACTAAAGATCCAAATTCAAGCACTTTCAAAGTACTTGGATAAACAATCTATTCTAAATCTACAGTACTGAAATAAGACCAGATTTGTGGGATTCAGGTCTCTCTAAACACAAAATAAGGAATTTGGTGGAGTTCCTTCTTCAGCACACAAAACAGTGAAAGCCCAATGACAGTTTAGTCCTCCCAGTTTTGATACTTTGAAGGGAGAAAAGAAGTCGAAACGACACAGAGGTTAAATCAGTGAAGATAAAAGATAAGAAAGAACAGATAGTGAAGAGGGCTGCATTCTGATACATCTCACTCTGACACCTGATACACAGGCATGGGAGAAGTGTCAGAGATAGAAAGGTTGTGCCCTTGGAAAACAGGCAAGTAAAATTGTCAGGGATGTTAGAAAATAGTCTAGAGGGAGTCAGAAACAAAAATTAGAGCTCTGATTCTCAACAGGTCTGAGGCTGGCTGGATACTAAAGCAATAATCTGGAGATAGAACCCTGGGAGAACCAGACTAGGGGGAAAAAAGCACTGGATTTTTGGGGCACTGAAATGAAGTGCAACATAAAAAATCCAAAAACAAACAGGAGAGGGGGGGTTCAGGTACATGAAATTAGACCAAAGAGAGAAAAAAGGTCAAAGTACTAAAACCCAGAAATAGTTAGGATGATAGGTACCACCCCCTTAAAGACAGATGAAAGAGAAACTTGGTTGCTAGTGAAGGAAGAAGTAATTCGAGGAAAAGAATGTGAGGCATAAAAGATATAGAAATAAAAAGGGGCAAACTCATATAGTTAAGAGACAGAGAAGCTCAGTTCAGAAACATATCCTGAGAATAAAAAACAACTTTAAAAAGGATCTTGTCATGCAAAATATCAGGATTGAAGATTTTGTATCAAGAATGAATGGAGAACTAAAGTGAACAGCGGATTTGCAAGCTCAACAAGAAAAAAAAGGTGAGATAAAAGTGGTTAAAAAGTCCATTTGGGAAGAGGATTAAAGCAGGTAAGGCAAAGCTGAGTCCAAAGCTGTGTTGTGCTGACACACTCTTCAGATATTCAGAAAGGCTGGAATGGAAATTAAGAAATTACAAGAGAGTATGTCTGGAGGGAGGAATGGAGACAGGGCAATGTGAGAAGCAGCCAAAGAAACCATGTACAGAGAAGCAGAGAGAGATAAAAATAAAGACCAGTGAGTCAAAAGAAGTGAGGCCAGTGAAGGAAGGAGGCAGTGAAGATGAAGGAGTCAAAAAGGTTAATAGACTGGAGATCCCAAAAGGAGTGAGTGACAGGGTAGAGGAGAGAGAAAGACAGATAAGCTGAAAGAGAGCAGGTAGTGATCAGAGAAAGGGAATTTAGAAATGAGAGATAATAAAGTGAACAGTATTTAGTAAAGACAAGGTCATGGGAATGATTGAGGCAGTGAGAAAATCTGTCTAAAAGTAGAAATCACAGGCACTGGGCTGGAAAAACAGAATGAAGAACAATGGAGTTAAGTACTGATCAGGGAAAAAGAACTGAGCTTGCCCATGGGGAGGGATAAAATTTGATAAGCCAGAAATGGGTTGAGTTTAGCAAAGTCACAAAGAAAGATGCAAACTACTGACCACTAGGAAAAATAGACACAGAGGACTTCAAATCAGGAAGAGGGTGGGGCTGCCAACAAGACTAACAAGGTGGAAGCAGAAGACAGGAGTCAGAGAACTTTAGCAATGAATATGAATGGAAAACACTTTGAAAAGCACCAGAGAAGGGAAAAAAGGTTCCGAGAAGGAAATAAAGTTTGAAAAACAACCCTAAACATCTATATTTGAGTCACATTCAGAAACATAAGTAGCACCCCACCAGGCAGGGTCAGCACCTCTATTTCCCTCCTTGCCAGAAAAATTTACTCACCCAGACCAAACCAGAGATCAGAAATTCAAAACACCAACACTGCTACTGGCTAGACAATGTGGGGATATGGGTGGGTTGGGAAAATTTTGACTGTTGAAGTACATAAAGACTATTAAAAAACATTAAAAATTATGGGAAAACAGTGATTTGACCTCTGCCATCCAGCACCTTTATGTCCAGATTAAATTCGTCACAAAACAAGACCTGAAGGCCTTCGTTGAGTCTCCCTCACGTCACCTCCTGTTCCTACCAGCTCACACAAGACAATGCAGCATTCCAATTCAGCTGCTAAGATTCTCACCACACTGTATAATAGCAAAGATAAGAGATTAAGCAGACAGATTGCTGAAAACAAACGTCACTGCGATTTTGGGTCCCATTCAGAGGTATCTGAGAACCACTGGCATAAAAGTTCTTCTCCATTTCCAAGCCTCTGTCAAGAATTTCACTCCACGGCTTTCTTAATCATGAGCATGAATAAAACACCAGCCTTCTCAGACACTTCTAATACTGCATTTCATCTCCTGCTATACTGGCATGTTTTTAAAGTTTCTGCTCATTACAAAAAGACAACACACTTCTATTGCCTGCTCATGCAGTTGGGAGCTGGATCATTAGGAGTGCAAGAGAAGAGGGGTAAAACCCCACATTATTCCCTGCTACCAAGCCAGTGACATGCAGAGAGTATCAAAAGTGAGCTGAGCACGTCATTTCTATGTACCCTACTGATCACTCTTTATTTGTGTGTGTAGGTGTGGTTCACTCAAAATTACTGAAATTACATAAAAACCAGCCTAAATATAAACAAGAGCTCATAGGACTGGGGGCATAATGGGAGCTCTTTGTTATTTTAATGCTTTATCACATATTTTCATATGGCTTGAAAATAATTTTTAATATAGTTTAAAATCTTAGTTTAAAACAGACAATATATTGGAGGTAGTATTTTTAGGTAATTTTTTAACAAATAATACAAAAATTGTTTTTTTATGTACTGTCTTTTGTTACAGTCAAGAAATCTCAGCTAGAATCAACTCCTGGAAGCAGTAAGTTGTCCACAAAATAGGTAGTATCTATTGTAACACATATATAATCTCTAAAACAGAAAAGTCTGAAAAAATATCATAGAAACACTATAATTTGTATATTATATTTAATATCTATATGTTTTATTTCTATTGGACTACTGCACAGCAGGGGAGCTTTCGAGACAAAGGAGATTTTATGCAATGTCATTCAAAGCACAAAGTTCACTCCTGACACAAGTTAATACTGGAGCACTACTGAAATAAAAGGAGGAGCTGCTCAGACATTTTGGGTAGAAATGCAACATTCTATTTAAAGAAAATAAACACATAATGCCATAGCTTAAAATAAATAGTGCCAAATGTCATCATCAACATATGAAAAATAGAATGGTGGTTTATAAAAGAAAATATTTTATAAGCACATAGCATACATTGGAGTGCTATAACAGACGTTTCATATCTTACCAGGTACTTTACTTTAGGGAGAGATTCTACAATCCCCACTTATTTAAGCAGTTCTATTAACCCACACCGGCTTTTTAATTATAGAGTTTGGTACCAGAGTCATCTGCACCATTCACGTCACAGATTTTAAGTCAAGAACAACTGTTTATTTTCCTCAGCACAAGACTTCATCATAAATACTAAAAAAACCCCACACTGCTAAAAAATTCAAATGCTTAGGTTGCACATTTACTAACTCTTAACTCACGATTCTTTTACTCAACATCCCCTTCCAGGGGAGGGATATCTATTAGCAGTTTCTGTCAGGAAAAGTTCAATACTTTACACATAATCTTAGATACAAATAGACTGCGTTTGGTTTGGGGGGGCTTCTTGGTGATTTTTAAATGTCCTAGCACATTTCAGAGAAAAAAATTATTTGAGTACGTGTGGATATTGAGAGCTAATTCTGGCAGTCAAGCAAATATTGTGCTGCTTTTTTCAATACAAAGCATTTCATTCTATGACATATGAAATATTGTTACAGAATACAACCACCAGGTTTTAAATTATATAACCATTTCGTAAATGAAAACAAAACTAGAGGTTGCTAAACACAAACCAACGTTTCTCAAATACTTCTTTACAATAAATTGTTCCATTGAAGTCCTACAAGATAAAATGCACACAGAAGTGAGAAGGAAAACTACGGTTTCATAGAATTTGTCCTACAAAATCTGGAAGCAACAAATAAAAAATATGTATTAAGATAAGCTGATGATCTGGCACATACCATTTAAAAACTCCCATTTTTTTGCCAAACACAGTTTTCATTGTATTTGTAGTTTTAAAAAATACAAAACTGAAAACAACTCTGACCCTCCCTTGAACACAAACTCCACAAATGGATTTTTATTCTTTGAGCATTATATCAAATAAAAATTACAGCTGCACAGAGAGACAAGCAAAAAAAAAAAAAAACAAACAAAAAATCTGAGCATGCAGAGATGTGACTGCATCTAGAACCTATATGTATGTACATACTGCTGCTTTTATTCGAACTAACTTCTTACCCACATAGAGAAAAAGACTTAACTGACCCTAGAAGCTCCTTGGCTGCTATCACTGATAATAATTACGTTTTGACAGTTCTGTAAAAAAAGTTCAGTCTTGCAACTCAAGAAATTTCATTTTACTCTCCACTTCTACCACATTTAAAAACAAGACACATTCCTTCCTTAACAATGAAAATATTATATAAGCATACCCCAAAAGGCACTAAGGTCTAACAAAAATATTCAGCAATTCCTCTTCAACTAATAAAGTATCTGTAAAACAGTTTGCATATATAATTATTTCTCAAATTAAGGCGTGGCAACTTTCTCTTAAACATAAAAGCTATAATTTACTTTGCTAAATATAAAACTAAGTCTCAGCATACAGTATACAAAAATCATATATTTATGTAGAATACATTTTGTGTTATACTAGATTATTATATCTTTGCCAAAAGATTCCTGTATTTAGAAAAAAAAATTAAAATTTAAATATACTGTAAGGTCACTCAAATAATTTTGAACAAAAAAATCTACAAACACTGACATATACACAAACAGTTGGGAAGTTGTAACTTAAAGATCACATCTTTTAATCAGACCTGCTCAAAGACAAGCAAAAAAAGAACCCTATAAAAGAACCCTATCTGCTACAAGGAGCATCTGCATGGTTTTAAGACTGAACTATGCAGACTCCCATTGCCCCAGGGCAGCGCTGCACAAGTCTATTGAAAACCACCCCACTGCTGAATCAACACCTTAAATTTTCCCAGAAAAGCTCCAACAAATGTTTTATGTGTATTACGAGAGAACAGCAAAACAAAAGGGGATGTTACAAAAATTTCAGCATGACGATTTTTCCTGAAACTATTTTTTCACTGCGTTTGGCAAGCAGAGAACTAATTCTATCACTTGTCTACTCTTATAGCAAGAACTGCAAACTACGATTCAATATAAAATACAATAAACTCCTGTAATAATTATGTTCCTCTTGGAACAAAGATTAAAATAAACTGTGCTGATTCATAATTTCCATAAATTACTAAAAAGGTGAGAGATTCAGACATTTTGCTTCTTGATAATAAGCCCAATATCTGTATCATGTGCAAAAGTGCAACTGTGTTTTAGAACTGAGGCCCAACTGAATACAATTTTGTTATTACAGAAAGTATACTTGAACCCACTAACATGGAAGCAGTGGTTCACGGCATCTTAAAATTACGCTTTACATATTTAAACCTGTTGTACAACTGCAAGTTAGTAAAAAATACAAAACCCGGAAATGAACAGAAAACAACAAAGCTTGTATATAAATCGGTTTACAATTCAAAGCACAACAGTAAGCTTCAAATAATTACATTTGTGTAACACACACGGAGAGGTGGGATGATTAATTTAAAGCACTTGGTTGCTGCTGCTCCTTTCCCCGGGCTGTGCTGGCTGTTCAGCTGCTGGCGGTGTGTGCGTGCATGCGTTTCGCTACATCGTACACGTAGGTGATGTCTGGGCGCTTCTCCGGATCCGGGTTGATGCACATATTAACTAATTGTCGCAGCTACGAGAGAGAGGGAGAGAACATGACAGGAGCGTTGGCCTCCTTACAAGCAGGATTTGTGCGTTATCAAATTCAAATTAATAGAACTGGCAACAATTAGCCAAACAGCGACTCTGCACAAGCACGCAGGCAGCCCTCCCTCTCTGCTCGCACACTGCACGCGGCTTTATGCAAACACCACGCTCCCCGCATTCCTACATTTTGCACTGCTGTCCAGAAAAACTGATGAGCAAATTCAAGTTCTAATCCCTTTAACACACAACTTTAGACATGAATTTAGTCCAATCCCACATCATGTACAGAAAATTCCCCGTGTTTCCGGGGAGCTGTGCCTGCAAAGCCCAGAAGACTGAAAGGAGCACAGAGCGAAGGTAAACGAGGGCTGCTTTGCTCATTCAGTCCCCATACAGGAGTTAGCCAGCAATAAATGGCATTTCTGCCTGACAGGTCCCAACAAACAGAAGGCAGTGGTGCTCCATCTAACACACAGTTAACCCCCAGAACCTCCTGCTGCCAGGAGCTACCAATACACACACATTCATTCAGCCACTGAACAAATTAAACCCACTGAGGGCTATCTGTTATAAGGACTCCACCCTTGAGGAAATATCCGAACTTAAAACTGGAAGCCGGGAAAGTATTTTGGGCAAGTACCACATTTTGCTGGGCCTGTTATTCCACTTGTCCACTGCTGAAGACATGATACTGGAATAAATAAGCTTTGGCCTACATCTCGATATGTATTCCTTAGGATTAGATTGTTTATAGTGTTCTTTATGTAAAGAAGCACATTATGAACAAGTATGTTCACAAGAGGCTCTGTCTGGGAATAAACCAATCACTGTGACCAGAAAATCCCATGCTTCCACAAACACCATAACCTGTTGGGTGTTTTTAAAGCACATATTCAGCACAAGCAACCCCAAAGAACTTCCACACCACCTGGATACATTTCATTGCCTTCACAAACTGTCAGGACAGTTGCAGGCTTTTCCCTCTCCACTGATATGCCTAAGAATTTCTGACATTAGAACTTAATGTATTGTATGGATAACCTTCTGATAGGGCATCTATTTTAAACTGTGTGCATCTCCTGAGCATTTTTAAATGTGGAACATACCTTTTTCATACTGACTTACTGAAATGCTTACAATGCTTTGCTAAAACAACTTAACCAACTCTGAAGATCTTCTTTTATGCTTTTAAGTAGCTTTGCCAAATCTTCCTGGACCTCCTTATAGCACAGGGGACAGATGAGGAGGGAGGGGGAGGACACTCCAACAAACACATTGTGATCCAGTCTTCTATGGCAATAGATCAAATTTAGTTTGGTCTCGCAGCCAGTATAACTAGGTAGGATTATTGAAAAAAATCTGTAATTATTGCAACTAACACAGAGTGACCTCATCACCCTCATTATTCAAAAGTAACACAGGCTGCCTCTTCAAACCTGCCATCGGAGAGTTTCCTTCCTGCTTTTTATAAAAAGAACAAGAAAGATTTTAAATTATAATTATACTCTTTTCACTTTTCAGAAGACTAATTTAAATGCATGGGAATGGGAATTCCTCAAGTTAAGGAAGAAGCACTGCATACCACTATATAAAGCTTTGTCCCTTAGCCCTTGCAGATAAACTGTACATAATGTACATAATTTTTGCATTCAACAGTATAAAAACTATGCCATTAGATATCCCATTCTTTAGCAAGAAGAGCTCGATATTTAAAAGTGAGATAATTCTGAAGATAATGGGCAGATTGCTGGACTGAAAAGAAACAATAAATCAAAATAATCTGTAACAGGCTACCTGAATCTTAAATACATTAAGTATATTCTGACTAATGGAATTACAAAAGCCATCATATTGTTTCTGGCAGTCAAGAAATAAAATGCAATGACAATGACAATAAAAACTATTAGCCTGCAATAATTCCCAAACATTTGAAGAACAGAACGCTGGAAACCATTAGCTACTGTAAGAAATAGTAATTGCCAGCATGTAATATAAACATGCAAGCAAAACAATCTCCTGCAGAAGAAGCAGGTGGGACACAGGGCGAGCAGGAGGCACAGTACAAGCAGAGATGAGCAGCTTGCCATGCAACACCTCAGACAGCCTGCACAGAAAACAGGAATGACTGAAGAACATCCAACACCATCAAGCCTAAAATTACAGTCAAATAAGCAAACATTTTCTAAAGAGAATACAGGTGTAAT
Organism: Orthonyx spaldingii; assembly: GCA_013397795.1. Classification (NCBI taxonomy): domain Eukaryota; kingdom Metazoa; phylum Chordata; class Aves; order Passeriformes; family Orthonychidae; genus Orthonyx; species Orthonyx spaldingii. Next base: position 609,307 of record VZTJ01005621.1, on the reverse strand, counting down.
TTATCTGCAAAATACATCTAATCCTGAACAGTCTTCATAAAGGACCTGGAAGGGTTGAAACCCACAAAGCCACCATCGGAGGGGAAGCAGAGTACTCTTTCTCCTCTATTTTTACCAGCTGTTTATCAATAACTTTACTGTTTGTAGAACATCAGAAATAGGTCAAGAAATTTACCTGTGAAGCACTTGAGAAGCCTTGCTACAGACCTCTTTAAATGGTGGTCACTGCAATTACTGCGATATCTCTGTGCCCTTCCTCCCTTGGCACGCCCAGAATGTCCCTGGTAAGGCAGGAATGCTGAGCTGACTATGCCTGGGACACTGCACAACAGTGCAGATTCCTGAGTAATTTCAAAGTCCTGAGCTCTTTGGAACCTTGTAACTGAACAGCAAACTCTTGGAAGAAGGTGAATTAATTCTGCTACACAGGATGAAAAGTTACATGGGAAGAGAGTCTTTCAGGACTGAAACTGGAACCACACTGGATGCTAATACTTGGTTATAGGACTAATCCTTTACTCCTACAGAAATATCCATTTCAATAAACCTGAAATCCATCTGTCAGCCCCTCTAGTACTAATAAAATTCCTAGTGTATCAGAAAAGCTCGCCAGTGTCATGGGAAGAGCACTGGGATTCTAAAATCAGACTATCATTAGAGATAGAAGTAATTTTTTACTACCTGGCACAGACTGGCCAAGAGGCAGAGCAGACTTATGACTGAGCCAGAGGGACCTCCTGTTGCATCCCCAAGCTGCAAACTTCTTTGTCTACTTATTGTTCTTAACCTCCTCTGTGCACTTAGCACAGTGACTGTCTTTAGCCTGGAGCTTAGCCTGACACTGGAGCAGTGGGACACACTTTCTTTAACTTTAGCAGGTTTTTCAGCTATGAAATAAATAATTATGACTCAAGTCAGGAGGAGAGGGGAAAGAGAGAAATATGACAGGCAAGTACTTTGCACTTTTAGCCAGTTGAAAAAGAGAAATTTTCATATAGGGAATTTGGAATAAAAAAACCGCACACAACATCATTTTTACTGTGAACAGAAGACCTTCTTGAAGTCTTGTCTGAGTGCTTTTCTCAAGACCTGCTGGTAACTAACACTACCATTGTGGACCTGCTGGCTCCTTCTGCTTTCACATCTGGGTAGGAGGTTGGCAACGGACTTTAGAAGGAATGTACCTCAATCAAAGGGAAGATTTTAAAACTTCATCATGAAAGCAACGTGATACTAATATTAGCTGACAAGATTTTAAGAGTATTGATTGGAGGTGGCAAGGGAGCCCCAGCTTTGAATTCCCTAAAGCAGACCGGCTTTCGGTACATCCTGAGTACTGACTCTGAATACCAGATGTTTTTAAGGGATATTAAAAAATTGAGCTATCCAAAGTTATCAGGCATTTGATAATCTTGGCTTGTGTCTACCACTGAAGCAATAGTTTGTGAAAATACATCTTAGACTATTAGAATTTCTAATCAAAGGTTTTTAAAAACATTACCAATCTGTCCATCTAAAGGTGCATCTTTCTGTCACACTGTTCTCTGATGACACAGATGTGACAATTACTAACATTTTACTCTTACAGAGGTTTCAAAACATAGAAAAAATGTCACACTTTAAAACTCACTAAAAATTTGCTTAACAAGTTTCTTGAAAAAGCACTTTCTTGTATTTCATAATGAAAGTACTTACACTCCTATATTAGAGGATGTAGAGATCAGCACTCAAGTGAAGTTTTTATTTCAGAAAATTCTTTTTCCTAAAAAATGAAATGGGTTTTACTGTTTGGTGATCCCTGATCTTTACTGCTCACTGAGTGTCCCTCTGACCTGGTTGAAGGTTTGACATCTCTATTTCCAGTACAGGTGATACATTCAGGACAGTACCCTGATATGACAAATAACACTTGCTTGTTTCTCTTTTTTACAGTTCATGCCAGCACAGTATTTTTTCACACAGCCTAAAATGGTCTATTTTGGTGCGGTAGGTAATAAATGTATGTTTTCCACCTACCTTAGTGAAGACACAAGTCTTCATAGCAGAACATAAAAAATATTCCCATTACAGTTTCCATAACTGATGGCTTCTTTTAAGAAACTATTTTCTTGCCTATCTTAATACCTATAAAAGCTCTGATTCTCTCACTATCTTTAAAAATAACTTATATGTATTTTGCAGATAACTGGCTTATCCAAGGTGCAGAAGTACATGTCTGCTTTGCAATAAATAGAAAGTAACATGTTGTGCTTTGCATGTGTTTACAAAACAAAAAACCTATGCAGATGTAAGGAAAAGCTGGAATCTCTCTCCCCACCCAAACTCTAAGACCTTCTGTCTAGGCCAGACTTTGATATTTGCCCCTTGGCTGGGAATCCACATCTCCAACTTCACACTTAGCTGCAGCGAAGTAGCCCTGCAGGCAGGCCAACTTCAACGAACCACTAGTGGTATCATCATTAAAATCCTGCTGAAGGTCACCATGGAAACCGCCTGCTGAGGCTTCGCTGCTGCATTCGGCATCTCCTAATCAGCTACCATGTGAAATGCAAATTCAGACAGTCTGAAAATTAGTCAAGAAGAATAGAGGATGAGGATGCAGATATGTGAAATATTCATGCGCTTCATGGAAAAAGGAAGACAGCATGAATGACACAACAAAGAACGGCCCCTGACATTCTCGCTATCATTTTGCATTATTGTTCACACCCTTCTGTATTTCTAGGCCTCCAGTTCTGAAGTTGGTTATATGAACTGCCATTTTTAGAGTCTACAATAAATAATAATTAAAAATGGCCAAGGTAAAATGACTAATCGGCAAACCCACAAAGAGGCACAGTGTATAAATTACACAATAGATCATTATTTCATCCTTTGTAACGTCACCAAATTATCTTTTTAAGTCCAGTTTGTTTCATAAAAGGGGAAAAAATGTCACTTTAAATACAAAACAAAACACTAAGCAGTAATCTTTTATTAATAGTCCAATCACTGTCTTTGAATGCAAGAAAATTTAAGGTTCAGAATTACAACCCCTACTCTAGCAATGAAATTGTATAATGCTTTATGTTTATTAAAAGTATTTCAGTGCTTGTGTTTATTTGCGTTTTCAAAGTAATCTTTAATTCATGTAGTCTGAATTCAATTAGAATTGGTTACTAATACCTGTTCTTTGGTTTACAGCTTTATCAGTTTGCCCTGTTCTTTTCAAAGTGGGAAAGTATTTCAAAACTGGCATCTCAGAACATTAACAAGCAAGCATTTCTATTTTTTCGTTCTGTTACACTAAGCAAAATATTTATTTTGTTTAGTTTCTTACCATTTTAGAGCTTATAAAAGCAAGTACTTCCCCTTAAATGCACTAATGACAGTAAGAACTGCTAGCTCTCAGCTTAAAACAAACACTGCTGCGATATGCAGGAGTATATTGTTCAAATTCAATTATATTATGCCTGCCCATATTTCTCTGAAATTTACTTTTATTCTTGTCAAGAACCACTTCTTCTTGCAAAAGAACTGCTGTTCAATTGTACTGAACAGCACACCCCAGTTTTATAATGCAGACAAATAGGAACTGAACAATTCATTTTTACTAGTGAGTTACATTATATCTGCTTTAATGCAGGCCCCTAGAGGAGCAGGCCCAGTGCACTAATTTACTGTGCAACATAAACTTGTATAGTTGTGCTTTTAGAAAAACATACTATAGATGTAAGACTCTATCCCATCCTGGCATGTGGAACATATCATTGTGCATTCTGGGAAAGCATTTTGTCATACTTGCAAGGAAGCCCAATGAAATTAAGAATCTAACAGTGTGACGTTTCCATCATTAATACCCTCAAATATAAATCATGAGAGACTTGTTTTGACAGGAACATTTGAGTGAGTTCAACAAGCAAACACTTATAGGCATAATCTGCAAATAACATAAAATCACACAAGTTCATTTACTTCCCTGGAAGCATGCCAGCTTACATAAACTGGGGATCCAGCCCATGAAAAGGAAAATTACTTACTTCCTCTGAATAGTGATCTGAAGGGAGAGGTGGGTAGTCACACTGTTCTATCTTCTTACACAGAGAGTACAAGTTCATTTTATCACCATAAAAGGGACTCTGCAGTGCAGCCATCTGTTTAAAGAAAATGTACAGTTTTCTTTTGCGTTTTTAAGTAAACCTGTTTTGTCATAAAACCTGTAAATACTAACAAATCAGAAGTGGTTCTTAATGACTCTCAATGCTCTGTTTAGAGGGAGCTTGGCAGTGATAACAGAAGTTCCAAAACCATTCCTGTAACCGCTGCATGTACTTATTCTATGTCACACAATCATAGCTGTCACAATCCTTACATTGCAATACCTGCATTGCACGCCATTAGGGTTTTATTAATAGACTATGAGGGGAAAATCAGTAGTTTATGATAATGCTGAGTGTAGAGGGTCCTTGCACCACAAGGGAGACCAAAAAAATCCAAAACTGTACTTTTCCTCTGAAGACCTTTTGGAAGAAAACATGTAACTTACAGGAAAACATTATCCAACCTAAAGCAAGGCATTGTCTAGATAACCCTTGATAATAGTAGCAGATTTTGTAACCTTCCACAGCCATTACATTAGACTTCAATATAGTTGGGGGTTTTGAAAGCAAGAAAAAGCTATCACCTATACTTCCAAAATCTCAGACCCAAAAACTTTGTAGTTCAGGGTGCTATTGAAAAATACTTCAAAAAAAAAAAAATCCGCCAACTTCCATCAGAAGTGCAGAACTGGCACCTATAGCTATAATTTACAATTACAATAAAAACCAAGAAAATCTGTTGCAGAGCACTTATACAACTGAACAGCTTAAAACCAGCATTAACAAACCTACCCTTTATTTACAGACAATGTTACAACTTGACATTTAAGATGGAAAAAAATGCTATGGCTAGCTGCATTAGAAATTTAAAAATTCATTTAAAAACCTCTCCATTCTGTTCAAAGCCCACGAAATCTTTTAACCGCAGCAGCACGAATGCTGCTCTGAGTGCAGAGCTGCCCCAAAGTCAGTCACCCTTTTCTACATGTGCTAATAAGTTTGATTTTGGAAGGACAATGTGTACATTCCCCAGACAGGCTGAGTGTGTGTGAAACACGCTAGTCCATGCTGTGCTACTCAGTGAGCTTCAGCAGGGACAGGACAAGCTGAAAATGGCTCTCATCTGTCTTGTGGTCTTCCAGATAGCAGTTTAACTCTTTCGTGTCTAAGCATCAGTATCACTGGGGGAAATGTGTGAAGAAAATTACCAAAATTCCCTTACATTGATTTTATATCTCATTAACTCGCTCTCAAATAGTTCAGTACTTTTTCATATTACCTTCAAGTAAGAATAAAAAAAATTTAAAGCTACCAAAATAAATATCATGCTACAGTTCCATCCTACACTGCTCCCAATCTGTATTACTAAAATAATGTTGTTTTATATTTACATGACATTGTCTCTTACCTTAAAAAGAATGTTAAAAATGCAAGCTAAAGACCAAAAAAGAAAAGAAGAAAAGAAGAAAAAAAAAGAAAAATCAACTGCAGGGTCTGTACGCATGCAGAAATTCTAAATAAATGCACAGATACTCATTTTCGTACTCTAGGTGTTCATTAAAAAGTACTTTTGTTTGAATGCTGCCGAGTGTTAAAAAAATTCTGAATGTCCCCTAAGGAGTTAAAACAGGAATACTATATTTTCATGCATCTCCTGCTTTGACAGATGAAAAATGTCAACTGTCCTGTTTTTATTTTCAAGCTTTTGCACTATTCATCTGGTTCATTAGTGCATCTCGCTGCTGCCCCTGACAGCTGCTCGCCCTCTCCTCCCAGCAGCTGAATTTTTCAGGCTAATTTGATCCTCCACACTGAGACGATCGCTAGAATGATTGACTTGCTCCCTGACCTCCAGGGTCTGACTTTCCTGATTAGTATTCTGGGGGTGTCTGAGGGACGAAAGCCCACTGTCTGTCTTCAGGGCTGGTGGCAGCTCGCTCTCTCTCTTTTTTTTTTCCCCTTTCTTTTTTTTTTTTTTTTTGAACTGTAAGCCACCAACCTACAACCCTGTAAGGATGCAATTGCTACGCTGAACAATAAAAGGAAATGTGTAAGACCTACTTTTCCATGTAAAGGTCCGTGTAGCAAAAGCACAGCATCTTGATTTTAATTAGTAAAGTCTACTTTGTTGCATATCAATTAAAACTCCACTGGTAGTGTTTTTTGAGGTTTCAGAAATACCTGGGGCTCTACAAAATTCAGACTTTAAAACATACTGCTGCAAAATCCTACTGGCCCCACAGTTAGCATTGAATGATACATTGTAATATGCATTAGAAATAATGATTTTTAAAAACAACATACATTATAGCAAGTTAAACTTAAATCAAAATACAACTGAAGAGTTTAGTGGCAATTAAGCATTTACTGAGATGTGATAAACTTGCCACAGCTTTTCTCCAATTAAGCTGGAGACAATCCAGAGTACATATGAACACACATCACCATGAAATCAACATAATAAAACATGCTAAAATGCAGGCAATCGACAAATGACAGAAAGACACCCAGCACAAAACTGCACAGATAAAAAAACCACCAGTCATTAGTCCACACAAGTCTTGAAGAACCTTAAGTAACTGCTTTCAAATAATTAAGAAAAAATAGTAATAGTGAGAAAAATGATGAGCATGTATTTTGAATTCGCTATACCTGAAATTTCAAAATGACAGATCAATGCTCAAGATAAACTTCCAAAACAAAACTAGAAAACCCACCACAAATATCTGGTATGTTGCAGAATCAACTAAATGCACTTCTAAAAAAAAATTAAAAGCTATAGTTGAAGACACAGCCATACACTGCAGCTATATAATCTAGATCAACAACAAGGATCCTAGTAATTATTTTATTCTTGCAATAAGGAAAACAAACACAACCCCATAACAACTTAAATGCCATCCTGGTAAAACGTCTAAAATAAATCAAAGAAGGATGGTATTTCAAGATGCTGAGTTAATCAATGGAACTGAGGTATTTAGATATTTTGGAATTATCTACCACATCAAAGGAAAATGTAATATTCACATAGGTATTTAATATTACCAGCATTAAGCCAGCAAGCTTAAAAAAAATCTTTAAAAAGTACTACTGATTTATATCCAGCAATTTAATTTCATATAACATAAAAGAAAAATTAACCCTAAACCATGGGGATTTTATATAATAGTAATTTAAAGGTTTGACTTGTTTCTTTCCAGATTTAAAAAATCCTCAAGTAAACCAAAGAGGGGCAAAGAAATAGTAACACTGAAAAATGCTCATCTACTTTTATGCTACCTTAGGGCTGGCACAAGTGTGTAAAGCAGAGCACTGAAATTCAAGGTAGCTGCCATGTTCAGTACTGAGGAATCCCAGTATAGGATTAAGTTTTAGTTCAGTATTTAAACATCTAAATACTTGCTATCAGCTGGATTTCATTCCTTGAATGATCCCCAAGATTTAGAAGCAACAGCTATACCCAGATCTGTAAACTGCAGACTTGCAATATAGCTATTTGTCCTTTTAATATTCAAAGCAACATGTCAGTGGTGGAAAGCAAACAAATATTACTGGAGATGATTCACCCAGCAGTAACATCCAACCTTAACAGGCTGCCAATGTCTTCTACAAAATCCTAAAATAAACAAGGAGGTGCTGATACTGCTGAGTATGTGTTAAATGAGTTCTGCTGACCCACTGAGGCAGGTGGCTTGTAGGTAAACAAAAAGTGACTTGAGAATGGGAGTTTCTACCTGGAACATGACTGGGAAGACTTCATTGCCATTGCTGATGGAACAAGTTTTTTCCCAGCATCCTTCAACACAAGTGTTATTCTTGTGATCAAGCAATGATACACAAAGAACTTGGAAGAGAAGTATTTGTCTTAGAGGCCTACCTGTTCTTCACACCTTCATTTGCCTCAGTTTCAATATGCCCTGGCTCTATTCTCTCAGAATATAGTATTCTCTTCAATTTTGTGTTACCTACCAGTCTCAACTGTACCAATACAGAAACTAAACAATTGCTGTTTAACCATCATAGGAGGACAGAAAAATTACAAGTGTGTGCAGCAGAAGTTATCTTGAGAGTTCATCCAAGCTAGCAGCAATAAGTACAGTAAACCTGTTTTATCATTTTGCTTAGGTTTAAAGTATTTATAAAAATAAGAAATTTGTATTAAAATAACTATATTGCAGTTTTTGAAAGCATTACTTACATATTCAAGTCAGTCCTACTACTACTTCTCAGTGCATTTATTAACAAAATCATATAATCAGAGTAGGCCATGAAAACACCTAGAACAATTTTACATGTGCTTGTTATATTATTCATTTATTTATCCTTCAGTCACACCCAATCTTCAAGAAATTGGTCTAAAATCTTTGTTGCAAGCCCAGTTAAAGGCAAGTTTCAAGTAGAACACAAAATTATTTCACATGCTGAAGTTATGTAAGGGTGAGGGGGGCAGGGGAAGTACAGGAGTGTTATTAAGTTCACTGGATATATCACTATTACCTCATACAGCAGGCAGCCTAGAGACCAGATGTCAGACTTGAAGTTGTAACCATTTTCATGTATTCTCTCTGGAGACATATAATAAGGTGTACCAACTGCAAAAAACACACAAGTATTTTTGAATGAAAATTTCTTTTGTTATGCAGTAGCAAAATTACAGTTTTCCTGACTGAAGAATATTTTTCATCTTCTGTTTCTCATTTAGCTACACATAAAACTTCAACTCATACTCATGACACTTCAGTTTAACAGAAATACAAGAATTAGGTATTTATTTCATCCAATGCAGCTTTATTTTCACTACTCATACCTCACTACCAAAACTATGCAGTTGTAGAATACTTAGAAATTTTGCTTTTAAAGAACCTCATAAGTAATTTTCTCCTGAAGAGAATCAAGGGAAGGTACTACACACACACATCCCTGCTACTTTTCCAAACTGTTATCACTGTGGCTAGGAACAACAGTTAGAAATTCTCTTCCATAGGCTGAATTTTATTTTTTGTTTTGCGAGTTTTCTCTTCTTCTGAGAACATATAAATGTGAAAAAGCTGCTTTTGAAACTAATAAACACAGCTTCTTTGACGAGCTGAAACCTGTGCCTGTCCCAGCCTAATCCTGCCTCAGAGTTGTGGGCTCTGGAAATGTCTGCTCTTGAAAAGCAGCATTTACTAGGACTCTCCCAGAGTAAATTTATATTGGATACTCCAGAACATCTCTCCCCTTGATTTTAATCAAACCCCACCCATCTGTGTCACAAGTTCCTTGGAAGAGAGAAATAGTGAGAGATGTTTCAGCTCTATAAAAAATGTCATTACAGTAAGTATCTGAGTAATGGGTTCATATATGACAGAGCAATAAGAAAAAGAAGTTATGGAAAATAATGGTAGTGGCAATTTTAGTGCATTGTTTCTGAACTTTCTCCCTGTATCCCCCAAAATGACCGTCTAAGACAAAAAAGAAGTCACAGATCTATACAGATTTTTATTTCAATTTTGTTTGAATATTTTCTTAAGCATTGGATCCTGATGACGAAATCCAGCTGATTTCTGTCAATTCAAGTTCATTTTGAAACCAAACATCTTGCAACACCACCAGCGATTAAAATCAGCAATTTCTGATTTTTGTACTTTGTAGTATGAACCTCACATATTATTGCAACACAAAGATCTGGTTTCACTTTTGCTCTTCTGAATAGATAAGGCTAATTCAGACTTGATCTCTGTATGAATACTGGAAACAGAGATACAGTGAATATATAAGTACTTCCACATCTGAATAATCAGGTTCAATAGCTTTATGTAATCAGGCAAAAAATTTTACTCTAACTATTTTCAAAAGTTAAGGGTTTTGTTTTGACAATGTGCCCTACCTTTAAGAAATGCTGCATGTCAAACTAAGTCATACATTTTTAGGAAGTAAGGAGGAGGGAGAATTACCTTCCTACTTGAAAGGCCCAGCTCTGATAGGAAAACCCAGAACCACCTATCTCAGGTCAGGCCACTGCTGCTGGTAACCTGTAATTTCACCTGATCTGCTCCTTTGCAAATCATGTTGAAAACCCATATAAACTGCTTCTGTAACCGGAGGTCCCCATGAGGTATCCCACAATGGATCTGCTCCTCAAACATTCTGGGGGAGACTTCTAGCTCCGGGAAAGCCAAGAGTGCCACAGCTCCTCTCCCTCCGCGCTGGGCTGAGCCATCAGTGCAGCTCTGAACCCAGGCTGCAAACTGTAACAGCTTAAAAGAGGAAAGGCTGGGGAAAGGCAACTCAACAGAGTACTACTGGGAGACTTTCAACTCTCATAGGATGTTTGCATTCACCCAGAACAGAGAATGGTCTTTTCCCTGTTAAACAACAGGCAAGCAGATGGGTAGACCACATCACCAAAATAACAACATATCCAGAAACAACTCTGTTTTCTAATGTATCAACATCAGTACTTTAATGGGCACTTAATGACAGATATCTTAAGATTGGAAACTGCAATGAAACAACATTTGGAATGACACAGGTTTCATATTTTTATTATTCTCAGTATTTTATTTCCCTCCTGAATTTTTTTTAACACCCCCCCAAGGACTTGTGAGCTTGGACACCTCTGAAAAATTCAGGTGCATTTTGCATCCATTAATTAAAGCACTGGGTTAGCATATTCTGATGCTTTGTTGGCAGAATTCATCTAACAACAAAAAGAAGTTTAACAGCAATGTGGCTGTTCACTGGCTACAGCAGCAGTGCCTCTGCTGCTCTGAGATATCACACAAGTGGCTGGCAGTGAGTAATGTGCCAGAAAGAGGCTTCACAGAATCCACAGGGGGCAGCTGATAACACTGAGGTTTGAAGGTTCATAGTCTACCAAAAGCAAAGGTAATTTTAACCAGTAGCTCTGGGAAGCCTGCTGCTACATTAGGGGTCTGATATGACTGTGAAAGATTGATGATAGTGAAAAGGAAGAACAAATGTTACCATTTTACAGCATTTAGCCTAGTGTAACACCTTCACTGCAATACAACCTGAAGCCCCTGATGACCAACTAGTGAAAGGAATTGAAATTAGTTACGTTACTCATGGAATCACACAAACAACCTGAAGATTCAGACATCATTACTACTTGCAAACTGTTGTTAACAGAACATGACACTAAAGATTCATTATTCTGACATTCAGGAACTACTGAAAGCATTGCAATAATCCTTTTAACATGGTGAGCAATCTCGGGACATGACTGTGCTGCTGGCAAGCAACTACCAGTGTGACTGTAAGTTATGTTTCCTTCCTGGATGGTTTTTTTTTCTGGTAAGTGAAATACAGCATCCCCATAGTATAGAGAGATGCAACTTCCTGACTTCTTTTACTCATCCAAAGACACAGAAATGGGATAATACACAAACAGGAGCTAAATCATTGAGGTGTCTACGTTTTTAAGAACAAAATCAGTAAGTTTAACATTCTGCTCACAGCATTTGCAGATCTGTGATAACCTACAAGTCTAAACAGTAAACTGCTTGAAAATGACCTGGGTCAAACACAGTGTCTCCTCAGAATCTGCTGCTGTTGCTCTGGAGCTCCCTCTCCCTTTAAAGATGCTGTAGATCCAGAAAGTGTTCATTCTTTATGCAAGCTTCCTGTTACTGGCAGAGGGAATGGACATAACGGGAATGGTGATTAATATGGAGTAGGAAGCTGGATTTGAAGGATCAGAGGCAAAGAATCTACTACGAAGAAGGGAGTCATGATACAAACAGTCCATCTAACTACCTGGATAAAAATGTAACTCACAATGCATCTGAGTAAAGTTAAACAAGTGCATCAAGGAGTGGAATGAAATATAGTAAGTAGCTCTAATATAGTTACTAACTTTAAAACAGTTACTAGCTTCAAAAGCTATCGAGCATTTTTAGGCTGGGAGAAAAATCTGCCTGGTAAATGTTAAATCTGCTTATACAAAACAATGTATTGGTTGATTCAGGATGGGTTTAACAGACCACAGTTTTAAAAAAGGCCACATAATAATTATTGGTATTTCATGCATTGGAATACGTAACTATCAGAGTTCAGGAAGGGGGCTAAAAAGGCTAAATTTAAGTAACCAAAAGACACAGTTTATGTATGACTCAGTGTCCATGAGGTCACTGCAATTTCATAATACAGAGTTCAACACAACATGCTTAACAAGATGAATGTAGATCCTGAAGACAGACAAACCACATCACAAATAAGCAGCCTGGAGGTCCTTTCCAACCCTAATGATTCTATAATGCTCAAGATTCTGTACATATTTAATATAGCTATAGGAGATTTCTAAGTCAAGGGCTCATCTTCAAATACAGGACCCAAAATACTGCACTTATCCAAAGTAACTCTGCAACCTAGCCCACAAGGTGCAAACAGTCCTTCTACATAAGTCAATCTATAATACCTTGAGTTATTTTAAAATAATACAGTAATTTCTCTTCAGCTTTCAAACTACTGTAAGAGATCTCATGTTTCTGTACATAAAATACAAGAGCTATTTTAACACAGCTTCTTTGATGACTGCAATGACTCAGCTGCAAATTTCCCTCCCAGCCTTACTGTACACTGAGGGTGCAGGTTCTGAGAAGGGTTTATAAACAGAATAAACCTAAGAGTTTATTCTGTTCACAGAATGGTGCTGCAAACCACCACCTCAGCTCACACTCTGCTGGGTTAGAGACTAATTTGTAAGAGGAGAGTATTTGCACACATTTTCACGAGGTATTTTATTCTCCACAACCTGTGTGAGTTTACAGTCAAACCCCTCACATAACATAGTCTGTGCTGGGGACAGCAGTATCATGGAAATGACAGAAGCTGTCAAAACACAGAAGACCAGAATTCCATGCAGATGATTCTCTGCCTTCAAGCATTTTAAGAAGATTGCAGATCTGCTCCTTTGCCCTGCAAGAAGGTATCCCCATGTTGGTGGCAGTGCCTGCCTGGACAGCACACTGTGCAGCCTTACAGCAAGGCAGAGAGCTCAAGTGATTCTTTTTGTAACAGAAATATGAAAAGATGGACTTACCCTTACATCCACTGAAGGGCTAACAAAGAAACAAATGCATATATCCATGAGCTGGCCTTAGAATTGCCATTTCACCAAAGAGAATAAGGCATTCAGCCATTAAAACATCAGCAAGAAAACCCTAATGCAGTTTTAGGGAAAGGAATAAGAAGCCTTTGTTGGATCATATTCCCCTTTCTAATATAAAATCTTCTGAAAACAAGAAATTTTGTCAAGTTTGTATCAAATCAACAATACCCAATGCCTCCAGTTCCTTTGCACTTTTGTAACAAAGGTTTTCCATTTCCAAAAAGATATAGGTAAGACAACAGAAAATTCTCAATAAAGCTGTATAGAAAGAGTTAAGAACATGAACAAACCCTGTCCAGTGCAGTTTTTTCATTTGTTTCAAAAGGACCATCAGTAAATATTCTAATTAAATCAGTATTATTCATAATTAGCAGTTAGAAGCTGTAGCTAATTAAAATTTTAGTACATTTCTTTCTCTCTGAAAGCCTGAATCTAGTTTGCTACTGAAATTTTTATAAAGCCTGTAAACAAGTATAAATTGCTACACATATGTTTGTAATTTACTAGGTTACATGCACCAAAGGTTTATGGAATCATAAAAAGATATAACTTTGAAAGCAATTTCAAGAAAATCAGCATCAGAAACTGCAGAAGAAATTAATTTTAAGAAGCGGTCTCTGCTAGTGACATGATAAATCAGAAAGTCGCTGTCTCCCCAGTAGCCTAAGTCAACAGCTGACACAAACCCTTTTCCTTGGCTGAATTCTGACATTAGGTCATAATTAAGAGGGAAATGGGAAAAGAGGACATGGCGGAAAAAAAAACCAAAACTCCTGTACCAAGACACAGCAATCAAACTAAGAAAGATGCCATCTTCCCCTCCTTTCCCCACTCTCTGGATGATTCTTGGATCTGTAAAAGATGAGCTTTAAAGGGCTTGGGGGTTTTACACTGTTTTTAACTCTGGCTCAGTCTTCAGCTTTTTTAAATTTCCAGCTCAGCCTTCACAACCATTCCCCTGCCACGAGCCAAAATACTCCAGGGTTGAGGCAGTCTGCTCCTCTTTAACCTCCTGACTTGTGCCTCAGAACACAAGCCTGTTCTCCTACCCTCACTGCTGACTTCTGCCTTATTCATGAGCTCCTGATTCCTCAGATTAGGATTTACAGCTCCCTCTTCACACCCTCCTTCCATTTGCAGGTTCCAGTAGCAGAATCCATCTACAAGAACCCAACCCAGCTCTCCACAGTGCTGCCAGAGATGACCACTGACTTACAAGGGCAGCATGAACAGAAGCACTTCAGGAGATCCTCTGTGCCCTGTGACAGCGTCAGATCTTCGGTGCCACTTGTGACTGATCTCCAGTGTGGAACCCAAGCACATTTCCAGCCTGGGCTCTCCACTTCTCCTCAGTCTCCTTAATGCAAGACCACTCTGTGTCTGGGGTTCCTACTAAGACCTCAGCAGTTACTCGTGGGCTTGACTTTATCAGTCTGCACCAATCATGGTAAAAACTGGAAGGCACAAAAGAGTGACCAAAGGCTTTTTGGAAGACAGAGGAGTAAGGGTAGTGTCAAAAATTTCCTGTCCAACATATTATATGTTTGGCCATTAACAGATGGATCACTCACACCTCAAATGTGGTACAAACATGACAAACCCACAGTCAGTGAACAGGCTTGAGTTCAGCAACCACCAAACACAGACACTTCAGTGAGGGAAAGGAATTTTTTCTTATCTAAAAAACCCCAACATAACAGTACTATGAACACTAATTCTTACATTTCTCTTTAGAGCAGATGTTGCTCTATTTACAAGGTTTTTCCCTTCTACAGAGATCCTCATAGATTCTGTCATTTATCCACTACCTACTTTTAAACATAAAATATATGCCAAATGTTTAATTTTTCTTCTTGAAAGGCTTCTTAACTGTCCTAGTATCCACATGCTACTCAAAAGGTGCAAATTACACAAAAATTTTGTTTGGATGAATATAATGTACTGCTAGTTTTGTGTGCTAGCAAAGAATAAACCGAGCATTTCAGAAAACTTATAAAAACAAGAATAGAAAAAAGTTATCTGGGAATTGCTTTTGTTAATTTTGCTCTCCCCTCAACTACCTTAGCTTATACTGGAAATATCACCTTAAAAAAGGGAAGCTCCTTTGTGAGCCCTTGGAAACCATGTAACCACCAGGTCATTAGTGCTACTCATGCAGCCACAAGAATTACTAGATTCCTTCCAACACTGATTAAAGTTCAGGTCAATTTTTAAAAAATGCATCCATATTATCACCTTATTTTTTCCTAGCATTGCTAGGAAACACTACTGTCTTAAAGACTTGTTTAGAGGCAGAAACATACATTAAATTATTCAAACAAAGGAGGGAAAATAACCAAAGTATGCTGAAAGTAATGCCTCAGTGTTACAGCTTTTCTGTATTTGTCCATGGTGCTGACCATTTTTTTATTAAGAACACCTTTAGGACATGTTTTTATTATTACTTAACAACAGCTGGTCCTAACTCTTTTCTTCCTCCTCCTGAGTGGGCACAGTATTGCCACCATGTAAAAGACTCTACCTGTCCAACACCTGTAGCTCAGAGAAAGCTTACCTAAAGAATGTGCAGCTGTGGTTTTGGAGCTGAAAAATCGACCAAGTCCAAGGTCTCCAAGCTTTACCACTCCTGTAGCTGTAATGAACACATTTGCTGGCTTTATATCTGAAAGAAAAATAAATTAAAAAATTTAAGAGTCACAGTGAGGCTGCAAGGAAAACTACTGTTCTATTAATGATAGACCAAAAGAGGATTTCATTTACAGCTAATATTGGTAAAATTTGACACTGCTATTCAGAAAGAATGGGTCTGGAATGTAGAACTTCAAATCCACTATTTTAATAGTACAAACATCACTCAAGCAAAGAAAACCAAGAGCCATGGAAGGTATTTTTTAAAAAAAACCAAGCAAACAAACAAAAAAACCCACACACCCAAAGTCCAGCAGCATATACAGGGGAGTTCATTACTACTTTATATAAGCTACACAGAAGGACTTACATTAGAACTAGAGAACCTCTTTTGTTATGTCTTAAGTAACAGGCCAAAAATGTTTTCAAGAACTGTAAAATATTTTTCATCACTTTTGCTGATCAAATTATGCACAGTGGCATAATGTTATTTATTTGAAATAGATAACAGATTCTCTATAAGAGCAGGCATTAAAAAAAAGCAGCAAGTTTACTCAGGAGAATGGTTATTTGAACTCATCAACGGAATTGGGCTAATCAAGTAGAAACAAAGAAAAATAATGATGTATACCCCAGACAGTTATTTTTCACAAGTAATATCCAGTTTAAGTTTTACTCAAATCCCTTAGAGACAACAGCAGAGACTTTTATTCTGTGATTTCTAACAAGGTACCTACCTTGTTAGTCTTCTAAATAAACTGACCTGTTATTTGTTTGGCAAGGGAAGTTTAGCTCTAACGCTGCTAAAGAGCACTGCACCCTCGCTCTAAACTTACAGCAATCACTTTGATCACAAGGGATTACAGTTTGCATAAGATACAGGTACAGTAAAAGGAATGGTTAATAACCCTTCAAACACCAGCATTTTCAGCTTCCCAATAAAAAAGTTACAAAACCTTATAAAGCTTTAGAGGAAGACAGAAGCAATTATGTTCTGCCGCTATCTGACCCAGTTTTTGGGAGTTTGGATAACCCTTTGTGTAATAATCCAACATGGATATAGCTCAACTTAAAAATAGCTTTAATTGTCATTGCTTTCAGTGTGTAACCATGGAATCATTAGATTTGCCATAGGTTTGCCAGAAGCTTTGAACTTAGTATTTCAGTTTAAGGAACTTAAATCCTTTCATTTTGAGCTAAAATATACAGAAATTAAGTGATTTAATTACAAAAGCATTAAAGGAAGATACTTGTACCCTATGGGAAGAATCTGTATTTTATGTCCTCTTTGTAACATTTGCACTTGCAGGCATCTGTAAAAATGCACAAGTGAAAAGAAAAAGGAGAACCACAAGGGAAAGCCATTTGCAGGGGCAGGGGTATCTAAACTGATCTGCTGAAGGGTGCAACATTTCTGGCTACAAATGCCAGAGCTCAGCAGACATCGAGGGACTGTTTCTATCAGGCAGTGACCTGAGATCCCAGCACGGGGAGCCACCAACCTGAGAGAGGCAATTTCACCTGAACCCAAAAAGAGACAGCCCACACACAACTCACAATCCATAACCAGAGGGATTTCAAAAAGGGAAAAAAAATAGTAGATCTGTGAAGAAGCTGTACTATGATCTGTTTTCTTTGACTCAAGAGTTATGAGGTAACGAGAAGACCACATCCAGAGGAGACACCAGCACCAAGGTTCAAAATGGGCCAAGGAAATTTAGCTCCTGACAGGGAGAGCTGGCAATTTCAAGGGCTGTTGGGACACGGTATTTGGCACTCGATTTGGAAATCGTGGAAAGGAGCAGAGAAGTGGAGAAAATGATCACACCTGCACATCATTCAATAGGTAAAGGCCTAGGAGAAGGGCCTGTACATCATGAGCAGCCTGGGCAGGAGCAGATACTCTTTAAGACAACCAGGTGCAAAAGGTGAAAAGAATGGATAGACTGACTGTGCAAGAAGGAAGGTTACAACACTTGGGCAAGACAATGGGCAAATACAGAAGAGTAAGAACAGGACAGAAAGTAAGAGCCAGAAAAATGAGGCAGCAATAGCAGGGTATCTTTCACTTACAGAACTATCGCTTATTTTGAAAAACTTGCTTTCAAACAAATGCCTACCACAACAAATGTACAGCCACAAACTTCTCTCAGTTTTCTATTACTTATAAAACCTTACAGAAACATACATTGTGTCAGCTGTCAAAATTGATTCCAACCAGCTTAATTCTCACATTGTCAAAGGTTTAGTAAGGACAAATCATCTTTGATCCTGTATTACCTCTATGCATAACACGACGAGAATGCATATGTTCCAAGGCACTGCAAAGCTGAACAAAGTACTTCCAAACTGTTCTTTCAGGAATCAACCTCTTCTGTTTCTTAAAATGCTTAAAAAAAAAAAAAAGATGGACAGTGAATATTAAAAATTAAAACTTGCATAAAATGACGGAAAAAAAGACAGAAAATCTTTAATTAAAAAAAAAAATACAAGAGGTTCACAACCTAATGAGAAAGGTTTAACAAAATTTCTTGACACAGAAAGCTTTTCCCTTAAACATTAGTATATATGTACCACCAATGCATGTATATGTCAGTCTACACATAGAGCCACAAATAACATTAATGAAATAAAACTTCTACCCCAAAAAAGGACTTACACAGTATTTAACACTCCAAAGTGTTGGGTTAATGTGGTCAGAGTAATCTAGTATAAAGTGGCCACAGAACAAATAAAGGTCAGATATAAAGGTACGTGCCACAGAACTTCCCAAACTAAATACCTCCATTGATTTCCATACCATCATTTTCTAAATAGAAGAAAAAAAGAATAGCAATATCATACAGTCACAAACAAAGATCATACAAGAAGAACTGCTCACATTAATTTTAAAAACTTCTGCAATACATGAAAGGGGACTAAAGGAACTGTGACTTCTGAAAATTCCACAGTGACGTAACTGCTGTTCAAATAGCTTCCATCCTGTATGAAAAACCATTCCTGATCACTGGTAACAGTTCACTGGCCTGCTAAAGCTTACACGGAGCAATTACACTGTGCTATACACAGCAACTTGAAATATTGTACTCAGGAACTGAGTAACAGTCCTCCAAAGATAGATACTGAAAACCTGGAATTCAGCCAATGCTAAAATGTACAAGTTCAATCACGTTAAATTTTGCAGCTAAAGGTAAAAAGATGGAAAAATTGTTGCTTGTTTAGCCTCTGTTTCCAAAGAAATGGTATCATGTCAGGTTTTGAAGTTAAATACATGGAGAAAACACATAAAAAACATTAGGACTAGCAATATTTTAAATGGAAAGCAAAGTACTTAGATGTATTTTAATAGTGTGTGTACAGAAAGACTTCACACTCATGCATGCCTTAAGAAAGTTCACACAGCAAACATTTATTAATTTGCAAAAATAAAAATATTTTCATACTATGTTAAAACATGCCACTGAGAAGTTGACAGCTGCATCTACACATTAGAGACACACAGCAGTATGAGAAAGATGCTTTTAAACTACCTATAGCAAAATGCATCAGTCATACAAAGGATCTTAACATTCCACCAAAATGGTTTTAGTTATAGGGATTATTTCAAAATGCATTTTTCATTTAAATGAGGCAAAGCATATAAATTACATCTTTAAATATAATTTTCTTTCAGTCTTGGACTGAATCCAAACAAACCCTGTGTATCTGTTCTCCCCATTGCTGGATTTGCATATCAGAGGATTGTTTGATGTCAACAGGAAGATGGAGACCAGGTTTCTTTTCATTTAAAAACAAATACACAATACATCTAAGTGTGTGTACATGAAAGCATAGTTCCTTGATTTAAAATGCATTCCAAAATTATCATAATTATAACTAGGTACTTTATTTAAACATTCTGAATTTTTATTTTTTTTTTTTACTTGAATGCGAGTACAAGAGGTGATGAAACACCATTCACAAAATGTCTGAAATGGGAAGATTTTCCATTACAGATTCCCATTCTGATTCACCAATGCACTTTCAAAGTATTTATGTACAAGTTTTCTTTTAACACTTTATTCATTTGCCATTTCTAGCACTGTAGCTGACTGTACACTACAAATTGGTTTCAGTCCTTACAGTGCAATGATGCAACCTAAGTGTGTCAGACATAGTCTCACTCTGCTGAAAGCATTAATAATTTTGCAGGACAGTAATAACCTCCTCCTGAAAGCATCCATAATATCACTCAACAACAGAGAATTTATCCATCTAAAGAGGACGGAAAGGAGAGCTGTTAGATTTGCTAACAGTGTTTAAAAATAAACAAAGAAACAGGCAGCATTTTCACTTGTATGGGCTTAAAAGTAGTACAGGTCTCTTTAAAATAAACTCAATGAACATTATGTTGCTCAGCAATTAATTACACTATCTTCTTCCCTCAAAATACATGTTCTCAATCTTTTCTTAGGCTGTTGACACCAATAGGCAAAATAGTGGCAAAAAGCCACCACGAGCTAGAAGATGGATTTTGCAAAACTAGCTACTGAAACGAGTTGTACACTTCTAGGAAACAGTCCAGCAGGCACAGTTAATTCTGAGAAAAGTCAATAAGGAAAAGGAATTTCATTTCTGTTTAGAACCTTACCTTCTAACAAGAAATGTAAGCTGATGGAAAACACAGTCAAACCTATTTTTATGCCAAACAGCATAATTAACTTCATAAAGCACACATGAACTGTGTTCAAAGGGGGATCCTTTTCTTTCTACTCCATTTTACAATAGTCCACAATGCAAAATGCAGTTCTAACTATTGTGATGTTTGCTCCCTCCCTACAGGGAAGCCAAAATGTGGAAGACACGATGCTGAAACAATTTTTAACCTCTGCTGTAGCATAGCATAGTAGCACCACAGTCAATGCTGAAACTAATTCACTGCTTAGTGCTTGAAGCATCCTAAGGTCCACACCACCAGGTTAATACAGTTCTCTCCCACCGTACACAGGTTGGCATTACCTGCCCAAATTTGCCCTCAGAGGAATACAGCCTGACACACAGCTCTCTGAAGTGCTCTCATCTTCAACACTTCATTATTCTGCCTCTTCCACCTGTCTTAGGCTCAAAGGACAGTCCTGATGTCCCTCAGACCACTGACCTTCGAGGGTGTGACATTAAAAAAACATGATCCTGTTTGAGGTGAAAGATCAATCTCAAAATAGTTGAAGCTGGGCAAAAGGGGAGCTGCTTGTTTATGTGCATTAAAAATTTGGGCAGTGCTGCAAGCCAGTGCTTTATCAGGTAAACAGAGAACACCAGGCATGCTTTGGCAGCAGGCTCTCTCCCAGCAAGAATTACTTGTTTCAAAAGCCATATCCCATGAAATTTCCATCTCCATCTGAGAAGGGAATCACTGAAAACTACTTTGAAGAGTCTCCACAATGTCAGTACATTGTGCATAAAACTGCAATTGGGTCATTTAATACAACTGGACATTTTGGTGGTCATAAATTTGCTAATCAAATTCATGGGCATGCTTTAAGGTAGGCAGGCTGTATCACCAGTTCATATTTTCATCCATTTTACATTGTGGGAAAACACAACTCTCCTGGTTCTCTAATGGATTGCTAAAAGAAAAATTAAATATTCTCCAAATGTCTCCATCCTAATGAAATTAAACATAGCTGGCCTGCACCTAAGTAGCATATGCCATTCAGTTTCTTGGTGACATTAAAAAAAAAATTAAGCAAAGCATAGAAAGAAAGAAGTTTGAAGTCAATATAAAAGCATGAAATTATATTATACTGAGTTTCTAAAGATGATGCTTTAAAGGTCAAACTCCAAAAGCAAAAGTGACAGCAGTTAGCTGCTGGTTCTACCCAGGCTTAAAAAATAGAATTCAGAAAATACTCTTAGAGGAAACATGCAGGACTATGTTTGGATTGTAGAAGAAAACTAAGGATTTCCTGCAGATGAGTAGAGAGTGAGCACAGATGATTTCCACACAACTGGAAATTCAGGTATGATTGCCTATATCTCAATGACCATGCTTGGAAAATATTTAGCATTCAGTTCTGATGTTGGTGTATCAGAGGATTTTAAGGTGTGATTTAGTCTAGTTTAGGTCTCACTGAATAAAAATAGGAATAAATTTTTAAAAAGACAACACAATGAGCGTTTAAGAAGCTAACTAGGCTAAAGAAAGCAAGATGTTTATGAAATTCTCTTGCAGAGAGTTGATAAACTGATCTAAACAATTTTGCAGAGTCATTATTTAAAAATGAAAAGAACTGTGGAACTGCCAAACAAGCCCACAAGAACATATACCTGAATTTTTCACTGCACATGCTACAGCCTAGAGCTGTTTTTTGAAAGACAGTATTTGGAAGGAAAGTAAAATGAGAATGATGATTTCATTACTTTAAACAGATCCCTTCTTTCATGATTTGATAGCAATCTTGATCACATCTTTTTGTTCTCATGACTTGATTTATGGCTTACAAAAATATAAAGCATGGAAGGTTTTTATATTTCATTGTACAGACTTATAACACAGTGATTCAACAACCAGATAGTAGTGGGAAGAAATCTGAACTGCACCAAGAGGAAAGAGATGTAGAAGTGATTACACAGAACTTCTGAGTAACACATAATAAAGCTCCTGAGCACTTCTGTGTTTCCTGGGGACCCTTTTTAATACGGACGAGCAGGAAGAACAAAGAGGAAGGAGGAAGTCAGGCAGCCATAACAGGAAATTATGGAAGCACAAGCAAGAGTTCTCACTGCCTGAACACAACAGAAACAAACCAGAATAGGCAAGGGCATGCGGGGTCAAAAAGACCAGTGAGGATGGGCTGCAACATCCCAGTATTTTGGAGACTCATGTATAAAAAAATGAAGTCTCTACATAAGCCTTCTTTTCTATTTAAAAAGCTATATAATTCTAGTAGCAATGCAGCATCCCAGGAGTTCTGCCTGGCTCTGTTCTTTGATTAATTCAGCTGCCCATCTCTTTAGACTGTGGTACATTTTCTGCCATTTTTCTTTGCCTTCTATGCAGAACAAAAACAGAACTTCCCACCACATCCTGATTCATTCATTCAATTTGATATACAGTGTGATCAAATTTGCCTACATTTCAGGAGTAGCAGCTGTCTCTGACTTGCAAAAAGAGAACAAATACCAAAAAAACTCACCCAAACTATCTGTCATCTATCAACTGAACATACCAAAAGCAGAAAGCGTTCAGCCAATAAAGTGATGAAAATAAAAATATTTACCTGGTTCATTTTCCAACTTTTATTTACAGTTGCTTACATCTCCAGTTACTGAAGATGCCATACATTTTATTTTTTCCCTTTCAGAACTCACAAAAAAAAGAGTTTTAAAAAATTAAATCTTCCTCTATTAGTCAAGAGCAACAAAAGACTAAGACAGTACAAAAATTAACATACAAAATAATGCTACTAATAGAAGTGTCCAGTAGGACAAGACAGCAGAATTAAAACTGTGGTCTTTCCTTTTATNCTTATTTCATCAAGAGCAACAAAAGACTAAGACAGTACAAAAATTAACATACAAAATAATGCTACTAATAGAAGTGTCCAGTAGGACAAGACAGCAGAATTAAAACTGTGGTCTTTCCTTTTATAAAAAACAGAACAAAACAGAAGAATGATGCATGGACACCACAGAATTGAGACAGAAGCATTTTCTCAAGCAGAATCTTATTTCACATGTGATCAAAAAAAGGACATTCACTTACAAGAAATAATAAGCCTTGTAAAAAATGCAAGTACAATTTTCATGTTATCCATTTTAGTACATACTCTGTCATGCTAATAATCAGACTTAATAAGACTCCTGGTTAAACCCAGATTCCTTAGAAAGCTCTGCACAAAGCCACTTTACATTCACGTATTTTTAGCCAACTTTCTTTGCAAGGATTAATTTCAATTTTCCTTTTTGAGCAGCCCACCTACAGTCCCTCTGTTGCACCTAACATTTTTGCTGATGCAAAAGAGCAAGGACATACAGTGTTCAGAAACAGAGATCCCCTACTGAAATCCAATATATTTGCAGAACCACTAATATAAAATTTCCAATACTGCATCATTTTCCTTGTCTCTGCTGTTACTGCTGAGTGGGGCTTCTTAAAACACACAGCCACATGTTTAAATTCAACTGTATTTGTTTACATGCATCTCTCTCCAAAAAAATCCCCTTGGGAAAACTGGTACAGCATGAAGAGGTGAAACTCATGCTTGAATCATTAACTCTACTTCCTAATAAAAAGAAACAGCATGACACAGTAAATACAGCTGATATCATCTTAACTTTTTTCCTTTTTTCTACAAACAAGGCAGACAGATTTGAAATATCTTTATTCTCACTATTATCCACATAGTGCACACACTGACAGTGCAAATTTTTCAAACACAACTGTGTGGAAAAATTAAAATTAATCCCCAAGTGTTGTTTGCAGGGCAGTTCACACAAGAAAAGTACCCAGAACTATTATTTAATAAAATCTTCCAACTCTCCCTTGCTCTTTAAAGGCTCACAGACAATTTTAGAACCAGTGGGCAAAGGTGGAGATGAAATTTCCAAAGCCTATTGGAATAGCCTGTGTAAGTTAAATGAAGTTTACTGTCAAGTTAACTTTTCATAGCTGACTGACACCATTATTTTCCCTCTGTGTACAGCCAGTACTTCCACAATAGCTTCAGGTGTGATGTCTGTGAAGGCAACTGGCCACAAGACAAAACACTGTTGATTGTCTAATTATTTTAGCAGAAAATCTGCCCGCTTATTCTTACTGTTCCAGTGGCAGACACACAATGGCTGACTCACAGAAAAACTAACAAGGCTGCCTGGCAATTACCCAGCCCAATTATCCCACTGATTATAAACTGGGGGACCAGCCAGCTCTCACTCTGCCAGCACACGTATGTAACGTGCACAGGGTGAACTGGTGCTGCTGCTCTCGCTGTGCTTACCTGGGGTGACAGCAAAGGTGACACTGGAGCACCTGTCACACACCCAGCAGCACACATGGGTGGAGGAAAAGCCTACCAAAGCAGCTCTCCCACCCTGGCAGGGCTCTGTGACTTGACTTTTTCTTTTAAGATTTTACTGCTCAATCCACAGAGCAGCCGCTTCCCCTCAGAACACCCTGCCCCTCCCTTTTTTACACAGCTAATATAGATATACAAAGTTAAATAAGGATGCACTATTTTTTTTTTCATTACAGGAGGTAAAATTTTTGTTTAATAAAAAACAAATTTTAAAAAGTTTTTTAGTAGGTTTAAAAAAGGTTAGTGGCAAAAATTCGCCTGACTGGTTCAAAGGCCCAGGTTCCTCCTTGAGGAAAAGGCACATAAAAATAGTTTAGCTTTGATCTGTAATTAGCACACCCTATGCTACACTATCCTATTATATTAAAAGCTTCTTCAAACTACACTATCTTTTGAAGCTTTTTTCAAAAATGAGTATGGAAAAAAAGCTAAGGTAAAGGTGATACAGACAGCAAAAAAAAAAAAAATCACCGAGGAAAAAAATATTTTGAAGCTTTTAACATATATCAATGATGCAGCTTCAGCAAAGTGCCAAACTGTTCTATATTATAAAATATAACCATATGCTCAATAAAAATACTTTGTGTGAGGAGGTTTGGCGTGGGGGTGGTGGTACTGGGGTTTTTTGTTCTTTAAATTAAATCTAGCAGTCATGGAAAGAAAAAAAGCATGAGAGACACAGCTACAGCTGAAAGCCAAAAGAACCAGATTCCATGTTTTAAAATCTGCAATTAGAGAGCAAGATACATCAGCATCATGAAAAGCAAAAAATTACACGAACGTGCACCAAAGATTATTTTAAAAATACTTTTCCCAAAATCATTATGTCAATTATTTGGCCATAAGTATACATATAAGAAAAATCTCAGAATACAAGCCACTGTAATTTCTCCCCCTTGAGAGTGTAGTGTGTGCACACAGTTTTCAGTTCTGTTTTCTTTATGTTAGAAGACCCTTTACTCATTCATTCATGACACTCAGCTAATGAGCAGTTTGAAAATGTCTCTAGGCTTTGTTTATTGTGCACTATTCATAATTATTAAATATAAGTTTCTAGGAGGGATACAGCTTCCTAGTGTGCATTGCTGGAATATCAAATTAATGAAATATCTTCACAAATGGCCTTAGAAATGATGAGGTAGTAATATCCCCATTTTACAGGTTAGAATGTGGGCCAAGAATAGAGATCTAAAGTGTTAATTAACTCTGGCACCAATTTAAGCACCTCCTTTTCAACATACATAGCTTTATGAAACAGTTCATCTTCAAAGCACAGTTTCCACTCAGAATGAAGCTGTGAACGCTCAATACCTCTACAAATCAAGACCCAGAGTTTTGCCTTGAATGTCAGAAATACAGAATAAGCAATTAGAATTTCCCCCCAAAAAAGCAGTGGTTGAAGTGGTTTATACAGTACCCCTTAGGAAAAGAACCAGTAAGGACAGTCTTTGGAAAAACCTTGAATTGTACTAACCACAAAACCTCTGTCTTTCAAATTCCCTGCCTTGGAAACGACCATTGCACCACAGATGCCACCATTTCTACACAGAGTAGCTGCAGCCTTAACACTGAGTCACATCCCATTCTCCTCTCAGCCAGTCTGACTTAGCCCATCCAGGCTCTGTCCCTGCTGGCAGACAGTTTGTCTGTCTCAAGGATCCCTGTCCAGTCTGTCCTGTCCTCTGAAAACACATCAGCTCTTCTCCAACCTCCCTGTCCCTGTGTCCAGTATTGGAAATCCTGTCTCACAGTTTCCCAGTACACTATTCTTATTCTCCTACACTCCCCAGTCTCTGCTCCCAGGGGCATAAATTCCCTTTCTGCCTTCTCTCAAACCCTGCCAACCAGCCAGTACAGGTGTACTTGTCTCCCTCCCAGTCAGATCCTCTCTCCCTGCTTAAGGATCACTCAGCTACTTGTCCCAGCCTACTCCTCAGTCTGCCTTGTCTTCTGTCTTCTCCACATTCATCTCAGATTACTCCCTTTCCCGGGTTGTAGAAAGAATAAACACCCTCAAGACACAGGAAAGCTTCAGCCCATCCAAGGCATCTGGAAAAAGCTATTTCTGGCAAGGCCATTTCAGTCACCAGTCCTACTCCAGGCTGAAGCACTGACAGTCACTCAGGTCATGTCAGCACCAAGAGATGCAGGAGGTTCACACAGCTCTGCACGTACAGAAATTCTCCACTTTTGGAACTACGCTCCAGCAATTTCTGTTAAGCACATGTGTTAGAAGAAGTGAAAGTCAGGTGAATTTTCACAGCCATTATTGTAAGAAAAATCCCCTGAGTTTTACATCTGTTTCAAGGCACAAGGGGTTTAGAATATTTCAGATTCAATGGTTGTAAGATATTATAATGAAATGCTGGCACGCAACATTTTAGTAGGAAATTGCTATATTTTGACAAACTGAAAACATTCTCACACAACTAAATATTTGTCAATGCTAGCAGCAGTTAGTCCTGCTGTACATGTGTGTGTGTGGCAGGAAACAGCTTCTGCAACACTGCCATTCAAAATACACTGGAAAATCCTTTTTCCCACCAGCTTTCCAAACAGGGACACCAACTATCTCCTACAACTGCTGAAGGTTTGGATCAATACTTTGGATAATAAAGAGATAGATAACCAAACAATAACCCTCAGTTAATGGCCGTGGGTTTCCCAAAATCCTGGGAAAGGCATGCAAAATTTAACACCTGAACTGCTAAATTCTGACACTGCACCTCTTCCCTACACAGATGCTTCCCTAACTTCACATTCCCAAAAATCGTGCAAGTATCACAGCAAAAGAAAATCACTGCTATTGCAATTAAACAGTCAAACTATAGCTATCATCTACTATCAACACTTAGCAGAAAATTCTACTTTCTGCAAAAAAGAAAAGTAGAAAAAAGTAACCTTTACATTTCCAGCACATTCCCAGGACAGCAATCCACCAGAAAATAGTTGGGAAAAAAACAAGTGACACTTCTCCATTTCCAGCAAAACAACCAGCTTCACTGCAGTGGGAATGGGTGATAATGGACTCTGAGGCACCCAGCATCCAGGGAGGCACAGAAAAAGGAACGAGCTGCTGTAGCAGTACATGCCCCCTCAAGAACAGAGGTGCAGGATGCACTGCAAAGCTCCCAAAAGCAACTCATGCACAAGTTTCTGACCTGCACCTGTTCACCAGCCCAGCTCAGAACAAAGTGACCAGGCCTCCATTCACTGAACACTTGAGGCAAGGCAGGCTGTAATAACTGTCCCTTCCAAATTCCATTACAAAACGTGCACAGATCCCCAAAGGCTGTCACCTGTCACCCTGCAGCCTCCTCTCACCGTGCCACACTCAGGCTGCAGCGGAGTCGCAGTTGCTTCACACAGGCAGCAGCAGCACCTGGGGCTGGCAAAGCTGAATGAAGCTAGAATTGCTTCCAAGCTGACAAAAGGGCAGGCTACCCCTTAGCACAGGTAAGCTAGCCAACCTCAGAGTTCTGCAAAGAAATCTCAAAAAACTCCAGAGCTAACATATTTTGGCATGGGAAGGAGAGGCTGTACCCCAGACCATGTGGAGAAGAGAAATTGCCTGATGCAGTTTCATACAGTGAAGCCCAAAATATCCACCACTAGCAAAAACACGGAAATTATAATCAATGAGATTTCAAACAAGTCTGAACAGAGCTCCAGCTCCTGCAAGGAGCAATTTAGATATGCATCACTTGCTTGGAAAGAAGTAACCACTCCAGCATTTGGACTACCCTATAAAAAACAAGTTCAAGGACAAAGAATTCACTGTTCCTAGCTATAGAAACTTGAGATGTCAATACGAACGTCATACTGATGAAAAGTTTTTAAATATTTTTTATTTTACCTAGTTAATTAGAGTATATTTATCTTTATTTAAAGTTGAAAAAATGCACACAGAAAATGCTGAGGAGTGGGTGCAGTGCCTTAGGTGACATTTTGTAGAATTCAAGTTACTTTCCATCTATCTTGAGAAAGCAACAGGCGTATTTTCAACTTCTAGATGAAAGCTTTCATGCTTGTTTCCAAAACATGATTAACTGCCTTAAGATCTGTATGACATATTCAGTTTAAAGTTTGCATCTTTTTTGGTGCACTAAGATTATTTGCCAGAAGAACCTAAAAACTAAAAATAACTGCAGAAATGAAATAGACTTAAGAGTTTACTGCTGAGTTAAAAAAACCCCATGAGTTTAGTGCCTTGATAACATTCCTTCTTGCAAGCCTAGTAGTTTTATAGTTAACCTTAAATAATATGCTAATTATTCTGCAAGATCATTCAAATTCTCTTGTTCCAACATCTTCAGGACAGACTTTGCTAACTAGCTCTTTTTACTGAATTATTATAATGTACTATTTTCTTAATTCAATTAGTAGATTCTTCTTTATTTGTGGCAATTTCTTTATCCAATATATCAACTGCTGCCTGAAAAAAAAAAACAAACTAAAAAAAACCAACATAATTTTCACTTTGTCACTGTTTGTGACAGAAGAGAACCATGACTAATAAAAAAAGGGACCAAGTCTCAAACTTGCTTTACAACATATTATTGTATTGCAGAAGGAGGTGCTACTAGGAGGTAACATCAGTTCTCATGAACTACCCTGAACCTTGGCAGCCACATATTGTCACATGTTCTACAGCAGAGACCACAGACAAACAACAGACCATGAGCAACTGGGACTGAGCACAATAGTCAATAATGACTTACTTGTAATATCTTTGAGGTAATAGTATCCAGCAACCTAATTCACTGACACAGAAAAACCAGGAATTTTTCCTTCCTTCACCGTATCCACACAGGAGTTATACAGTGCTGAGGTACATACTGTAGTGCAAAACCAACTGTGAGTCAAACACAAGTATTTCCCCATCACAGATGTTTCCCTCTCAGTTTTACTGATATGCCAATATGCCATGTTCAAAAATTCTAAGAGGCCATTGAAATGTATACAGTAAGAAATCCTCATTTTTAAGCTCTCCTGCTTTTGAGAATGGAGGCTATATTGAAACATCTCCCTGTGACAGAGATAATTAAAAAAATAATTAAGGTAAAGTGGATTAAATCTGTGTATGTACATACATAAACAGCGGCAGAGAGAACACATGAGATACCTCTGATTTCATTATGTGATATGTAAATGCCAATGGACAGCTGCTTTTTTTGGACATACAGCAGATTCTATGAATTCTATTAGAATACATATGAATGCACCAAGTGATTTTCCTCAGTTGTCTACTCAATGGGGACAAAGAGAGTATTATTCGCAGGTAACAAGAGGGACGATACAAAAGCTGGGCAGCAAGGATATGGTTCATTAAGGGAAGAACTAAAGAATTCATTAAGGTGCACTGTGAGGCACAGCAGCCTTGTAAGTATTCTCTGATGTGCCAATAATGTCATAACAAATACCCAAGTAAACTAGTTAAGTAGTTTTCCCTCACATTAACACTGGTTTTAGTGCCATTCAAGCTGTGGTCATTTACCATTTCAAAAACATCCTTGATCCCCTCTACAAATCACACAACAAGCCTGGTACCCAAACACTGTTCTGGGGGTGTCTCAACATTCTCCAACAACTTGGAACAACATTCTAGCAAGAACACTGGAAACCAAAGCAGTTTATTTGTCTTGATAACACAACATAGTTATTTACCTTAATAGTGTGACAGGCAGCCACTCTTCCAGGAAGATTCTATACTATTACATATCATTTATTTTCCAGGCAGTTTTTAAAATACATTTTTAAGACTGGTGAGCCCCACATTTAAGCTCATATTGTCAAAGTAATCTACCAAATCATTTCCTCCACCAGCAGCATGAAGACACAGTGCATTGTGACACCTCATACATATTTAATAATAGCCTGATAGGCTGTCATTAACATCAAACAGCAATCTAAGTTTGCTACATTAAACATGATCCCTGTGTTAAGAAGACAATCACAAAGTGCCTCCAAGATCGAGCCTGTAAGAAATACCCCCCGACTTGAACAAGGTGTAATGAGGCCAACTGCACTGAAAAAGCCACACATTGGATTTAAAATTAAATAATAAAAAAAAAGCAAGGGAAAAAAAGAAAAAGCTTCAGTGGGTCATAAGACCAGACATGCCATAAGGCAATCTGTCACAGAGTACTCATATTAGTAACTGTTGTGTCAAAACTGAACATTCAAAAGAAAAGACAAACCTTCCTTTATGTTTTATGAAATGTAAGCCCACAGAATTAATAATTCATGAGATGAAGAAAAATATCACATTTGGCTATAAATATTAACAGACGCTGTCAACCTGCTTAGAACTAAATTTTGACTGTCCTACCTTACAATTATCAATTTAGAAAGGAATATTCTTCAAAAGCTCAAAAAAAAAAATCAGCATGAAAGTCATTAACGAAGAAATTAACATTCTCTATTCATGTAGGTTCCAAGCAAAACAGCCTAACTGTGTTCTGTGCCCGGCTGCTGCTGAGTGAACACTAATTGACTGGCATTGTTTGTGCCCACAGTGGTGTTGTGCTGTGTTGACAGCAATAATGCTGGTGTGCACACAAGGAAAAATGCTAAAAAAACATACTAGACCCAAGACCCAGTGGAAAAAGGGAAAGGAAAGAGGGGAAGTAGTCGTTAAATGACAAAGAAACATTAAAAAAGGCTGTTAAAAGTTAATATAAGTTTTAGAATACAGAATTTTATACAGTGGGTCTTGAGTAGAATTTTCTGATTAGCTAAATAGGCATTTAAAAACTACCAAAAAAAGCAATTAACCCATAATGCACAACCACGTATCGGTAAACTCACTTCATGTGATTTC
Organism: Orthonyx spaldingii; assembly: GCA_013397795.1. Classification (NCBI taxonomy): domain Eukaryota; kingdom Metazoa; phylum Chordata; class Aves; order Passeriformes; family Orthonychidae; genus Orthonyx; species Orthonyx spaldingii. The sequence goes on along the minus strand of VZTJ01005621.1, from coordinate 577,606 downwards.
AAACAAATATGAACTATATTTTTATCAGTTCAAGTTCAAGATTTAGAAGACACTTGTGCTGTATGACAGCAGTTCTCTGCTTTCACTGCTATTAGAGAGATAGAATATTGGAACACAAAACACAATTGTGCCAAAAAATCCAGAATGTCATTAAAATGGATTGTTCTAAATGGTGACAGTGTTTTTCTTTACAGGTTTTTTTACTTCTCCCCAGTGCTAATGTAACTTCAGTCTACTTATGGCCCCATCTGCACTCACATTCTGGGCAACAGTGTTAAAAATACTTACACAAGCATCAATATTGGGCATACATTAAAAAAAAAAAAAAAAAAAAAAAAAAAAAAAAACCAGCCTAAACACTCAACTTTTCTCTACAGTTCCTGACATTTTCACTGCATTTCACCCAGTGATGATCACACAGAATGAAAAGCCGAAGTTGAACTTTACAAGCTCTTATTTAAAAAATAAGTTTATCCCTACCTTTATCATTCTAGAGAGATCTCCAGCATCTGCTAATTCCAACACTATGTTCAGCTCATTGTCTTCAATGAATGAGGCATAATATTTGATTACATTTGGGTGATTCAGTTGCTAAGAAGGCAAAATAGTAATTCACATTTTAGTGTGGAGCACATCACGTGTTTTAAGACTGACATAAGAAACATTCTTATTTAGGCAAATCAAACAACTCCTAAAATCTATTTCACTATGATACAAATCACAAAAAATATACGCTTATGAGAAGCATGTACAAATACTTTACAAAAAAAGGATGGCATTTTAGGATCTACATGGTGACTGACACTGCAATTTTAGATGAATTTTGCTTCAATGTATATATCCAACAGTATGCTAAACTCATCTGAAACAGCAAAGCCGATTTTTGAAGTAAACAGCAAAATCAATTTTTGAAGTCAGGATTTTACTGTACAAAGGACACAATCATTAACAATATTGTAATTTTGGCAGAAACTTCTACTTAGAATAATAAGCAACACTTCATCAGATTTACTTCTCATTATTCATTTTTAAAGTAATAAAGATGACAAAATTCTTCAAAGTGAGGCTTTTAAAAACTCTACACAAAAAAAGAGTGGACACCTCAAGTATGTCTATGAAAAACATAATAAACTTTTTGATGATGGCTGCACAATTTTTAAACAAATCTTTTACCTTAAGAAGATCTATTTCTTTGATGCAGTCAGCACGGGCTTTGGCATCCATTAAATCAAATATCTATGCACAAGAGATAAAACATTTTTATTAAGTGATAAAAAGATAGTAAATTGAGTGATCATTATCATTATTTCATAGCATCCATAAAGCAACTTGAATTATGCATTTCATGGCAGTATGCAATATTATAGTCAGAAATATTTCTGATACTATGATGCACTGATTTAATGCTGTGGCCATTCTCTTAGCCCCCTCATAGGAAACAAGTCCATTCTACGTACAAGCTTTCCAAAGACTTAACTGCCATTTCTGCATCTCTGTTCCTACACACAGCAATAATTTAGCACACTTCCTTACACATGGTTCAAATCTCAGGCTCCTATCCCATTCTGCCACACCATTTTCACAAACTGATTCTTTAGTACTGAGCATACCTTTTTTCCCCCCTTAGTCTTACTACAGGTCTTCCATTTCAATTCTAACTAATGCATATTATTCTTCTCTTGGGATCAAAACTTCATTGTCACCTCCAACTGCTTCTCTCCCATTTCTTTCCCTTCAGCCAGCAAAGAAGGGACCTGGGTTATGGTTTTTGTTTATTAAAGCACCTTCTTCTAAGCCCTTATCTGTCACCTTGACTTTTATAGTCTTTTCCAGTTAGACATCTCTGCCCTTCATTTTTTTCCCACCTCACACCTACTCCAAATTACTTTGCAATGTATCTCGTTTTTGCCTTCTCCAGTTAGCCATGTACTCTCCGCCAATTTCAATTTTTGTTTGAAGCACTTTTTCCTGCCATTAGAGTCCTTGTCCAAATTCTACACATTTATATTTAATGCAATGTCTATTTTCACTCCCTTTTTTACCACCTTTGGGGTTTTCACTTTCTCAAATGTGCACCTCCATACACTGACTATTTCCCTTAAAAATGACCAAAATTCTACTCCTTCTAAGAATCCTTCCTCTCTCATTTACCATTACTTTCTGAATTTAATAAACAAGTTTAACAAAACAAAGCAAAAAAAAAAATCACCAACTTATTTGTGGTCTGCCTATTATATTTGAGCTATCCAGTAGAACAAGAAACAATCTCAACTTTATCCATCACTACAACATTTATGAAATTACCTTTTCCAGTTAGAACTTCTCATGCATATCGTCTTTCTAGATAGACAGCCATCAAGAAACTATGTATTACATTCTGTGAAGATCACAGGTATCTGGTTCCAAAAGCTCAACAGCTGACAACTTCCATTTAATATCCTGCCACCAACCCCAGAAACAAAAATATGGATTAACAGCAGTTTCAATACTCAATGTCTGCTAAGAGGTCATCTCAACCTGACTGCCTAACTGTTCACACGAACCACACCTTCCTGCCCTCTCCCCAAAGAAGTTGAAACAAATCAGGGAGTCTGCATATGATCTGCTAAACCTCACCTTCATTTTCTACACCACTCTGCACAGTAAGTTCATCATTGCTTTAATGAAGTGAAAGGAGAAGTCTAGAAACTTCATGCTTGGAGCACAGCCCTCACAGAGCACATACGTGCTCTGACTAACCACTACTTCTCTTCACACATCCAATCTTTTGTCTTCAGAGCTGGCATAAGAAAGAAAAGCCTGTAGTGGATACCAGACTCACTTTTTGAAATAAAAAAAAAATTTAAAAAAAGACAACTCTTGAGCCAAGAGCAGAAATGCAAGACTTGCAGACAGTAAGCAGAAACGGGGGAGAAGACAAGAAAGAAGAAAACAAGAAGAAAACAAAACTACTGAACAAGAAAGAAAGGGAATAAGCCACTACACAGCTACTTGTATATTAATGCCAGGATGATGGGAAATAAACAGATTGAGTTAAAAGCAGTTATTCAAGCAGGAGACTGTGGGGGACTTAACAGAAACACGGCAGGTTAAGTCACAAGAAAGGAATGCTAACACTAAAGAAATAAAGCAATTTCAGATGTAGCAGAAAAAAAGAGTACTATATGTGAAATTACAGGTACAAGTATTAAAAGATAAGTAACACTGATGAAAAACAGAAAAGAGCTTATGAGTTAAAGTTGGAAACAGTGAAGGAGATGAAATAGCCTATATCTGTTATAGATCTACACTTTGAATGAAAAAACATTGCTCTTTAATAATTCTGACAACAGATTAAAGTCCTAGTGTTTGGTAGAGTCATGAGGGAGCCTAATGATCTTCTTAGGAAACATTTTAGAAAATCCTAAATATTACAGGTAGCACGTTAACTGAGGAAATACTGAGATGGCATGAAATCAAATATTTTTCCTTATAAACTAAGAGATTAGCAAATGGAAAATATATACACCCTCTCCCAGAACAATCAATCAAAGTGTACCAGGGAGCAAGGGAAAAAAGGGAACAGGTTACAGGGGAGCATCTTGAGGCTTCACAGTTTTGCCAAGTTCTAGACAACAGTGAGGTAAGAGCGTTCCTTATAAATGATACAGATTCAACTCCAAACACACTGGAATACCTAATCAAAAGTGGGGACAATTTCAGACTGAACACTGTACACAAACTATCTACTTGTAAGATTTGGAAAAATTACCAAAAGCACAGTTTCAAGATTCAAATCAAAAGAGCTTCATTGTGTGACAAAACAGGGCAGCTTGCACCTGTTAATGGCTGTTCCAGTACGCCAAGAAGGATACTAATTTACCTATTCCAGGAACAATTCCCTACACACCTAAACTAACAGGTTTTCCAAGAAAAAAAATTTTACAAGCTACACCTCTGCTAGGGACATAAATCAGTACCTCTCAAAGAGTAATAACAAAACAACAAAAATAAAACCTTAGTCTCAGGACTACGAAAAATCTAGAATCAAGGCATAGGAAAGAAAGACAAAATCTTGTTTGTGTATTCTGGATAGTATTCCCAGTACTCTTAATTTGTTATTAAACAGCATGGAACAGACTAGACCAAGCAGCTGCTCTCCCCAAAGGACAGACTTAAGTTTTATAAACATGACTCCCTCTACTTTTGCTGCACTTCATAAGCAGCATGGTCAACTTGTCACAGCTTCCAGCTAAACTGAGTATTTCAAAAATTACCTAAATTAATTACAGCAAGGCAGTAAAAATGTCTTATTTAATCCTTACAACCACACACACAGACAATCTGAAGATTTACTGTTTAGCATTCTTGTGGTTCTCAGATTTTGATCCAGATCTAACCTAAAAAGGCTATAAATAGCATTTCGGAGGAATGCAGAATTTCAGTTACACAGACATTAACTTCCTCCAACAGTAAGATTTGTAAAAAAAAAAAAAAAAGAAAAACAAAAGAAGAGTGAAAATATCATTCAATCCATGGTCTCTGAAGAACCTCTGAATCACAGCAGATGCAAAAAGCTTTCAGAGACCTTCTCTCTGAATAGGTTATCTTTCTATTTTGCCAAACTGCTGCAGTTCAGACCAGAGGATCCCAGAGTAATAAGCCACGTCAGCTCGCCCAAGGAGGTTACTGTAAACACAAGGAAAAAACCTCCATGCTTCCTCACCAGCAGATGACTCAACACCAAACAACGTCTTACCCTGAAAAATGGAAGCTGCAATGAAAGACCTTAAGAACATCCTTTCAAGTGCACGTCAGAACTCCACACGGCACCTGGCAGCACTCTGAAGGTTTGTTTAGCAGGAGAAGCTGCCCTTTGCCTGAGGTTTGCTGGAGACTGGCCATTAGTGTAACACTGCCGAGGGATGTCAGTACTTCCATCACAGCTGGAACAGTTCATAGCTTTGCAGGCAGACTAATTCCACCTTCAGCTCCTGTGACTCAGCAAGCCCAGCTGAAAGGTCAGCCCATGCTCCAGCACGAGCGCTGCACACAGATCAGTCTCACACGCACACGGCTTTTAGCCCTGTACAGACAGCACCACCATTGCCACCAGCAGGCCACAGGTCTCATCCCACCCCAGACACACGCTGCCTAAGAACCTCCAACCTTTTGTCCAGCCTTCCCTGGGCTGCACTCATTTTCTGAGCTTGGTTTTAGCTGTAGCAGCACATGCCCTGCAGCTGAGTGACTTGACTGTAACAAAGTCATTGCAGTCAAATGACTTGTGTCTAACCTGGCTTTAGATTCAGCTCGGGTCTGTGTAACTGCACAGCCTGAAGGGAATTACAGCACACACAACAAAAGTCTAAAAAAAACTTTGGATTTTTGGACAGGCTTGAACAATAAGCTTTTGGATCAACATAAAGCATTAGCAACTGATTGCTTGAAACCACCCAGCAAAGTCTCACATAAAGACACTACCAGCATCCTCCTCCCAGCAGAGCTCAGGCCACTGATGATGCTCCACACATCGATTATTGGAAACTAGCAGTAATCAGAACACAAATGTTACCATTACTGTAACTGGCTAACAATAAAAACTGCTATGTTTAGATTAGACTGCTAGGGTATTCATCAGAGTAACAATAGTTCTAATTCTTGACTCCACTTACAAGATCAGGATGACAGGGTAATTCAGTTTGGAGGTATGCTTCTCTAGTCAGCAGCAACTGCACTCAGCACAAACTGCACAGTGCAATATATTCTTATTTCAAATTTTAATGTTTTTCCCCTAATTTCTGTTTTCAAGGACTATAATAAGATCAGCATTTCTAAAAATGAATTACCTTTGTATAAAAAAACCTAATAAGCAGCAAACAATACAGTAAATATTTTTATGATGTGACAGTTGTCATGAAGAATATAATCCAAAAATCTAATTGTGGTAAGCATTTTACCTTAGTTAGCAATTACTGTGAAATTCCTTACAACAATTAGGCAAATAAAGCTGCAGAGACTTAAAGGAGCATTTTTAAAGCCCTTAGCATTTTTTTTCCACTTAGCAAGCACACTAAGTGAAATAAACCTTTTTAGCTCTCAGTTTTTCATCTCATCCTGCAATCAACTGTGTACAAAGGGAGAGTAGAAGGACAAACATACGTTGATAGTTATCACACTTCTGTGTGCTACGCAACTAAGGGATCTCTCTTAACTTTGCATTCAATCCCTTCTCTAGTACCTTCATGTGAGCATAGATTATAGCTTTTTTCTTTCAGCATTCCAGAAATGTCAGTTGTAAGTACTGTCAAGAGATACTGGTATTTTTAGAGTACTTTCTAAGCTGTTGTAAGCTACAGAGCAGGAACTGTTCCTATGCAGATGAGTAAACTAAACAAAGGAGTTGCAATACATGAATTCAACTTCCTCAGTGAAGTTCTAAAATATATGCTCCCAGAAAGCTCTGGGCATAGCAAAAAGCTTTAGAAACATGGAACCACCTGATGGAGAACATCAAGCCCTAGCTTCCAAGTCCAGACTGGATCTGACCAATTACCAGCTACCAACCGAACTCATCATCTGAAGTGCCACGTTGCTAATCTACCTGATTTCACTTGCTCTAGGGTCCATCACCTTCCCAGGTTTTCAAGACTAAGGATAAAGGTCTTTCTAACTGTATCATTTAAATAACAACTAAACCTGTTCTGTTTGAAATTCTGTATACAATAAAAACATCAAAAAGCATTTCCAAAACAAAACACAAGCATGACTGCTGTAACATAAACCTTCAGAGAAGTAAGCAAAATAAAGACCTGTATGCACATAAATATTACGATACAATACTGAACAGCAACGAGCATTAAAGTATTTTGCCACCAGAGCACTGCTGTGCTGAGACAATAGTGCTTCATAAAGTGTGAAATTACAAGTGCTTTTCTAAGATTAATTAACTGTAATTCAGGCCTGAAGTAGCAATCCACTGACAATGCACAATGAATAATGAATGCACATCCTAGATAAAAGGATTCATTGTCTGAATCTCTAACATGGGGCCTCCAATTTTGGAATGAAAGGAAAAGAAAGGTGGAACCATGGAAGGCAGAAATGCAATGAATCTGAAATTTTGTTGAAATATGCAGCTTTAAATTTTGAGTAGCTAAAATTTCCTTAAAAAACAGCTCATAAAGTGAACTCATACAGCCTTATCATCACTGACTTGGATATTCACCATTCTTTTGCCATGTAAGGATGATTTGTGAGCATTTATTCCAGCACCTAGTAATGGCTTGCTTTGCCCTTGGAAGGGACTCCTGGACTGGCCCTGGCTCAGAACACTGCACCATTTCCCAGGTGTTCTGCTGCAGGGGTTACCCAGAGCTGCAAGGGCAGAGGGGCACTGCTGCTTCCTCGGGCATCATCTGCAGGATGGTCTGGACCTGAGACTTACCATGTTATACAAAACTTTCCCAGAAGCTTTTCAATTTACACTGCTACGGTCACAGTTAACTTGTGGCTGATCTTTTCTCATGTTTCTTTAACTCAAAATATAGTTTAAACATTTATAAAAGTTAATAAGTGAAGATGTGATTTCATTTCTGTTTTTATTTAGGTAATATTTTAACAGCATCTCACAAACAGTTCCCTGCTGGAAAAAGAGAGAATCTAATTATTACTTTCCTCATCACACAAAGGCAGATCAAACATGTGAAGATGAAGCACAAAGGGTACACAACAAGAAGACCCAACACACTATTTTGTGAATTCTGCTGGTTAAATTACTATTAAAAAACCTGCAAGTTAAACAGTTCTCATGTGCTACATACTCTAATGAAAACCAAACCAAGACTACTACTTCTTCCTGTCATCTGGACTCAGCAGCAACCACAAATTCAGGAAGAGTGGTTTCTGTCACCATCTGCTTGTCCTTTCTCCCACAGCATCTTACTGCTACTTGCTTCTGCTCTTATTTTATTCCACAAACATACATTTTGTACACATTAATATAACATTTACCAATATTGTACATATTTCAGCCAAATAAAATTTTATTGGCAAAAAATAAACATTTTTGCTGGAAAGCTTCGCAAGAACTCAAAACTGGCAATCCTTTTGGAACAAATAATGGCCTGAGATCCTGCAATTCCAAGAGGGGATAACTGAAGGATTCTAAGCCACATAAGCCCCTCACAGAAGAGACACACATGGGGTACCATTACCACATACACATAAATGAAACAGGTATATACCTAACCTAGCCAGGAAAACAAAATGGGGACAGGGTGGAACAGACATGACTTGCAAGACTGGAGAGGAAGGCATGTAGTAGAGAAGATGTAAGATGAGAATGGGCAGATAATGGAAACGTAGAAGTTCAGATCTCAGTTATGTCATTTAACACATTTAGAGACACTGTCAACAAAGAGAGTGAAATCCATGCACAGGTCTAAAATAGATTAAAGCCTCTCATAACTGAAAGAAGCATTTCTCCCGTTTTGTTTATGTTGAGCATCCATTAAAAAGGCATCAGAAGTAAAAGAGTATTTTAATCCAAATAAAATCAAACATGACTGAAATCAAAAGGAAGAAGCACCAGCATAGAGCAGACCCATTTTTCAGCTCCTTTGAAAAGCAATTACTTCTCAACAAAAGACATCTATGAAAACAAATTTTATACTGAAATTGAGTATTGCGACTGTATTTACCAACAATATATCTAGGGAAACTTATGAAAGGTCATAGCAGCACAGTAACAACTAAGATGGTCTTCTGTCCAAAAGGAACAGCTTTAGATGCCAACTGTGGAAGCTGGAATGGCTGTGCCAAACACTCTGTGCTGCCACAACCGTTCTGAGCTCCAGGTAATGTGTCATTATATGCTTAGGAATTTTTTCCCCTTCCAGGTTAAGCAAGTCTCACTTTTCATTCAGACAGTAGTCTCCTGCACACATCCAGCCTTCACAAGGAAAGTGACTTTACAGGTCACAAAACACAGCCCTTCCTCATGTGCACTAGGTAATAACTTTCAATGGAAAACCAACAACCTATGGTGGACACTTCAAGACTATTGGAACCCTGTCAGGATAAAGTCATTTGGGAAAGGCACAACTTTTTTAACACTAACTCCTACCAACAACCAAGTATATTTTTAGAAAATTATTAAAGGATTAAATAAGAAAGCTTTCCTGCTGTAGAAACCACCACCTGCATAAGAACAGCATGATGTCTTCACCATGGAAAAAAAATCTTCGTCAAACTGGGAAGTCTGATGCGAGAATATAGCTACACACACTGACTTTTGAAATGCTGTTAGGAGTACACATGCTAAAATGCCTCTGTATTCTTAATGCAAGCACTGTTATAAAAATTTCATAGTTGGACTTTATGACTTTTTTCAAGTACCCAGGCATTCCACATCCACCTTAATTGACATGCATTTCAAGTCACATTTGACCTTTTTGGTTTCTCACACGCTGAAACTGAAGGAAGAATTAGCCTAATGTTTTAAGACTGTTGATCAAAGTTCTTAGAATATATTTCAGCTTTTGAAGTAGTATGTATCTGGCAGTTTTCCCAGAAGGGGGAACCAAGTCTCCTTTTTTATGATTACCAGGACTAGCCCTGCCTCCTGGTGCTGCAGCACACAGGAAATCACAGAAACGGAAGAGCAAGTCAAGATATGACAGAGAAATTTACAGTGCATGCATTTAACCCAGCAAAACCAAAATTGTTAACATTTTCTAGAAACTCTAGAAAACAATCTACAGAATCTTACACATGTTGTTCTGCAGTCTATACAGGTAAAAATACCCTTTCAGAACTGATGGCAGTAGTCCTTCAAGTATTACACTAAACTTATCTCAAGATCAAAACCGAAATGCCAATTTTAGTTTTGATTTCAAAATTAAACACGTTGCCAGAGAACTTTCAAAATAAATCCAGTAGGGCATTTTACAGGGTAATGGTCTTACAACTAACATCTCTGAGCAGCTCCAAACAAAAAGAGAATGGAAATGATACTGGATAGAGGCACGGCTCGAGCTGTCTTTTGCCTGTGTGACAGTGAAAATGTTTCAGTTTGAAAAGCTGTTTTCATTTAAACTGTTACTTTTGATTTAAACATTTTTAAAACTCCTAACTGCTCAGACAAAGTATCTGAACAAATAACCATTCCATTTCTTATGTTAAAATTTACAAGGTCTGGGCTTAATGTTTCTTGGCCACAGTAACTTAATTAGCCTGCTGCTCTTCCATCTTCTGTGACAACTGCAGTTTCACTCCTGGCTAAACCACGAATCTTGGAAACAGTCAAGCTCCTCAAGAAAATATTTTGACCAATGCAATTCACTTAGATCCACAGTGCACTTGCATTTAATTACCATGCAGAGTCCACCACACAGATGTATTATTCATGAAGATGATCATATGAACTGAGTTGTATCCTGAAATCTGAAGGAAACACTGAGCTATGGATTCAAGCACAGTTTGTATTTGCCTCAGGTAGTTTTCAGTCTTCTGAAACAGTAACTCCTCTCCTTTTCACTATTACAAATTTGATCACATACAGACCTTATTTGATTTACACACTTTTGAAGCATGGCTACTTAACTGAAAAATTACAGATGTTGATTTAATTAAAAATGCATGGATTTGCATAATATATTCTCACATTAGGCATCACTAAATATTTATATGATTTATAGATTCCAACCATTGGTTAGGAAATACAGCTAATTTAGATGCATTATCTTTTCCCAGCAACTCTGGGCTTTACTTTCAATTTCAAAACACTGGTTTGTGGAATACTATACAAAGTCATGCATAAATTTTCCAAGTTCTTAATTCCCTACTATCTCTAACCATTTAAAAATTCATTAAAATCACATCTGAATCACGTGCCTTTCAAATTTAACTGTATCAATCCATTTAATATTTATACAAAAATCATCCTTACCTGAACCTTCTTCAGAGCCACTGGTACCCCATCCAGCAGGCAGGTTGCTCTGTAAACTTCACTGAACTGCCCACGGCCAATCTTCTTCTCTATTCGAAAATTGGCAAGTGTGTTATAGCCCATGTCAGGTCGTAAGGCTTTCTAGAACCAAAGATATTGCAAAGAAAGTTTGCATTTAAGACTAAAATCAGTAAGACTAATCACACCAGTGTAAAGACACATATGAAGGAATATGGTTTAAATTATTAAAACTGCTTCGTTTCAATGCATTAAAACCAAAACTGTCCCAGACTAGCCACAAGATGTTTTAAAGAAAATATTTATTATACTGTTTGTGGAGTGAGAATTGAAAACTATAAATTCTTGAGACATATTTAGAATATTTTCAGTTTATCAGGAGCCTGAGACATAGAAGGGAAGAAATCCCATCAGGCTTTAATTTGCCATGTTTTCTATGTTCTAGCTCCTGCCATTCAAAAATTAAAAAAAAAAAACCAAAAACCTACCCAAACCCATAATAAAGGATCAGCTTGTATGACAGTATTTTAATGTCCTTCTTTCAGTGGCTATCCAATATATTTTTACATATCCTTCTGTTGCTCCAGAAATCAAAATATGAGAACTCTCGTTTTGACAAAAGTGGTGCAGCATTAATGCTCCAGTGCATCCCAAAGCGCAGGACCCAGCTTAATGAGGTAGTTATAGGGCTTTTAGGGAAAACGTCTGAAATTACACTTCACTTCAAGATTTTAAATTCTCTACACAGAGCTGCAAGACACAGACTCTCCAAATAGGCTATATTTAAGAAGTATTGTGTACTTCCCATTTGAATTGGGAGTTGCAGCCTCTGCACAGCAACTTGACAAATATTAGCGTGAACTACTAAGGCAGTGTGACAACCGCATGCTGAGAGCAAAGTCTCACTAATGTGTTTTGGCATGCAGGTTTGTAATCACACATTTACATATGCAATGACCTACATTTGCATGTCAGATCACACACTGTCTTGCTTTATTAAGACCGGGCACCTCCCTGTGCTTGGCGGCCAGAGTGGCGAGAGAGGGCCAGAGGGCTGTGTTTTTTGGCAGTTGAGGGATGAACTGCCACCAAGGATTAGGCTGATATGGCCTGAGCATTAGACACTTCATTAGAGGTAATCTGTTTAACAGTGGGCAGTGTATGTAAACTTCACAGCCCATTTGCGGCACCTTTTCCCCCCCATGGCCTTTCTTCAAAGGGCAGCGTGGCTGAGTGACAGCTTGTCTCATCTGCTCCCTTGTCCTGTCATACAATTTAGATGTGGAGAGCTGACATGAGAAGCAACATAGCTGCACATCTCCAACTACCACTGGGTCTCTCCTTACCACAATGCAATTTGTGGAGAATAAGCTCGTGCAGGATAAAGATTTCCTTCGGTCTGAGACCATAACGGAACAGATTATATACACTTCACTAATGATCACATTACATTGTATTCGCCAAGTAAATCAGCGAGCACTCGGAGTATTACAGTTCCATGGAAGAGATATCTGACAACATTAAAATAACCAGTACGGCTTCCTTTTTTCACATTTATTTTTTAAACTTTTTGCCAAGCAATGTATTAAAACTCCAAGAATGTTATTCTTTTTCCTGCTCCAAACAGACTCCTATTAATTTCGGATCTCAGCCATATATTCAGTTGTAATCCTGTACAGAGGAGAAATGTGGGGAGTGGAAAAATAAGCTTCAACACTCCTACTAGAGAAAAGACAAATATCATGATATACTAATTAATTAATCATGGCATTAAGAGCTCATTTATATGACAAGCAAACGGAGACCATCTTCAACAGAAACCATTGTACTCTTTCACAGACTTGTTTCAGTTTCAGAAAACAGCTGATAGACAATTTAGCAGAGGACTGCCAGGGAAGGAAAGCATCCACAGAAAAGCCATAGAAGTTAGTACAAGACATTCACAGTGAACTTCTAAGAATATGCCACACAGTAGCTGTCACTTCAGCCTGAGCTCTCAAGAGATGTTCTACTTCAATCCTTCCCCAAACCTTTCTGTTTGCATTCAGTTCCCATCATCTTCGAGATTTAAATTTTCAAAAGCATTTCATGCCCCATAAAGTATCAATGAACTTCAGTACTGACCTAGGCAGGCACGAAAAAGGACAGCGTTGTTTCTCACATCTGTTAAGACAACACTGAAGAAACCAACAATGTCTGTACTGACCAAAACATCCTAGCGTACAGTGAGCCCTGTCCACAGCATTTCCAGTGAGCAAGCTCTCCCAGGAGGTCCTTGTTCTCTCCCACTGCAACCTCCTCAGTACTGCTCCACCACTGTATGCCAGTGCACTATACCAAGCCAAAAACTCATCTGGATTGTTAAAATAAAACTTAAGAAACAACTTGATCATTTCTTTTTAATTACTCCAGATTCAGTTCAAAAACAAAACCAAACCGCTGGATTGCAGCAATTCAGAGATTCTAATAAGCAGTTAAAAGTGGAGTGAGAAAGGTGTTTCCTAACTGAGCTTTTCTGTTGAAAAAATCACACCACACGTTTCTAAAAATGTTTAACCAGGTTCCTTCAGTGAGGATTCCTAACCTATAAAACTAAGCTCACTCGGGTTGAGAGAGAACATTAAGCAGACTAACAGCCAGCTTCAAGATGAGAAACAGCAGCAGGAAAGTTATTTTCTTAGAGAAGTTATCAGTGAAATCCCAAAGGAAATTACACTATTCTATATATATAATGCTGCAATAAAGTTTCTTTAGATTCCAAATTTATCCAGACAACTAGCTGAAAATATGCCTGCAAAGCCTTGCAGAAGATTCCCTTAGATTTTCACCCTGATACTCATTACTAGCATCTCAAGGCTACCAATCCAAACTTAATGGGAAATACCACCCTAAAGACTGTGAATCATTGTTTTTAAATTAGCTATTACCACACAGGAAAAAGATCTACAAAACACCATTGAAAAGCTTCCATGAAAAGTTAAACTGATTGGTCAATTATCACCAAAAAGCAAGCCAGACTTTTTTAGGAAAAGCTATTGAATGAAACAGAAAACAAAATGTTTCACTACTTAAGTCTATCGTGTGTACACTGAATACTGCACAGGGCTCTGAATCCTCATTTTGAGGGGAATACAGGCAAACAGGGAAACACACAGCAGAATAGTGATGCTGAGCAGAGATATGCTTCCATATAAGAAGAAATTTAATAAACCACTGTTCCTCAGCTTTGGGAATGCCAAAACAAGCAAAAAAACCACACCCTAAACAAAAAACAAACAAACCAATCCCAAACAGTAAGGGATGTATGTGCTGCCTTCAGTTTATGGCTCTTCAGGTCTCGTAAGAGATTAATGCTTTTCTCTATTTAGACGCTAAAATGCACCCATTCTACACTTGCAAAAGTTCTAGAACTTGAGTCTACTGCCTTAGACTGCTAATTCATGTTTCTCTATCTTCCTTCATAATCCTTTATACAATATGGAAGTGGTTTGGCAGTACTACCCGCACTCCCAAAACATCCTTGTTATGTAAGGGAGTACAGTGTTTTATCTTTGTAGATAAGCTCTGATAGAGCTTTCAGGCACTTAATGCCAAACAGCAAATGAGTTTCTGATGGCACTGACTCTGGGTGGAGGACTGTAGCCAGCAGTGTACCTCAGGAATCAATACTGGGTTCAATCCAGTATCGATCAACATCGTCATTAATGACTTGGTTGATGGGGCCCAGTGCAATCTCAGCAAGTTTGTTGATGACACAAACTGGGAGGACTGGCTGATGTACCAGAGGGTCAGGATGTCATCCCAGGGGACCCTGACAGGCTGCACAAGTGGGCTGACAGGACCCTCACACAGTTCAACACAGGGACGTGTGAAGCCCCACACCTGGGCTGTGACAACCCAGCAGTGCACCAGGACACGCTGGGCACTGACCTGCTGGGAAACAGCTCCACAGGCCAGAGCCTGGAGATGCCCGTGGGCACCAAAGTGAACATGAGCCAGCAATGCACTCAGAGGTGGACAGTGACGTCCTGGGCTGCATTTGGAGGAGCTGTGCCAGGAGTAGGAGGGAGATGATCCTTCCCGTCTACTCAGCACTGGCAGGACCACATCTGGAGTGCTCATGAGTGCCCAGCTCTGGGCCATCCCTGCACAGACATACTGGAGAAAGTGCAGCACAGGCCCACGAATGACCAGGGCTCTGCAGCACAGATCACACAGGGAAAGGTTGACAGCACTGGCAACATCCAGCCTAGAGAAAAGAAGGTGCAGGGAGAATCTCATCAGTGGGCAAATTCCTGAAAAACGCATGTTAAAATAGAGTCAGCCTCTCTTCAGTGGTATCCTGTGACAAGACAAGAGGTGATCAGCACAGGCTGAAACACAGAAGGTTTCATCTGAACATCAGGAAAGGCTTTTTTCACTATGAGGGTGACACAGTGAAAGGTCCAGGGAGGTTGTAGAGTTGAAACCTGATGCCTGGTCTCAACAGGTAACGGCACTAATTCATATGGTATCACTGTCAGGAGGTGTAAGACTTAGATGAAAGCAACAGTCTGAAATAAATGTAGTATTTCTGATACAATTTTGAAACACAGTGTTCAACATTTCTTAAGAAAAAACCTGTCTGCATCTTTGCTTCCTTCTCACACTACAACTCCAACTCCTCAAAGTCAGTGAAGCAGCAGGAAGCAACAATTAATTATTTTCTACGGAATACTGGACTGATATATAATTAGTTTCAAGATTGCCAGAATACATTCTATCTGTTTGCAGTTTCTGTGTTACCACTAGAAACAATGTTATCTCTTTTTCTATATAAGAAATGAGTTGCAGTTAAAAAAAAGAAAACACATATATGTACCTGTGGCTGAAATGGTGGAGCAGTAGGCCCCTGCATCCCTTGTGATTGTTCATCCATTCTATCATGCAACAATGGCCCTTATGTCCTGAAAAGAAAAATACAGTCATTACACTGTAATTCAACTGGTATTTATGATTAATGAACATCAACAGAAGAACAAAGGAATTCATCTTCTCAATTGTATGCTTGAGTTTAGGAACATTTAACTAGTCCAGCCCTGCACTGTTTGGAGAAGGAGGGGGTTTTTATGTTTAGCTGTTCTATTAAATGAAATCACTATAGGCACCTGAATTTATTATTAAATAATGTGAATTAAAACTATGTGAACCAGACAAATGACTCTGTCTGACAAAAGCTGCATCATCCCGTTACTCTTCAGGGGCACCAACCACTTGTTTAACTACGTAGATGTCTGACCTACAGGCAGCACAGGAACTGGCAGATCAACAGAAGAGTTACAACTGCAGCACACATACTGCTTATTTGCATTGATTTATCTGTAGATTTTAGGGAGTATGCAAGAGTAGTTCCATCTAAATATAGAAAAAGCTAAACATGTACAGAATACCTTCTGACAAGTTAGTTAAGAGGCCTTTCAAATACCATGTTAGAAGCATAGCCTCCATTCCCAACTGTGAACTTCTCATTTCCCATCAGCAAGGGAGGAAAGATGCCTGCCATGTTCCCAAGATAGACACACAAGGCTTTGACCAGCAATAAGAGTTGCAAAATGCACTGAATCACTACTAGGAAAAACAGGAGAGACAAAAATGCAAATGCTCATAAAATTTCTTTTTTCAACTAAGTGAATCCCTTCTTCAGCACCACTGAGGGGAAGCAGGTGCAGCACCCAGTGCTACTGATGCCTACAAGGGTCAGCCCTGTTCAGATGAAGAAAACATGAAGTTCATTTGCAGCTTCGAATGCAAACAACAAAATAAGCTTTCATAAAAAACTAAGAGGCAAGATCTGAACAGCTTTTTCATCAAACAAAGATGAAGATTCCCTGCCTATTACCCAGTCAAACCGGCCAAGGCCTTCAGAGGAACACAAATCACATGTCTGACGGGGATATTATCCTTGCTTTTCAATTTATTGTTTTCTTATTTCCTGCTCCAAATCCTGAATGTCCTAGAGACAGACAGACACAACATTTTTTCTGACACTGTTAAACGTTTAACACAAGGAAAATTCCGGTAATAAATTTATTCTGCTAAACCTATGTACTTCCACATACAAAGCTATTTACATTCCACACAGAATCCGATAGCTGTTAAAACACATGCAAATCTCCCCAGTAACTTCTCTAGACTATTCAAAGGGTTAGAAATAACTCTCAACAGAAAGCAGAAAGCCTTAGAAAAGTTTTTCAAAGCCAACTGCAAAATATTCAAGAAACTAATGAATGGCTTGTGCTCGTAGTGCTGTTGTCATTCTTACAGTACTGTTGTGGTAACATCACCAACAGACAAAGCAGTCACCAAGCAGCCCTGCAGAGTTTCTCCTGTACTGCCCTTGTGTAGTAAGCAGAGGACTGCACACACAAACAAGTCATTAGTGATCTGTTCTCCCTAGCCCATTGAAAGCAGTCACCCTCATGCCATCCCAGCTCCATCAGCTACTCCTAACACCAAACCACAGCCACCCTCCAGAGCAACCAAAGGTCCCCCTAGGCCTTGCCTTCCCATCCATCATACTTCCATACAAAGCACACAGGTTGGGGCTTCCTTTGTTTTGTATTACCTGTAACTGATTCAAAAACAAAGGAGATCCACAAAAGTAATTTCAGGCACGTCAAGAGAAAAAAAAAATCAATTATCAAACTACAGTGAGAAGCAGAGAAGAGGGAGGTAGGAATTGCCAAGATTTCCAAGACTGTCAGAATGATCATGCTGAGAAAGGGGGAATCAGCTGGCAGAGACAGTGCACACCGCTGACTAGGCAATCTTCCAGCCAGCACTAGGACACCAATACTGACACTTTTTGCAAGTTCTGAAACATCTCCCATACAACCTCCCCTCCAAGGCAAGAAATTATAACACAACAGCGCTGAAAATTAAACCATTGTCACAAAACTTCATCTAAATTCTTCGGGTAGATTCACAGGTGTTGATGGAGTTGCAACAAATCCCGGGGGAGGAATGTACAGCAAACTTAAAGCATCTTCTGCTGATTTCTTGTTGTAGAGATCTTTCTATCACTGCTAAGAAGGCAATAATTTTTTCTGAAGTGCTATTTCGAAGAGTCTTTACATGAATTTTACTCTTTTCTAATAGCATCAATATTTCTACTGAAGGTTTTGGAGTGTTTTACTAACATGTCTCAATATTCAAGAGTTTGACCATGTAATGCACCAACAGCTAATTCCTATGGGTCAAACATTTGCTTCAAATTGCCAAGGGAAAAGAAGTAAATAAAACAACCTTTACCCTCCATTGCAAATACATACCCAGGACTAATGAAATCTAAATTACAATGTTTAGATGATGTATATTGATTCATGAACTATACAACCTATTCATCTTGTCTGAATGGTCAGAGACATTGACTGAAAGTGTTCAGAGATTTGCTTCTCTCTTTTCTTGTTAAATTTGGGGAAAGAGTAGAAATGGCAGAAGTCATATTATTACCACTGCCAGTCACTCTGCCCTCTATGGCTTGTTTTTATAATAAAAGCAAGCAAATCAAAGAGGTAAAACATTCTACCATACAAAGCACAGATTTGTTAACTCATGGACTTGTTGCTGCTTTTGCAGAAAGACAAAGGTAAGTATTTTATGTCCATATATGAAAGTTATTTTAATTTTTAAATTTTTCATCTTTGAAGACTGCATGATAGATTCACATTGTACAAAAATGTGGCACTCTGATCATACAAAGTCCCAAAGATGCAGAAGCATGCCAAGCACGCAAAGTAAATTTTTTGTACTATAAAACACAATGTAAGTAGGAATTGGGTTTTGTTGCTTTAAGACTGTTTTCACTGTGAGGCATGCCTTTCACCTCAATATTAACTCCAGAGGTCAAAACATAGTGCTGTAATAACGTTCATCTTTATATTTCAATTGAGGCAATAATTATGTCTCTTACAAAGACGGTTTTCAAGCTGTAATTTACAGTGACAAGACACTAAAAATACCCCAGAGTCCATGTTTGTTTAAAATTGAAATGCAAACACAAAACACATCTATTTGTAACAAGCTTGACGCCTCTTTAAAGAAGTAATGCAGTGACCACCTTGTGCAAATCCATCACCCTGATATATTATGGTTTGCAGAAAACAGGCAACAGGTGACGTGAGGAGTGTCAAGTACACCAGCACCCCCCAAAATCTCCAAATGCAACTCGTGTTTTTCAATACTCTCAAATCATGCAGAGGAAAGGACTCCTTGCCTTCACTACACCACTTGAAAAAAAAAAGGAACTTTCTGAATCATTTATCTTGCAAACATGATGTTCACCATTTTGAAGATGAGGATCATTTGGATTCCAATAACCTGCACAGAATATGGATCACAGGAACAGAGGCATATACACTAAATCTTATATTCTGGTTATGGCTGCTAACACTTTAAAATTATAGTTAATACTTTTGGTTAACTGCTAATATTTTAAATCTTTGGCTTTTTCAGTTGATCAAAACAGTAGGTGGCACCTACACATAAAGGATGCAGAATGAATTTCCTGGGGATACAGACAACAGGACCAGTTTTCCATTTGAAATCACAAAGGCGTATCAACTCCTCTTACTCCCCAAGGCAGAAAAGGAGCCCTCTCCAGTTAAGTCAGACCATCAAACTCCAAGTGTCTGAAATGGGAGTAACACCTTTTCCTTCCTTCACAAACAGGCCTCGCTGTCCTCATTCACTTCCTCAGTGGCCACCTGTCAAAGCTCTCAGGTTATCTGCCCACACACTTGAAGATTATGCAAAGATATAAAGCAGCCCAAAAGGCAAGAGCGCACTCCTACACGCCAAGCTCACATCCCACAGTCAGCACTCAGCTTTCCAGGTGGTTTCCAGCAGCCTGGCAGAGGAGAGAGAGGCAGGACTACCCACGGCTGTCAGTGCAATCAGAGCAGAGGACCCACTCCTGAACAGGAGCCAGAGCTCATCGCTTTCATTTCACTGGAATGTATTTTAAAACATTAAAAATAATATTAAAAAAAGATACCTATGAAAAACTTGAAATCCTTGTGACTGAAGTCTAGCAACTATGTCTTTAAAAACATGATCCAATTACTTCAGGAGAAAAAGCTTAAATGCACTGCTTAATAACATGAAACATGTTTTTTAAGAACTAGTTTCATAGCTCCAAGACCATAAAGCATTCACACTGAAATACATTTCATGGTATTTAGGCAAAAATGTTATTGCTTTAACAGATGGCAGTTCTACAACAACAAAAAAACACGTTTTCCTGTAGAAAACATCATTAATAGTCTCAATATACATGGTTTCCATTAGCTACTTGCTATGCACTTGTTTGTCAATTTTGCATCTTAAGTGAGAACATACAGTAATCAATGTCAAAGCAGAAACAGCTATACTTTAGGAAAAGAGCATATACTTAAAAGAATGTTCAGAATGTTACAGTTCTGCTGAGAATCTGAGAAGCTCAGTCTTTTTTTTCTGCAAAATATAGCTGTAACTACTCTGCATAATTGCTAACACAGAGTTACACTGGTTCAGGATGTGCTGATCAGGGACACAGTCAATTTAACTGCTGTTCTCAAAGGATAGAATGTACTATGTTTACTTCTGGATTACACCATCAACTAAGGCAGGTATTTTTAGTTTTCACTATAACCATTTTTTTAGTTAGGTTAGAGTCAAGGCTCTCCAGAAACAACCACCCATCTAATACCCTGAACACTTCATTTTTTGTTAATAATTTTTTTGCAAATTTTGTGTAAAGTTAGATTCTTCAGTATCTAACATGGATTTAAAATTAAAAATTTTAGATCACCAAACTTCTCATCTATCTTTACTAAATTCAAAGATAAGGATCAGTTTCAGCTGAGGGGGAGGGGAACCCAAGAACACATATAAATACTATGCTTCCATGTAAGAACACAGGCTAAGGAAATATTCCCATTTGCTTATGTCACACGTTGAGTCTCACCTACCCAAAAGTATAATTTAAACATAGGTAGAACATTCAAACAGTGACCCTGGTTGAACCTAAAAAAAGCCGAGTGCTGTGGAAACAGGGGTTTAGATTTCCAAATGCCTTCCTGAATATCCGCCACACAATTCCGCAGCCCACCGCAGCAGTGCTAATCCCAGCAGTGTGTGCCAGGCAGCCCAAGCGTGCCAGTCTGATTCCAGCACTGCTCTCTGTCACCTGCAGTCACAACCTCCCAGCTCTAAAGCCACAGACCTTGTGGGAGGAGACAAATTTCACACCCAGAAGTAACAGCTTGGCCCTTCAGCTTGATGTGAGCAGGGTAAAAAAACAGCCACAGAACTGGTTTATAAGCCAGACTGTCTAGACTGTCCTAACAGTCATTCTTTAACTCTTTAAGGCAAAAACTTGGCCATTGGACAGAACTGGCCTGGTGGTCAAACTCAGCCCACACTTTGTCAGGTCATCAACACCAATCAACACTCTTCAGCACCCTCTCAAATGCTGGCAACCCAGGGGCAGGCTGCAGTTCATAATGTTTACATTTATACATGTTTTTATATGCATGCATTAATAATGCAAAATGCATTTAAGCTGACACCCACTTGAACTCTGCCAAGACTGACAAGGGACAAAGCAAACTCAGTAATGGAAGACCAAGGTAAGCATTTTCACAACAAAATGTCATTTACCCCTATTACTACACATACATATATATAAATATTATATATATGCATGGTAAGATATATATGTGCACACGTCTGTACACACAGATTATGTATCTACAACAAAGTGTGTATGTACACGGAATATTTCATTTATACCACTGTCAGCTAACAGCAAAAGTTTGCTTCACATTGTTCAAAAAACCCAAAAAGTCTTCTGGAGTATGGAAAACACATACTCATTTGTCAAATTCTCTGCAGAAGCATCCACATCTGAGAGAAGCTGTATATGCAACTTTTAAAGTACTGAAAGTGATTCCATAAAGATCCATTTACATCTATATTCAAGGATTAGTTTTAATTTTAGAAGCAGTTCCTAAAAGCCAGATCAATACTCCCCACAGGATGGCAAGACACTCCTCCCCTGTGCAGGGACAGCCTTGAAGCTGAACAATACAAATTCCCAGCAGCTGTTAATCTACAAGTAGATCTTAACTACCTAACTGGAAATACTGCATTTTTCAGCAAATTTATGTTCAAATCCCCTACTCATGGGCAGTCCAGTCAAAAAAACCACAGAGAGTAAAGATGGGGTAAAAGTTGGTTTTAGCAAGAGCAGGAGAAGCCATACTTTTTTCCAAAAGGATTATTTGTGTAAGGGAATACACTAAGAGTTTGTATGGAATTTTCTCATCCATTTGGCCCGATCTACCAGGCTTGTTTTCATTCCAACCCTGAAAACACACAAGCCAGTCACTGCCATTCCCCAACTACTACGAGTTTGCTCTGTCAATGCTGTCTGACTAGAAGATGAAAGTCAAAGCTCTCCTTTCACAAGTCCGCTTCCATTCCTCTTGATTCATTTGCACAATTTAAAAAGTTCGTTTGTTTACTTCTCCCTCTGCATTTCAATTATGTCACTCAAGCAGATTGCTTATCTTGCAAGGTGCTCCCAAAGGGTTATACATGCACTGACTTGCCCTTTATTGAACTGTTTGTTTGTTACTTCTTATGAACAGAAACAGGAACTGAAACTGCTTGAGCAGCAAGCTTCTACATTTTTTATTTAGCTTCTATTCACCTGAAAGAAATTTGATAACCTATTTCTTCATACTCAATTGCTACTTACAAAGGACATAAGTAGATCATAATAATGTCACATTGAAAGGTATTGCAGGGAACAGTGCATTATATCCAACCATGATACCATCAAGAAAGCAAACCCTCAGCCCACACCACACTCAGCTCTGTGTAAGCGAGCAGTTCTAAGACAGTGTGAACTGATGATGTGATGCTGCCCCTTCCCCTGCCTTCAGCCATGATTCCCAAACCCTCATCCTTCCAGTGGGGTTGCTGCTTACCCAGACTCCTGGTAAGCAAAGTGAAACTGGCTGAAAACTAACCTTGACGAAGACACCTTTTCCCAGTTCAGTTCCCCAAATCGTACCATAGCAGAGACAAGGACAGAGCTGTGATGGCAAAAGACAGAGGGGAAGACATAGGACTGCTCTAGCCCCAGCTAACTTGGATCAGCTGAATCTACTGCCAAATTACATCTCTAACATGAAATTACAGAAGTCAACCTAACAACTCAGTAACACCAAAGATCTTTCTTTCCCTCCCCTGCCCAAGTTGTCATCTTGAACTCTCTGGCCCTGTTGCTGAGCTGATCCAACCGTCTAATGCAGCTGGGCTTCTGCTCTGCAAGCAGCGAGCAGAACCAGCATGTGGGGGGGTCTGTTGAGCACCAGAGGAAAAAAGTCATGAAGGGGAAGTTCAGGGATGGGAGATGTAGGGAAGGGACAGTAGAAGAAACAGAACATCTTCCCTCTGCCTGCAGTGTGCTTGTACGTTACATCACCATATTTAACTGTGCTTTGTTCTTAGGAGGCAGGTGCAGAACCAGCATGTAAAAATGTGCACTTTAAAAAAATGTAACTGCAAGGCAAGGGCCAGAACAAAGAGAAGGCAATTCACTCAACACCAAGCCCAGAGTTCTGTCAACAAAATACTGTATAGGAAAGTAGAACTAGGAAGCAAAATACATAGGAGGAGTATAAACCAGGATAACAAGTTACACTGAAAAAATTAAAGAAAATAAAAGGACAAAAAAACTCCAAAACTAAGATTTTCACATAAAGGAAGCTAAAACATGATTTAGAAACCCTAACAAGCCCAAAACCTCACAGCTCTCACACACAGAGAGGGAGTCCTAATGAAGCCATGACTTTAAATGCACCTGTAAAAGCCAAGTATTCATAAAGACGCTGAAGATATTTTACTAAAAGTGTAAACAGCTGAGCTTCACACAAGAGTTAAAAACACAAGACAAATGAAAAGACTGGAAGCACTGTCAGGTAAACCCATTACAGCTAAGTAAGGGAAAATACATCCATATTGGGAGGCTGGGTGGACACGACTGTGCAACAACTCTAGCTGACAATGTCCATGTTTTACTACAGCTGAAGTAGAACACATTTAACAAAAAATTCCACACATTCCTTAAAGAAATGTCTCAGCATCTTAGAAAGCAGTGCAAGACACCTTACTGCAGGTGTGAGATGCACATTCTCAAGCTGAAAAAAATGTATCTGTAGTATATAGTTTAAAATCTGCTACCCCAAAGATCATAAAATGAATGAAGCACTAAAAAGAATCAGAAAAGAAACACCAGCCATGTATAACAGGCTTTCTGTGATCCTCTGAGCAGCATTACCTCTGACTCCTGAAAGCACACGACAGCAGCGAGTAATCCAGGCTCCCTGGGTCCAGAAGCAAAGCAGGCAGCAGCCAGCACACTCACTTCAGAGGTCAGCCAACACTCAAGTTTGCAGCTGTTTCTATGTTTTACATTAAACCACCACTGTCTAAAACATGCAAGACCCATCTGTGGTTCTGGAGCACCCTCAATGACCAGCTGTATATTCAGCACTCTGTCTGAGGCTGCTCCTCGAGTGCTGCTTGTCTCTGTAAAGTTCACACACAGCCCACGTACCCAACATACAGTTCTGAATTTCAGTCAGGGTAAGGACTGGAAGTTCACTGCTGCAAAGACAACTCCTTTTTTGGATTTGCTCTCAGATGAGGACAAAAAGGGTACAGAAGAAGGGCCTCTACAGGGCAGAAGGCTATGTGTTTTCCCACCACAAGTTTTTATTTATTTTTAGAAGTAACTTCAAATTCACCTGTGATACTTTTGCCTTCCAGCTTTCAAAGAATCAGTAATTTTGTAAATGCACACTGACCACAGAAAATAGAAATTAACTGAAAAAGACTGGTTCATCAACACTTCACAGCACCTAATTCAAATAACTCCCAAAGGTTTCAGCAACAATCTAATCTACAAGCTCTACATGAACTTTTATGATGTTGTAAAGTAATTAATCTGGTCCAACATAAATATAGCTATTAAATAAGACAGCAATAGCTTTGCTACAAATCATTCCAAGCAGCTTGAAGAGGCTTGAATGCAGACTCCCAAATGCCGCACGATGCAAACAGTTTATTTACTTTGTCACCTATAATCCAAAACAAAAGTCATTAATATCACAAAATTAACTACATGCAAACAGGTTTTAACATAATTGTTCATAGTATTTTCTTACAAATTCCTCTTTTTAATGTGTTGCTTAAAACTTTATAATTAATTCCTTTGCATAAGTAAGTGCTGTATGCCTAACAGGTTATAATGGCACTTGAAATACTGCACATTTTCTAGCCACAAAAATCACAACTGAATCACAGATATGTTTCACATGCCTATGACAAATGCACAGGAGTCTCCTCACCAGAGAAGCAACTCAGTTTAACAGCATTGCTTCTCTACAGCTTTTTTAACTAACCTGACAGGAAGAATCACTTTAATACTTACTAAGGAAAGACAAAGTGAGATGATGTATTTCAGTCTTGGGCTCAGTTCCTTCCCACCTGGCTGGGGAAGTCAAATGGTGATAAACACAGCAAATCAGTGTTCTAAAGGCTGCCCTTATCACCACTTTGGTATTTTGGTCAGTTATTTTCATCTCTGTTGCAAAGCACAAGGAACGCAGATAAAGTGAACAAATTCTCTGGAAATTAGTCAGTTAACTCCTATGACTATCCAAAGTATTAACCTTCATAGGATAATCCCTGCCCTCTCCTAAATCCTACTCCCTGGGAATCAGGAGGGATTTTTGGATAAACACCAAATAACCAAAAAATTCCCTTGGAGGCAGAGAAGAAGTTAATGCAGTTGGACTTTTCCTAGGGGACTTTCCAAGGTAATGTGAACTCAACCAACCACCCAGCACAGATGTTTGGAACACTGTCAAACTCCAGAAGGCAGTACGGCACTGATGGCGATAAGGTGAATTTAACGTCAGTATAAGGCAAAGAGTACTGCAGTAAGTTTATTAAACAAGGAGGGGGGGAGGGTGTATTTATGAACAAACTGCCCCACCACATTGTTTCTGTGCACAAATACACAGGACTGGCTGTGGTTTGTGTAATGCTCAACTCTTGCACGAAAAAAGAAAGGTACGGATGGGCTTGTATGTCTCTATCTAACAATTCAGAAGATATTACAGGTCACAGTAAAAAGAGCAACTGACTTTCTGCACTCTGTTTTTCATTTGAGTTTCTCATCTGCTTACAGGCCTTACGATGAACTCTAAAATGCTACAGTTTTTTCTTCTTTTGAAACAAGCCTCTATGGTGAGGATGGGAATTTACTTATCTAATTCGTGTAGACCCTGAAAGATGCTCTGATAAGTCAATCAAAAAAAGATTTTTGGTTGAATACAATTCCTTGACTTGTTCTCAAATTATTTTTTTTTTACTACAATGACTAAATGGTATGTTGAACACAAGATATCTATGACAAAGGCAGTATCTCCATCTTTACAGTGAACAATCTCTAAGTGTGCTTTGACAAGCCATTTACCCAAACATCAGGTATTTGTAAATATAGTATCTTCATGTTTTGAAATTAAAGAACTATTGTTCTTAATATTATTCTTTCTTCCAGTACCAAAAAATTAAAAATAACAAACATGGCTTTAAGTTCTTACTTTCAAGCTGCCAGACATTGCTTGTAAGTTTCCCTCTTTCCACAACACAACACAGTTTTCCTTCCCCTGCCTAAGTTTTCCACAGGCCAGAACTAACGACTGCTTTCCACTGCATTTCGTCTCTCTCAAGACACTGCAAGTCTGTAGATTAAATACAGACATTTCTACAGCACTGCAACATTTGAGTTATCTCCTAAACAGCCTGGAAGAAAAAAAAAGAAAAACTTCTACATTTTACTCTTCCTGATTGAGCCAATCTGTGAATCCAAGAATCCAATCTAGTCACCCAAAGTGTGTACCTTATGGATTAACATATTGCAATTTCTGCATCTCAAGTCTGTAACACAACTTTATACAGGAAATATATCCAGTACATTCCACGAAATTACTGTGCACGTGACCTTTCCTGAGAAGTGATGCCACTATTGCAATCTGAGAAAACACCGCTATCACTTCAAAAGGTGACAAAAGTTACCATTCAGCTGGTGCAAGAAGGGAAAAAACATTTATGAAGTTTTTATCTAACATCAAGAATTAAATGTTTGTGTGGTTAATAAGCACACATCCCCTCATCATCTTTTATCAGATGGTGGGTAATTATCTTAAGTAGTTTTACCTTGCAAGTAGTGATGCTCCTCACAAAAGGCAGAGCAAATCAAAGCACGTTTCGCTCAAAGAATGGCGTTCTGAACCTCTGAACCCTAGAACTACGCGGGTTCAGTTCGCATGGATACTGACAGCAGCTCGGGGCCAGCACCGGAGTAACCGAGCCTGGGTGCTCGGTAAGGTGGTGGAGGGGACGCTCACTCCCCAGACGAAGGACGCCTCACTCCAGCGCTTCCCACCAGGCCTCGGCTCCCCCCAGCCCCGCACGGCCCCGGAGAGTCGGGAGGGCAAACCAGGCGCGGCAGGGAGGGCGCGCTGCGGCTGCAGGAGGGGCCCCGGCCGGCTCTCCCGGAGCCCTCCCGGGGCGGCGCCAGGCAGAGGCCGCCGGACCCGCCGGGACGGGGCTGCCCCCCCTCGCAGCCGCAGGGCCGCGGCTCCCGGTGACGGCGCTGTATGAAACCCCCAGGCTGCTGTCCCTCGGCTGTCCCGGGGACCATCGGCCCGACACCCACCCCCAAGCGAGAGGAGGGCACGGGAGCCTGGAGGAAACCAGAGGAAAACGAAGGGGAACACCACGGAAAGCAGCTCCGCTGGCGGCAGGCACGCGAGCAGCCCGGCGCGGCAGAGGGC